>RYFJ01000180.1:600000-805772 GCA_003991445.1 Oryza meyeriana var. granulata | reverse complement strand
TTCGCTGTATATGCCGAAAATGATGCATGCATGTGATGTCTAAAGTGCCAAGGATATTCACTGAAGCTTTTGGGTCACTCGGCAGAGCTGGACCGGCGGCGAGTGTGTCAGAAGAGATCTCACGGCAGCGGAGTGCTCCTGGTGATCGTCGACAGCTGGATCTGGGCCAACATTCTGCACCGGTGATGGCCGGCTACGGCCGTTTTCCCGCTAAGTACCTAGGCACGAGCACTGCTTGGGCCCGGGTGCGCACTCCCCGGGCGAGTCATGATGACGGCTCGCATCCACCTCGGGCCCCGTGTCCCGGGGACCTTCCCAGGACCCACAGCTTCAGCCCCGGGTCGCGTCCTCGAGGCACATTACTGGGGGACATCCCTAGGCCCGGGTCTCGCCCCCCGGTCCCGGGTCCCACCTCCTCGGCCCCAGGTCGCGTCCCTGGGGCACATTGCTGGGACTTCCCGGCCCCGGGTCTCGTCCCCCGGTCCCGGGGCCCACAGCTTCGGTCCCCGAGGGGCTCGACGCCTTGTGCGCGCGGAGGGCTCGATGAGCTCTCTGCCCCGGGCACGAGCCTGACTCGAGTGGGTCAACTTCCCAACTACCCGCATTAATGGCGAGGCGACGGGGCGTGTCGCGCTTGTCGCCCGCTCGGACGTGCGTGGACTCTTGTGACGGCCCCCCGTGGGCCGGCTCCCTGTGCAGTCAGAGAACTTTTGACTAAGAGGGCTTCATTTTTCCACGCTCTGGCAGCGAAGGCGTGCGCTGTCACATCTTCACGACCTAGCCGCCCGCAGCAGCCGAGCAGCATGGCGACCCGACGTGTCGAACCAACTCCGGCGTGGCTCAGTAGGCGGACGTGTGCGACAAGACATCCCGAACCAACTCCGGCATGGCTCAGCAAGCGGCCTCGTGCGTGCGACAAGACATACCATACCGAGAAAAGCTTTCTCCACACATGTGAGCTAGGCGCTGTGGACTCCCCTTGGACTATAAAAGGAGGATCCATGCCAAGCAGAAAGAGGATCCCCGGTTCCAGAGGCTGGCTCTCTCGCTCTCTCTCTCGTTCGCTCCGGCTCTCTCTTTCCCGGAGGGAGGCTTCTGGAGGTGTTGAGCTTCTAGAGAGACTTAGTCCCCAAGCGAGGGCAAGCTCCTGAGCATCCCTCGAGAACTCCTTATAAGAACAAACCACATTCGCCTCCCACAGAGCAAACACACACAGGAGTAGGGTATTACGCCTCCGCGTGGCCCGAACCTGTCTACTTCTCCTGCCTCCCTTGCGTGCCATCTCAGCCCGGCCCCCCGGCGCCCAAGTATATTATCGTCCCCACGCCGCAGTCGTCCTGTGAACAACTCCCCTGGCCGAACCTCAAAGGGGGGTCCCCAGACTCCCCGCGGTTGGAGTTCTCTCCTCCAACACGCATAGTCGACGATGATGAAAATTCTTTCAAACTCGGATTTTTGAAGATTTTTTTTTGAAGGTGAAGGTGGGGGCAAGTCACTCTTTGAACATATTGCTCCCAGTTTACAAATATTATTGTTTACCAAACTGCATTTTAGCGAGCATGGTAAATTGAATCAGCTTCGGTTCACGTGACGAACCGACAGATCTACCTAGTAGCTACAATATCCTATAGGTTTGGAAACCCCATTCCTTGTCACTCCACCTCAGTGATACTTCGGCATCCGTGCTCTATGAGCATGGGAACCGATGGTCCCACTTCAATCACATTTGTTGTCGATACGGGAAAACATGGGTTTATACAACCTTTTTAAACCCGACACGCGGTGCAGGTATATTTGTGAAATAACAAATGTTTACGAAAACCCAGCGATGCAAAGTGATCATCTTGATGGAGATGCTTTGTATTCGCATATAAGGACCAATTCCTTGGGGAATTGTACTAATCATAATACAGTGTGACCATATAGGCAGTATGGGACGTCCTTGGCTAAGTATTCAGTCGGAATAGGGTTACCTCGCATGCCAGTAGATGTGGAACACCGGGATAAGTGTTTGGGGGTATAACCGGGTTCCTGAGTAGAGCAAGGAAGGGAAGCTTGCCTAGTACTCGGTCAGGGAGTTTGGGGTAATTTGAAAACCAAATGCTTGAGTGACATTGGCCCATCTATCGGGCATGAGGTATCCTAGGATGGAGGCAGTGTGCTGGAGATATGATGGCTCTGGGAGCCGAAGTTAAGATGATGAGATGGATGAGGTTCTAGGAAGGACAAAAGTGAAAGAAAAATAATAGAGGAAAAATAAGATAAGGTTTTGTCCTAAAGAGGATAAAAGTGAAAATAAACTAATAGATGAGACCCGCTGAACCACTGTCGTAGCTCGACGGGCGGTATTGACTAGTAGCTTTAATCAAGTAAAATTTATTCGTCCGCTTGAGTTGTTGCAAAGCAATTCGTGAACAGGATCGAGGCGAGAGCCTCTTTTCAGTTACACTCAGTTCAACCCACACTTGGAGTTTTGGAAAAAGTTTCAATATAAAATGCTTGCGAAATAAACCCTAGCCTTCTTTGGTGGTCTGCATAACTCACGTTTCCCGTGACTTACTGAGTACGTATGTATTCAATCCATTATCTTTTCCCCTCTTTCAGGAAGAGTAAAGTTGAAGCTGAAGACTTAGGGTTTCTTTTCTAATCCCAAGCCGTTGCTTGTGGATTGGCTTCTCGCTGCGCTACCGTTCCGCTACTGCTGTTTTGTTTAAAGATTGCTACTCAGGGCTTACCCGAAGTTGCAACTTATAAAGGTATAATATATAAATATTTTATTTAGTTGCTATGGTACATCTCTGTTGACCGCGGGTACCAGCAAGGTTTCCTAGGATAGGTACTGGCAACGCGGTTCTGTGGGAGTTGGCTCACGCCAATCTCCTACGACGCTTTTTCTCTGGTGTTATTATAGGTGGTGTCAGGATGGGGGCGTTACAACATGTTATGTGGCAGTGAGACATGTCTCCTCCCTTCCCTTCCCTGGAAGCTGCACGGCAGCGAGGTGCCCCTGCACCACCATCTTCCCCATCTTCGATGGCTCATGCCATCGGAGACACCACTACCACCTCCCGCCTCGTAACCACTCCGACTTTCACACCTCCACCCCCAACCCTGCCCACTGCCTGCCTCCAATCCCGTGGCTCTGCCGCCGCTGCCTCACCATTCACCTGTGTCTGCCGTCCATCGCCAGTCCGACCGTCGCCCACGGCCATTCCTCTAAGGCCCTGTTCTTTTCTCATGAGATTTTCATATTTTCTCGATTATCTGATTTTGTGATAGCTATTTGAGGATATAAACGACTAAATTAACCACTACAAAGTTGAAAATTTGCTTTAGAAAGGTCAGACGAGGAACTTTTATATAGAAAATTTTTATACAAAACACATCGTTTAAGAGCTTAGGAAGCGTGCAATTGAAAATCCAAAATCCAAAATCAGAAAAGAATATGCCCTAAGCCTGATAAAACCCCCCTCTTTCTCCTCGCCCCTCCCCTACCCCGAAACCCTAAACTCTAGTCTAGTGTCGCAGTTGTAGTCACCGTCGTTGTCGGAGAAGACGCCATTGCTTTTATTAGAATATGAATCTTGGTGTGGATATTACGATAAGCAAATCTGACCGAAAATTTTTAGGATTTTAGGTGACTGAAATCTAACGACCCATATGAATGGTTTCATGATTTTTATCAGAGGAAATACAATATGTCACTCATTCACTCTGACATGTGTAGCACAATGTGTACACCAGCTAGCTCTCTGGTAATCTAGGCAGGCAGTGGCGTGTCCTGAGCTAGCGAAGCATTACATGCATGCATGCAGACACAGATCGGGGATGATTCTGCCAATTATTAGCCACAAACTCAGGTGTAGGTCTTGCCTGATGAGCCTGCAGAGGCCAACCGGCTGCATATCATGCAGCTAGCGCAGGAAGACGATCGATGAGACTGAGACGATGAGCATAGAAAGGAAATCATGATACTGTCCACCGGTCGTCGCTGCAATCAGAAAGGAAATCAAGCGCTAGCCAGTCCTGGGGTTTCAGAGTTTTAGTTTTTCTTTTTCTCAAGAGATGAGAAAATTGGCATTCTGGTTCAGAATCTCTGGAATTTCAACCCATTTTGGTTCAGGTTCTGGAATCTCACTGAAAATATTTCACCAAGATAGCTAGCTATACACAAGTTATACATGTGTTGCCGGGCCGTATTCGGATAATTAGATTTACTAGAGAGATCACCAGCAATCAATCAAGTAGCTATGGCCTCCCGTGTGTGTGTATATATATATATATATAAATCAGTCCATAGGGCATACATCAGCATGAACTAGTGCAGGAGTAGGACGATAGGCTTTAGTATTAACCTTTTTCAGTCTCAGTCTCAGTCTCGGGTGCTTATTTTTTATCTATGGATCATATTTTGTACAGCTGGCGGCTAATGCATATCGCTGGTTACGTTTCAGGTGCTTCAATTATAGTCACCAGTTTATTTTTTATTGATGGATCAGCTGTATATATTTTGTGCAGCTGACGACTAATGCATGTCGCTGGTTAGTCAATTACTAGTACGTACGTACGTACTGTTGACCCTGATGTCCTTGCAAGCAATGTGCGTATTGTACAGGGAGCTACTATTGGCTGCTGTTTCCAGTTCAAGTGATGTTCACATGAACAGCTGGAGATGAGATGGAGAGGACACGGATTGAGTACGGTCTTTTCAGTACTACAAACTTTAATTTGCGCGCGAGTTAATTAGATCGATCGCATGCACTTTTCATGCAAAGCGTACCTGACAGGGATCAAGTACGTAATATTATTACACGCATCATGTACACCATGTACAATACATACTGTTCTCCTTTATTTAGCCTGACACTATACTGACACGTGCGTACTGTGTTGGCCCCGTTGGTTTGAAGCCAAAACTTGCCACGTTAAAGGTTAGGTGAATCTGATTCAGAAAACTATGGTAAGATTTTCGTAGCCTAACCAAAAGTATCGCAAACAATTTAGTGAACTAATCTTAGGGGGCGTTCGGAACGGCTTAAAAGCTTCTAGCTATTATCTTGGTTTCTATTAGTGTATTTCTTAAACGTACAACGGTATGTTTTTTGCAAAAACTTTTTATATGAAAGTATCTTCAAAAAATCAAATAGATTTATTTTTTAAGTTTATAATAGTTAATACTTAATTAATTATATATTAATAATATTTTTCGTTTTACGTGCGGCTTATAAGCCACGTAAAAAGCACATTAGATAAATTTGGCAAGAAATTGTGGAAATGTTGGCAACCTTAATTCTTCTCTCATTGATTCCATCCAGCGTGCTGTCCCATCTCAATTGGGACAGAAAGGTATGGCCATCCACGTGCCGGCCCAATTTTAGTTAGGCCCGGAGTAGGGTTCAGACTGACGTGCGGCCCATATGAAGTGGGCCGGAGCAGGACTCCGCTTACGTGCGGGTCCATATTAGGTGGGCTATAAAGGCCTAACGGTTGACTTGTAGGCCCATATTTGTTGGGCCCGTAAAATAATTTTTCGGCCCACGAGGCCTGGTTGGCACGGTTCACATGAACAGATTCGAAAGGGCAAAATATCTCAAAAAATAAAAGAAAAGAAAAAATTGTAAATGAGCTTAAGCTGAAATGAAGCCATAGAAAAATGGCGACCATGCTGCCGCTGCTACTGCCGCCGTCGCCGTCTTCGCCTCCGCCACCGCGCGCCTTTTCGCCTCGCTGCTCGCTCCAGGCAACCCCGCCCCACGCGGGCCACCTGCTCGACGGGGAGGCCCGGAGGCATGCCGCCCCGGCGGCGGGGCGCGGCTCGGCGGTGGTCTACGCGCGGGAGATCGGCGCCTGCGTGCGCGCGCGGCGGTGGGCCGCGGCGTGCGAGGCGTTCGCGGCGATGCGCGCCGCGGGGGCCGCACCCGACAGGTTTCTCCTCCCGCAGGTGCTCTGCGCCTGCGCGGGGGCGGGGGAGGCGCGCCTCGCCGCCGCGGCGCACGCGCTCGCGGCCAAGGGCGGCCCTGCTTTCGCGGCCGATGCCGTCGTCGGGAACGCGCTCGTCGCCATGTACGCGGAGCTCGGGGACGTCTCCGCCGCGCGCGCGGCGTTCGCGTCACTCCCTGAACGGGACGTGGTGGCGTGGACCGCTCTCGTCGGCGCGTATGCCGACGCCGGGGAGCTGGGAGAGGCCTTCGAGCTGTTCAAATCGATGCAAGAGAGCGGCGTGCGGCCGGATGTGATTTCGTGGAACACGCTGGTGTCGGGGTTTGCAAGGAATGGTGACCTTCGAGCTGCGCTGCACCTGTTTGACGACATGAGGCTTAGAGGTGTCAAGCCAGGTGTCAATTCTTGGAACTGCATCATCTCAGGTTGTGTGCAGAATGCTCGGTACGATGAGGCTTTGAGCATTTTTTTTGAGATGTGCGAGAGTGAGAGACCTGATGCGGTGACTGTGGCTAGTATACTCCCTGCTTGCACTGGCTTGATGGCGCTGGGCATTGGAAAGCAGTTGCATTCTTATGTTATACGATGCGGAATCAAATTAAATGTTTACATTGGCTCTTCATTGATTGGAATGTACTCCGAGTGCGGAGAGTTTGGTTATGCGAGAAGCGTGTTTTCAGCCATTGAGGAGAAGAATGCCACTGTGTGGAATGAATTGATTCGGTCATATATCAATGAGGGGAGGATGAATGAGGCTTGGGAGGCTTTTAGCTCTATGCAGGAGAATGGATTGCAGCCTGATACTGTCACATATAATAGCTTCATTGCTGCATATGCTAGAGCAGGTCAGAAAGAGCAAGCATTTAAATTGCTGCCAGACATGGTTGAAATTGGCTTGAAGCCTAATGTCGTGTCAATGAATGCGTTAATATCCAGTTTGCATCACCATGGCCATCATGCAGATGCATTGGAAGCTTTCAGATACATGCAGCTCTCGAATGGCGGAGAAGCAAAAGGCTGGGCATTACATGGCAATCCAATTCAACCAAATAGTACAACCATTACTAGTGTCCTCTCACTTTTGACAGATCTCAGGTTAGATCGTCTTGGGAAGGAAGTACATTGTTATGCTTTACGGAGTGGTTTGATTTCAAGCATATTTGTTTCTAGCAAACTGGTTGACCTTTATGGTAAGACTGGGGATGCGGACACTGCTGATAAAGTCTTCCAGGGAATCAGTAACAAGAATGTTGTCACATGGAACAGTCTACTAGCATCCTACAGGCAAAACAGTAAGCCAGAAATTGCTTTGAAATTGTTCCATGAAATGCTCAAATCCGATATACCTCCCAACTTGGTTACATTACAGATAGCTCTTTTGTCCTCTGGTATGACTATGGCATTGCAGTATGGGAGAGAAGTGCATGGTTACATCAGGAAGAACTGGCCAGATGGTTACCCAACTGCACTTGCAAGTGCATTGATAGGTATGTATGGGAAATGTGGTAAGATTGAGACTGCTAGATTGGTTTTCGAATGCACTGTTGAAAAGGACATAGCAACATGGAATGCAATAATGAGTGCCTACCTGCTACATAGGATGCCTAGAGAAGTTACAACTTTGTTCAAGAATATTGAACAATCTGGAATTCAACCAGATCCTGTGACTTTCATTATACTTCTTTCAGCTTGTAAGCAAGAAGGCTCCATGGAGGAAGCTCGTAGATATTTCTACAGTATGGAAGATGTATATGGCATACAACCAACTTTAAAACACTATACCTGCATGGTTGACATCATGGGTACAGCTGGTTTACTGGAGGAGTCACTAGAACTTATCCAGAAGATGCAACTTGAACCAGATGGATGCCTATGGTCTACCCTTCTCAAAGCTTGTAAGCTGCACTCAAATCTGGAGATCGGAGAAAAGGCTGCAAAAGCGCTTTTTGAGCTTGAGCCAAATAATACTTCAAATTACATGTCACTGTCCAATATCTATGCCAATAATGGCTTGTGGGACTCCACTGGGGCTGTGAGGGTTGCTATGACAGAACAGGGGTTAAATGTAGAGAGACAATGTAGCTGCTTGTATCTTGGTACAACTGTACATGCATTTGAGGCTGGAGATTTATCGCATCCTGCATTCGAGAAGATTTTGAGTACATGGAAGGACTTATCTAATAGGATGGAACAATCTGGGTATCCTTCTCAGGATATTGAGCCCTATTGTAATGCCGAAGCTGATCCATTGTCATGCCAACACACCGAGAGGATTGCGTTGTGCTATGGGCTTATTTCCATGCGTGCTCATGATCCGATACGTATCTCAAAGAATTTTAGGATGTGCATGGAATGCCATTCATCGATCAAGTTTATCTCAAGGGATATTAACCGGGAAATCTTTGTTTCAGATGGTTGCACCTATCACCACTTTCAGAATGGGGCATGCAGCTGTAGGGATATGTGGTAAATTCAAGTCATTTTAACACAGAAAAATACTCTTCTTGTATTGTCAAAACTGCATTTAACTAAAATTTCTCATTATGGTTAAAAGATACTGTACAGCAACCAAGTTAAGTTCTTTCGCATCAACCTTCGTGACAGCACTCCATGATCTCTTATATATATCAGCTTGGCCCCTGGGACCCATGCCTGCAAATATGATGATCGATGATAATGTGCTTCAGGGGAAACTGGAAGCTCGGAGCTCTTGCAAAAATCACAAATGGAGAAGGTGCATCTCTGGTCGGAATTAATCGGAAGAAAAGGTTGATCTGGATTTTGTTGCAGCTTGTGCAGACGCTATTTCAAGAGAAGTGATATGAGTTATGCAGATATCTATTGTCATATCCTACAAAACATGCACATGGATTGTATGTGGATAGGGTGAGACCAGTCATGCTCTTCATCTGATGATTTCCAGGCAGCTGGTAGCCCGGGTGTGATTACAGGTACCCTAACCCCGTGGTTGTCATGTATGCATTTGTCTGATATACAGTTGTACACTTGTACTTCAACATTTGAAGCTATAGTTCATCATTAACATGGTGAATAGCTCCTTACATGATACATTTTGTCACCATTTGTGGGGTGCAAAATCATCCTTTACCAAAGCAGAAATAAACAAATGAAACTTTTTATCATCTGCCTCAGCTCCTATGACATTGTATTATGGATTATCACGGACACGCTTTTCAAGCTCAATGCAATTTTTTGCAAAAGCTTTCTCCTTATAAGTTTCTTGGAGTACTTTTCAAAACATAACTTTCAACTTTGTAATAGTTAATTTATTCGTTTGTACGCTCAAATATTATTACAAATTCAGATAGTCCATCATCCATTCCCGAGCTCCTAAGTGTTGCTTGCTAGCTGGTACTGTACCATTGCTTGCTTATAGCTCTGCCGGTAAGCAGAGCAGATGAGAGAACATGTAATGTTGAAGCCAATTCTTCTTTGGAGACAAATCTGTACATGCCTACAGACATGGCAGGACAGTGCTGACCGCTAGCGGTACCTTCCAGATGCAGTAGAACGTTGGGCAGCCTTGAGGCCCCTGGCTATGCTCATAACCAAAATCTGTTTACAACTTAAGTTTCTTACAGTAACCAAATATGATCACTACAGAAGACTTCAAATGGACATGGAGTACCTAAATGAAGCTCAAGACAAAAAGAATATCTTTATTTCCTAACCAGACTAGAGAACAAACATCAATTAACAATTGCAGTATCTGTAGAAACAAAAAATAGGCCTTAGCTTAACCTGCTAGATATTTGCCATATGCTGATAAATTATCTATCTTCACGTGGGTAGTAGGACTAGAAATCACGAACTGGAATCTATTTCAGCAGCGGTTTGACGTTGAATCGTATTTGGAGGGAACAGCCGAGCCTCGCTTCTTGGCTTCTGAGCTGCAGATGCTGACGGTGCCAAAGGGACTCAAAAGAAAAGACTACTTGGGGTCCTGTGAGCCTCCTGGTTGCCACAATTTCTTCCGGATTATGAAGATCATTTCATTCTCCTCTGATTCTGGACTTGAGTCGGCATCTACAACAGTTACTGCTTCCCAGTGAAGCGCATTGAGGTATTTCTTGATGAATTCAATGGCAGTGCCCTTGTCTCTCACAATGATAAATCCAGTTGGTCTAAGGATGCGGTCCATTTCAAGGAGCAGATCTTCTGCACTGCAACCTCTCTTGTCAAGGTCGGAGAAGACTGTCCATGCATGGAGAAGATCATATGTTCGAGGATAGGTTGAGAATGCTTCACACCTGCATACACAATATTAAATTTGAGTAAAATTATCAGCAGATGGCATAATCATAAGTATCTATTATCACAGACCAATCCAAACCACAAACAATTGGTAGTAACATTTACAAAGAGCCACACAAACATTTCACTCAATCCAGAAATATGGACCACAGGTGTAATTCAACAAAATATTCTTCATTATACTACATTTCTTGAAAACCTAGATAAGGGCTTCACGCTAGAGGTTTAGGGTCAAAAGAGTAAACTTACTTAATGTACACCAACACAAGCGCAACTGCAACATTAAAGGCTCACCCCTTAACCTTTTCTAGATGCTAAAGAAAAAGGAGTGGCATTAACCACCATTATTGGATTACCATTAACAGAGTCACAAAATATTAGCTGTACTGGTAAAAATACGGTAGATAACAACCAAAACTGATTTCTTTTAATAAAGAGACTTATCACTTCTAGGATGAACAAAGACCAGGCAGGTGGCAAAATATATCTAGTAAACTTTACATTCCTGGAACTTATAAGTTTTCATAATACCAAGAGTAAATCATAGCGGGGTGGTCCAGTGGTGTTTCCATCATAAAATCTTAGCTTACTTTGCAGATAAAAGCATCAGAAGCTGATTGCAACATGGAAAACTGAATCTGACAAGATCATAACCTTTGTATGTAGCGTACTGGCATACTGCTTTGGTAGGCAACATAAGCATGAAAAGTAGCAGAGAACTACTGAACTGCGTCTAAAAAGCTGGCATAATACTGAACTACCGATATGCCAAGCACAAATCTTTTATATGAAATGACACATACCAGTCATGAGTGGAGCCTATCAGCCCTCTGTCATAGATTATCTTGAGAGTGCTTGGTCCATCATGTGGCACAACATTCATCACCCATACATCCTTTTCCTTGAGAGCAGCTGCAAATGACCCAAAGTTTGCTTTCATGTCCATGATGTTTCTAATAGTGTCTGGTTTTATCTTTGGTCTTAACAAACTCCAATACTTATCTACTCTTTGCTGCCACAGTTCCTGCACAGCAAGTTTTTGATCAGCCATGTCTACTCAGCTACAGATAATATTCAAATAAGGTTAACTCTGAATTATCTCCATTATAAGTAGTAACATGTATAAAGATATTATGGGCAACTTACTGTATCTTTTTCAAATGTGTCAGCAGTAACATACAAATCAGCAAGGCGGTGAGGTGGAGTTGTTAATCGAGCAGGCCAAGGAGCCAGTCCACTTCCTCCATCTCTGTGCATTTCTGAGAACAAAAAAAAAAAACTTGGTTATTTGGCTTTGATCTCAAATGTTGTCTTGCTGTTAGGCCGTTAATAGCCATGGAAATAACAGAAGCAAACAATCATTTAGGCGTTAAATAACCATAATCCATCACATTAATGTTACACCCTCAAATCCCCAATGTAAGCAAACTCTCCATGAGACCATGTACAATGAAAGCAAATTAATTGGCTATGCTTATGCTTATAGTGGAAAAGCTATTTTTTACAATGAAAGCGTGAAACAACAAAAAAGAAAACAGAAGGATACATATTTCAACACTAAATGACTATAACCATCTTCTACCCAACCCCCCCCCCCCCCCCCCCCCCCCCCCCCAAATAACAAAGCTAACTAAATCATCAGGGAAACAGGATCTTGGATTTATACCACATGGAAATCGAGAACCATTATTGGGTCCTACCCAAGTGCCAGGAATACCATCTGCTTCTCTCACAGATTCTAATAGGAAGAGTAAACGTGTATCATCACATGCTCAGTCAGACTCAGTGAAAAATGCAGCAAAGAACAATTCACAAGCTCTAATACCCAAGTTTGAGGAAATGAAGGAACAATAGGACGCAAGTTGACTATATCAAATATCCAGCCAGTATGGAAGCAACAAAAGGTCAAAATTGTGGTGGCACAGGATAAGAACTCACGTTCTGGATAAGGCGTAATGCAAGCTTCCATTTGCACTCCCCATACTGAATCTGGATCATCACCCCTTTTGCATAGAGGTGGATTTGTACCAGGTGGTCGACTCCTGTAGCAGTCATTATTTAGAGGCTTGACCCAAATAACTGTCTGGTTTCTTTTCTCTGCAATTTTCCAGCACATCCTCTCTACAAGGGAACTCATTTCTTTCCAGATTCTGCGATCTTCCTCGTCCTGTGCATATGCCTCAGGAGATGAATAAGCAAAATAGCCTCCAGGCCTGAGTAATCTGTCTAGTTCAAGCAGAAGAATTCCATCTCTTTGAAGCCAGTCAATCCTACAACGAGAACAATGAGCTAACTCAAACGATCTACTCGGGTATGGAAGCCTTTTTGTTCCCAAAACACCAAGATATGCAGGGATCCCTCTTTCAAGAGCAAACTGAATCTGGTTCTGATGTACATCATTTGGTGCCAAAGACATAGCTATCACATTAGATGAAAGCAGATATCCTCCAAAACTAGCAACTCCACAACCAACATCAAGAACTGTACGAAGCATTCCCTCATTGTTAATGTTGTTATCTTTGAAGTTTAACATCTGCCAGATAGTAGAAATGGTGAATCACAATAATGAAGTTTGACAATACCCAATACATGGATATGTATCATGGTTTGTACTAAGAAATTATTGTGAAAGATTTTAAAGAGCAAACTTACATTTGCTATGTTTGCTATATATTTGTCAGCTCCATGATGGAAATGTGTTCCACCACCTGGAAATTTGATTTTCTCACCTGCCTCAATCATCCAATTCTGGTCTGATTTCTCATGTGCAAGGTGAGTGTGAGGAATATTTGCTTTCCACACAATATCACGACTTTTTGGCCATTTTACGGGAACCTGCAAAGTCAAATTTTCTGAGTCTGATGAGGTGTAGCAAGGATAACTTTTTCTTTAGATGCGTATATTGGATTTTGCAAAGTGAAGCATAATTTTTTTAAAAGAAAGACAAAATACATCCCGAGACTAAACGATCTGAAGTCTACATGCACCGGAAATCTTTTCCTGCCCACAAGACATGTGTATCATTTCATATACAAATTCAAGCAGTTCATCTCAAAAGTATAGGTATAAATGATCGGTGTATGAAGTTAAGTCAAGAAAAATACTATCTTACAAGCACGATCCCAATATGTCAAAATTTTGAGAAAATAGACAGGATCATCTTAGGACCTTATAGCCATGTGGTGGGGGAATCAGGCAGTTCAAGCGCCTTTCAGGAGGAGGGCAATGCCTCTCATAGTGTTCCATCAGGTTTAAATCCAGTTTCATCCTCATCTGATATATCAAGTTCCTATCCAAGCAGGGGATCAGCTCAGAATGCCGGTCATCACACACCTTCACAACGACAAGAAAAAGGACTTCAGGATTAACATCAGAAACACAGAAAATCAACAAACAAACACTGCTAACTCATTGGTAACTCACAGGAAAGCTCTTGAGCTTAACATCATCTGCATCACCAGTGCCAAATATGGACTCCTCTGAGCCATCATCGCCATCCCCATCACTGCCCCACCCAAGCGAGCGTGAGAACTTGGTCCCATACTCTAATGCGGCACTCCCAGCCTGCCCATTGGAGCCCGAGAAATACAAGAAGAGGAGGCAGAGGCACACAACCATCACGCAGAGCAGCACGATGGGCCTCTTGCTCTGCGCCCCATCATTTCTGCCCCTCATTTTGGATCCAAACTCCTACTGCCCTCTAGTATACACAGGAATGAGTATTCATAAAGGACCAGCTAAAATTCTTGCTTTCTTGGCTGAAAGGATCTGCACTATTCAAGAAGTCTGATATTACAAGAAAGCATAGTACAGTAGAAGGCTAACACAATTCAAAAAGGTAGAAACCAGACCAGAATTAGACAAGCAAATGAGACAGGAAACCAAGATAGCAGTCTCGCCAAGAATGAAAAGTTGCCGGGCGAAATATAAATGCTCCTGCTGAGTCTGATCCCCCGAGACTTGTGTAAGATGGAAATGAACCGGACTACTCCCGGATCAAAATTTCCAGTCTAAGTATGCAAAGTTTCTGTGCCCAAAGGTAGTAAAGAAATGGCAGCAGGAGGAGTAGTGAAGTGGGGGACAGATCACAAAGAGGAAAGACTGAAACTTTAAATAAAGCAGGCTCTTTTTTTGGGGGCTATTTTACTCGCAGATTCCGATCTGGTGCTCCCCGTTCAACGAAGAGGACTTGGAATTCGGCTCATTAGCACGTATATAAGTAAGCTTACCAAATTGTTGGATTAGGCGGCCAAGCATAAGGAGAAGAAGAAACTTGGATTTGACGCAATTCAAATGGGCGACAGCGACTGGCACCGCCGCGAGTGCGAGTGGAGTGCAGAGTGAGTGCGTCCGGCGCGAGGCAGTATAGCAGATTAAAAAAAAATATCCAAAACCGACGAACTTGTACCAAACCAAACCAAATCCTAACAAACAAACAAAAAAAAAACGAACCAAACCAAACCCGCGTGAAATCCAACCGAACGCGCCAGCCGCCGGGCCGAGCCCCCAAATCGCGCACGCCGCATCGTCCCCCGAGAGGAGGCGGCCCCAGAACGGCCCCGCTCCCCTCTCCGCCGCGCCGAGCGCCGGCTGGCCGCCGGCGGGAAGGGGCGCTGCAGAATGCTACGAGAGAGAGGGGGGGGGGGGGGGGCAACGCACCGTGGTGGTGGATCCAGGTGCCGGCGGCGGCGGCGGAGGCGCTCGCTCGCCTCCGGTCGCGGCGAGGCGTGGGTCGGAGAGGGAGTGAGGCCGCGCGACGCGAGCTCGAGCGGAAGGCCTCGATTTGCGCGAGCCAGCGGGAGAGGAAGAGAGAGAGAGAGGCAGATATACACTTGTACTAGTAGTACTCCGTAATTAAGATCCGCAAAAGTAATTAAGTAACTCGAATTTTTTAATTAAGCGTTTAAACCGACGCGGGCACGACGCCGCTGTCAACAGAGGGGGAGGATTAAGGAATGTGAGATCCTAGGTTAGCATTTTGCTAGCTTTGTTTGGGGTATTTGCCGGAGATCTCTGTCGGCGTCGGCGCATCTAGAGGAGGAGAGATGATTAATTAATTGATTGATTAATTCATAAAAAAATGCCGCTGTTTTGCACTGTGCAAACTGCGTTTGCTGTTGGCTGTGCATCTGTACTGTACCCAATCGGCTTTCTCACGTGACCCCGCCTTCTCTTCCCTTCTTCTCTCTGTTTTTTTTTCCATAAATTTCTACTCCATGTTATGATGTATAATCAAATTCTTCTCTACTCATTTTATATTTGATTTGGACGCTAAAAGCGCATGAATAGATATGAAATCAGCATTCGGACGTGTTTGGTAGGGGATTCTCGGGGGTAATTCTCAATCGAATCAATTAGAATTGAGCCAAACGGGCAAAAAATCCCCCCCTTCTCAGCCGAATCGATTCGCTGTGATTCCCAAATTTACATATGAATGGAGAATCGGGCAAAAGACGGCTTCTTGTAGGAATCCAACGAACGAAAAATAAAAATCCCCACGACAATTCGCAAAAACTACCTGCCTGCCACTGAGGTATACCCCTCCAGCCCGTCCCATCCACCCGAGAACCACCCGAGAAGTTTTGGAGACTCACCTCGCCCTAGGTCGTCGTCGGGTTCCCGCCGTGCCGCTGGTCTCCACCCCCGCCGCCGCCTCCGGGCTCCACCGGCGCCGCCGCCCTCGGCCTCCACCGGTGCCGTCCAATGAGCTGTCTCCTATTTCTTTTTTTTAAAGAGCAAGCAGAGAACAGTAGAACAGGTTCTTCTATTTCTTTTTTTATAATCAGCAAGCAAAGAACAGTAGAGCAGTGTCTCCCATTTCTTTTTTTAAACTGCAAGCAGAGAATAGTGTCTCCCATCTCCCATATTTTTTAAAAAAGCAAGCAGAGAATAGTGAGTAGCAATATATATATTTTTTAGTGAGTAGTAGTATATTATGATAAGAATGAACCAAGGACATCATAACTAAATGGATATGCATGGGTACAGGAGACTCTAAGGACCCTAGGAGAGTCACCATATGTTTCGTATGAATAGTGACCTATTTTACAAGCTACACGACTTATTGATGAGTACCAATGGTCTCAAATCAACCAATCACATGAATTTTATGGAATCGGTTGCTATTTTTCTATTCATAGTTAGAGGTGGTGAATCAAATAGAAGGGTTCAAAATAGGTTCAAGCATTCTGGTGAAACAATTAGTAGAAAATTTGAGAAAGTCTTGTTGAGTGTGATTAGAATGTGTAAGGATTTCATATGTTCAAAAGATCCAAACTACCCAAGAATTCATAGAAGGATTAAGGATGACAAAAGATTATGACCACATTTCAAAAGGTGTATTGGTGCTATTGATGGAACTCATATCACAGCAAACCCACCACGTGATGATTATATTAGATATATTGGTAGACACAAGAGTTCTACTCAGAATGTGATGGTAGTGGTCAACTTCGACATGCGCTTTACATATGCTTCTATTGGACAACCAGGTTCTATGTATGACACAAGCGTCCTTTATCATGCATTAAATGTTGATAAGGATATATTTTCACATCCCCATAAAGTATGTTGTTGTGTAAATCATGTAGAATTTTCTTCGACTAATTTTCATAGCATATATATATATATATATATATATATAACATTGACTAAATACATATATTGTAGGTAAATATTATCTTATTGATGCTGGTTACCCAAATAGGCCGAGGTAAATGGCACTATACAAGGGGCAAAGATACCATGTTCCTGAATGGAGAAAAGGCCCTTCACTAAGTGGTGAGCAAGAATATTTCAATCAGTGTCACTCAAGTGCACGTAATATCGTTAAGCGCACGTTTGGTGTATGAAGGATAAAATGATGAATCCTTTTAAAGATACCTACCTATCCAATAGACAAGCAAGAAATGATCATTGCAGTAACCATATGCCTTCACAACTTTATACGTCAGAATTGTACATCTGATAAGTATTTCACCGGGTGTGATCGAGATCCAAATTATATGCCAACTATTCCTGCAAGATATGCAAAATATACGGTCTCTCAAAATACATCAGCTAACTCTACTTCACACTCTAGTGATAGGTCCATGGATAAATTTCGTGATGACCTAGCAAGTACATTATGACAATCTAGATGAAAGTTCTTATATGAACTCTGGTAATATATTTTTCTTTTGTAACAATTCTTAGAAATATATAACCATGATATTATACAAGAACTCAAACTGTGAGTGAACTATTAAAATAGATTGGCTTTTTGGTGCAAATGCATTAAGCTTGTTATATTGTTTAACCTTATTTGAAAACTTTTTTTACAAGTAATTGTATAAATATTGGTACATATATATATGAGTACTTATAATAATTATTAGTATTATATTAAGTTATAGAAAATTTGTACAAATTAAATCTCTTGCTAATACAGATCTAATATTTTTAGTCAAACGACTAATCGTACTGATTCTGATTCTCTTCAGTATCTAATTTAGTAAGAATTAGAATTAAAATCATAGAATCACTGAATCAGAACTGTACCAAATAGACCCTAAACTAACATAATCACAAAGAGCCATAGGCAACGAGCAGTGAGCTCCAAGAATTGGATCTGATCAAATTTTGACATACTTGCAGCCACCGACACGCAACATTGTGGTCGACGGTGAGCACCACTGCACTGAAGTCCAGAGATTCCCACGGCCAGGGCGGCGTAAAAGTCCCCATATGCCAATGCTGCCCACTGTGACAGGGACAAGTGGGCACTGGGCACGGGCCACTTTTTGGCATGATTAGATCCAAGGAGTTAAGGCGCATTCATAAAGACAAACCAAATTTGGTGCCGGAAGGATGCAGATCTTTAGCCCTGGGATAGGGCTCATCATTTCAGCTGCTGTGTTTAGGCAAAGGCTACTACTAGTACTTTGGAAAGAATACTAGGGCTCACAGTGAACCCTCCTAGATGGTCATAGCAAGCGACCTGAAGCTTTGTGCTCTCTCACAATGCAGAGAGGATAATGGATAAGTACAGTATGATAGTATGATGGGTACAATTGACACCAGCAGGTGGATGCTAAGGGCTAAAGCAACTCTTATCTTTCCTACACTGATGATAGGCTAAGCAAAAATGTGGGTGACATGTTGCAACAAAATTCCTACCTTTTGGTGTGTATGGTGCCCAGGCATGTTTTTAGCGAAACAAAACCATTTACATGACGTCTCATTGTGTGTGGCATGGCATCTGGTTGTCACCTGTGTGACAAGTGTGGATCCCGTGACACTCAAAAGATATTGCTGTCCTTTCTGGAGAAGCAACCCTTGCCATCGAGTGGGGATAGTGTTCCTTCTGATGTCAAACGTTCTTGCTCACGACTGCACCACATCATGCACACATGCGCTCCTGGCACACAATGGGGCAAGATCTTCTGTGGTTTGAATGACTGACCAGTGATCATTGCTTCAACACCGTCGCGTCTATTTTATCTGCATGAAGCCCGAGACATCGCCCAAGAAAGTGCGGAGGTTTTTCCTGAATCTCTGCCTGTTTGGACGGTCGAGTGAGTTTGAGAGATTGTTGGAACTTGTGAGGTTATGGAATGCCATTCCCAGCCTTGATTTCACTGCTGGATTCTGTTGTTTCTCAAGTAGCTCCTGGACCAGCCTCTGCATGGAATGGCAGGATGAGAACGCATAGCAAAATCACACAATTAGACCTTGGTTTTCTACTTCATCAGTTGATCCTACAACTGTATGCTTCTATTACAAAATGAAAAGAATGTGATAGTTATAATTCAGGATCTTAATTTATTATCTATCAATTTATCCTTTTCTTGGGGGCCTTCTATCATCTGTAAACACTAAAAATGTACTGCAGCTTGCATAAACCAGATGTTCTTGTTGATGTCATTAAAAATACTCCATACCATGCATCACGTATACAGTATACCTATTTTCAGAGAGAGAGAGAGAGAGGTAACCTGATATAACTCATGTTCACATAAAATCAAAGGAAGCAAAGCATCTGCAGCAGAACCTGCTAGTTCCATTCTGCAAACAGTGCCACGATGTCTCAGAAGTAAACTTTTCATAGAACTGGAGCAATTAAAGAAATTATTTGGCACAATAAATCTACTGAATGTCAGAGCTCACCTGAAATCTTCAAACAGAAGCAATTGCAGAAGAAGCCTCAAAAAGTGACTTGATATGCTTTCCTGAAGTTTGCCATTTGATCCTTCTGATTCCATAAGCTGTGAGCTAAGTCCTCCTCTACCTCCAAGTCTCTCTTTGAAATGGTAAGAAGCAAGAGCATTTATTGCTGCAAGGCACCTCTCGACAATGTCACTATCCTGCAAGATAGACAAAATAAACCAAGCAATATCAGTCGAAAGAGTATAATATGTACTACAATATACGAAATAGACAACAGCTGCAATGTTGAGTTATATAACATGTAAGATCTATAAAATACAGTAGAAGATGAATTTTGAAATGGAAAAATATCAAGGCAGCAAAATACCAATTACATCTAATTTATAAGGCAGAAGTACTTTTGTAACACCCTGCCCTCCAGAACCGCACAGCCCAGCCCAACCGACGGGCGGGCCCACTTACACATAGCACCCCACTTACACTTTCGTCCTCGCTTCGTGTAAAAGGGTTAACCCGGAAGTACTATGGTTGGAGGGACAAAGCCTTATAAGTTGGTTCAACCCTTGCTCAACAAGCAAGGTGGTACTAATCATGTGCACACCGCACTCATGGGCCATATGGGCCATATCCTAATTGGGCCAGGATGTCACACACACCCCCCCTCAAAGGACCTGGCGTCCCCGCCAGTCCAACTTACCCACATAGCCACACAGGTATATAGGCAAATGTCCAGGAACACGCCCCCTCTTAGCGCACGTCCGTACGTCCAGCGCCAGCGCCATATGCCATGCCATGTGCCTCACACCGAGCCCACATGCGCCATGCGCCATATGCCCGCACACTGACCCGTACGCGCAACCGCGAGGGTCGGCTCTGATACCATTTGTAACACCCTGCCCTCCAGAACCGCACAGCCCAGCCCAACCGACGGGCGGGCCCACTTACACATAGCACCCCACTTACACTTTCGTCCTCGCTTCGTGTAAAAGGGTTAACCCGGAAGTACTATGGTTGGAGGGACAAAGCCTTATAAGTTGGTTCAACCCTTGCTCAACTAGCAAGGTGGTACTAATCATGTGCACACCGCACTCATGGGCCATATGGGCCATATCCTAATTGGGCCAGGATGTCACAACTTTGCCAAGCCATCTTATATAACTGCATATCAGTTTAAGTGTCACTGTACATAGAAGCAATTATCTACAGCAAAACACAGAAATTTCAAGCAAAACAGCTCATAGCAAAGTACAATCCAAGAGTCATTTGTCAACTAAAGGTTCAGATTCTACCAACTCTTTAGGGTCCAAGTCCAATTCAATCTAAAGAAACTATGCCACAATTACTGCAAGCCCCACTGCTGAAACTTCAACCAAAATAGGATCAGTTTGCACTTTGTAGTTTGCTGAAACTTGAATAGCCCATTACTAATATCAAGCAATCAAATGACAGTGCAAAAGGAACAGTAAATGGACTACAGAAAATGATCTTGCCTGATTGCGCAGGCCAAAATCAAGACTTCCAATAATCCTTGCAAAGGCATCCTTATTTAAGTTAGCAACCTTCTCTGGGTACACTTCCAACAAATGAGACACAAGAGCAAAATACTGTAAAGAGATCAGAACACATGTTAGCATTGATTGCCGTTGTATTAAAAAAAAAAAAAACTGGAAACAACTTACATCACGACTGAGTTTAGGGTACTTCAGAAGGTCCAGAGATATCAAGGGAGTCACAATATCAACTCCAACATAGATGACCTGTGAAAGTAACAGTTCATTTATCAAGTTTCAAACCAATTAATAACCATGGTTAGTTCTTGATAATGTATACAGTTAAAGAAATAGATGATAAATGTCCTTTGATGGGGAAAGCTCTTATATTTTTTGTTCTTTGCATGTCAATGTGCAGGCAGACTGGCAGACAGATGAGCATGTACAGCACTTCATGCATGGAATTCAAATATTGGAAAAGATCTACATGCATAACTCCAAAATTCTACACTAGTTAAATCTGAATCAACTATTTATATGTTGCTGTATGTTAATGTAAGAACTTAGGACTTTAATGGTCTTCTTAATTGTTTTGTGTGTTGCTGAGGACTCTATTAGTCTTAATTGGTTTGTTCACCCTTGCTGTTTTGTATTTACGTCAGACCATCACAGAAGAGTTAGCTACTGTGGCAGAGATGGAATATTTGTGTTTCAGCTTTGCAGGAGCTTGATGTTTGATGCCTAGTCACAAAAATAAACAGCCAGCATGGCAGATACTGTGCTTCAATGAAACAATGTTATTAAGAAACTGGAAATCTTGGGGAAAAAAATCAGTAGAATACCTCAGCAATATCTTGCGAACCTTCAATGCTACTATCAGATAGGAAACCAACCTGCAATTGTCACAGGTGCCTCTTAGTTATGTGGGAAACTTTGGACAGAACACACTGCAAGGTGTAAAGGTAAGAAGGTTACCAAATCTTTTGAGCATATATTTGTCAGAAGCCGAAGCAAAGCACGCAGGTCCTTATATTTTTCTGCTTGTGACTCACTGCGCAAACTTGATGAAAGCGAGAGCATTACCTAGCAAAATAGGTACAAACTAAGGGTCAGGTCAAGTAGAACATTTCTATGCAAAAATAGCAAATAATAACTGTACTGTTGGTAAATTACTCCCACCATTCGAAACACAAACTGCAAAGTGAAAATCAGAAGCAATATTTACTTTGCCTATATAACATCAACCATAATTAAGTTCTCCGCTGAATTTTATGTAAATTTCCCACATTTTCTGAGTAATCTAAACCTTAATTATGGTCACTTATTTATCTCCACAACACAATTATCAGTGGTTGTTTGTCCCCAGTAACTGCTTATATGAAATTAGATGATTTTAATGAACAGAAGTAGATAAGCATCTCTGTAATATTTTACCAGATGGACAGTTGGTCACCATCTTCTGTATGATTATTTTAGCTACGAAGTGCTCTGAATTCATAATGTACCTACTGTGATGACAATGCAGATACCAGCTCCTCTGCCATACTAGAACTTTGAACTTGCAACATTATATGGTGTGAAATTTGATCATATACCCTCCCTTTAGATCAAAATTGAGAATTTACCCTCCTGGCCCACATGTCAGTGACCTTAGATGACCCCATATGTCAGCAGCACAGGATGGGTAGATCCTCAAATTTCGATCTTATATTATTCTTCTGTAATAATGGGGCTTTAACTACTGCTGTCAGAAATCACAACCAAAAGCTCCCAACACATAATGTTGGGATTGAATCACACAATCCCCTTTACAACTACTCACTAGTTCCACTCACAAGTGTTCTTCATAAGCACATATATTTCTCTTACCAACTATTACATTACATATGAGGGTCACACCTCTGTTTATAGACTTACACAGCCGTCATAGGAATGACCTATCAAACTACAACTCATTTCTAGCTAAGTGCTAGCAGCTAGCTAGACTCACAAGTCAATTTGCTCTTGACTTCCTTTTTAATAGCCATGCAACTTCATGTTGTTTCTTGACAACTCGCATCTAACCTCTAGTTCACCTAGGTAGTAAACTTTCTATTTGTACTACTGTACCTACACTTCTCCTGCTATTTAGAACTTCATGGGCCATCTATAGCTTGCTACTAGAGCATGCCAACATGCATGCATGCATCCAAATGCAATTTTCCTTCCTATTTCTTTGCTACAAATATGCACATGTAACACTAAATATCATATGACAAGATTAATCGCAACACATAAACCCAACAATATATTGTATTCATGCACCATGCAAATGAGACAAGCAAATGCACACAGATGTGTGAACATAAATCCGCACTCTTCTGTTTGAGAGAGAGGGGGGAAGTCATTTGGTGCCATATTTGTGGAGGAAAAGTGTGCTGAAAAAGAATAACATGATAATAAGAATTCTTGTTCTTACCTTTCCAATATTATGAGAGGAGTATATTTGGAGTAGTTTCAGGCAAAAGCTCACCAAAACTGATGTTTCCTTAGCATCCAAGAATACAGCTTGACCATCAACAAAATCAACAATGAACTTGAGTATCATGTATATGACTGCAGACTGAAGAACATAAACATTATTGCATAATCTTCAAAGTTCACTTGTACATGCATGATAGGATAGTTGACAAAAAATGAGCCACATTACCTGATTTTTGTACACCTCCAGAAGAGTCAAGAGCGAGTTCATCACAGTGTGACCCATCTCAAATAAAACCTTTTGAGTGCGAGGCTGAGTAGCTCTAGCAGCTCCTCTTAATCGTTCCAATAGACAACAAACCTATAGGTTTTTCTTGTTATACTTGTCTCAGAGAGCTAAAAGCAAAGAACATGAGAACTTACCATGTAAACAACATCTGCTTGCTGTGCCACAGATTTGAGATCACTCCTACTAGCATTCTCTACTAGGCATCCTGCAACTGGTCCCATAAGGTCCCTCAAATACCTTTGTTAAAACCAATAACAACCAGTTAAATACCGTGTAGTTTTTCTTGGAATAACATCCAACAGTTGACAATAGGCTTACTGCACAGATGCTTCAGGATCTTTAATGCAGGAAGCTGCACAGGCAAGTGTTTCTGCTAGAGATCTCTGTGAAAAGTGACAGCAAAAGCATAAGGTCTTCACAATATAAAAAATTTAAGGTAGACCAGCATGATGCATACATTCTATATCACTTACCTGTAAGCGTCCACTTAATGAGAATAAAGAACGTCCACTTGCAAAAGCTCTTGTAAGATCACGCCAGGAGTCCTAAAAAGATGAAATACAGTAACAGAAAGAGGAACAGAGCATGAGATGTTGATGATGACAGGATAATCACAATTTTTTTTCATTGAATGAATATTTGCCAGGCACTTGTTAAATTTTTCAACAGTATCACAGGGCCCATTACAGTTTTTTTTTTTTTGTGGGAACTTTTGCTTGTTCCGGCTGGAGCTATGATGGAGCAAACAAAACATTATATTTGGCTCTCTGCAAGAGAACCAATTTGGCTCAGTGTGCTACAATACTGTTATTTTTCATGAATTCAGAAACATCTAACATTGTCAGGCAAGCACACAATGATCAAGTGGATAAGGAAGAACCAAGCAGAAAGTTACTCCGAACGAAATTCAAGGTAATGAATCATGACCAGTATAACTATTTCATTAGTATCTTCAAGATCATTAATATTTCAACATTTTGACTTCTAGTATTTGGAACAGGAATAATATACTACGCAGCAGACCAGGATAAGAATCCATAATATGCATAAATGAGTTTTAAACTGAAATAAGCAGTGATAGATCATACATGTTAGAAATGCTACTAATTATTTTAGCATAATGTATAAGCTAATACAGTGAAACATGCAAGTATTAATAAGACAAAAGAAAGGCTGTAGCTGCTGATTTGGGCTTACCAACTGAACAATATAAGTGCATGTGTGCTTCCGTCGAACAACTGTAGCAAGTAGCTTCTGGCATGTAAGTGTCTGACAACAGAAATCAAAGCAAAAGATAAGAGATAGCCCCTGATTGAACAGGTAGAAAGATACTTCTGGCATCCATACATCAAAAAATAATCCTTCAATCACAAATTATTGTTATTGTGGGAAGAGTGTGGTTAAATTTAGAAACTTTACCTAGAATGCATTGTCAAGTACCTATGTAACATCAAAGTTTTCACTTTCTTGTAAGTACATTTTGGTGATAATAACAAAAGGTCAAAGTTGAATCTCAGTTATCATGAACAAAAGGCTCTAGTAGAACTTTTACTAGATAATGTAACAGTGTTTGCACAGGGTGGCTATTACTAACAACTAGTCACTGCAAAACACATATGCAAAGTGTTTTCATAACTTAGACACACAATTTATGCAGAATTACATATTGATTAGAGCAAGCGAAAGTTACCTGCAGCTCATTTTCTCCCTGATATGTAGTAAGTGCTACCATTGAAACAAGAACAACAAAATCTAGAACAAGCTCTCCTTGGTTATTCTCCCAAGCAAAACTGTTTAGCATTTTTCTAGAATTTTGGAGCCCATGTTTATCCACACTATCAATTTCTGCTCTGTTTACTTGCTCCCGGCTCACATCAAGTGGTACTAAATAGGTTGCAACCCATCTGGCCAAGAACCAAATCACTGCCTGCCAGGAGATACAAAGAAATTATGGAAGCCCAGAAAAGTATAGAAGAAAACTCCAAAGTATACAATGATAAAAGGGAGAGGGGGATAGTTTAGCGTCCTTGGTATAATAATCAAAAAAGTATCCCTTGAAGAGAAATGGAAATCAATATTGAAAAAAAAAACCTCAAGGCCTCGAGATATTAGGGAACGGAACTACCCAATCCAAAGAACTCTGCATAGCACTATAGCGGAATATTGCTAGAACTCTGCTTGAGAACCAAACAAGAGGAAAACAAAAGGAATTTCCAAAGTAAAGATGACAAAGTTGACAGATAACATCATAACAGCAAAAACTGTACCTCCATGAGTCGCGGACTGAAGTACCTTGCCCTAATTCCTGGATCTAGACACTGTCGAGAAAAATTTATTATTGACCTGCATAACAAAGAGAATCAGCTGATCATCTTGTATTGCTGTATAGTATTTCAGCTATTGTTTGCAGTGTGCTACACCATATGTTTACTCTAGAAGTCAGTAATTGGCTGAAAAAATGGGTATTATATCCACTACCCAGAATGGAATAAAGAAACTGTCATGGAATAAAAACTTTTGGAGAGATGCTCCAGTAACATGGAGAAAAAAGTTATGCAAAATATCAATCATTTCATAACAGGGAAAATATAATATGATAGAACAAGCATTTTCAGGAGTTGAAACTGAATACTTCAGCAAAATCACACAATATTAGGTAGACACAAAATCAACAATAGTGTTTGCTCTATAAAACAGTCAGCTCTCCCAAGCAACTTGACAAATAGGGCAAGATACTTACCATGAGAGTGTAACTACAGGATGTTGCGCCACGTCAACTACATTACGGAATCCAGCCTGCAATGCTTCAGGAATCTGTTCAACATTTAATTAACAGAGAAAATCCTCAGATGACTTAAGTTGTGAATACAACACGTATAATTCACAACAGTGATTTTGTGGTTCCCTTGCAGCATTTTACATTTTAGTACTGCCATCAGCCACAAGAGTGTTGTTTTGGAATGCACACAGATTCTAAAACTTTCTTTGTTGATATCCTTATGGATATTTAGACTGAACATAAGAAGATTCACAAATGTGTCCCAGAAGGTACTTTCATAACAATATTATAATTTTGGCATGCTTTATGAACATAATACAACAGAAATAAGTGCAGCATTTTTTTTTTTGCGATCATGTCAATGTCCAAAACAACACTCTTTTGTGACCAAGTCATACAATATATGCTAAACTAGTGTGCTATGATATATTTTTAAACCTCTGACTTTGGAATCGAAGATTATAAAATATGAAAGGCTGATGTAAAGTGCAATTGGTGATATTTACAAATCATGGCAAGATTTTAGAAAAACTAGTAAAAGAGATATGCTTGAAATATTTACAAGCAGTGTTTCTCCTTCGCCTGAATCTGTTAGGACATGACTGGTTATCAGCAACAGCCAATGCAGCTCCTCCAAAGTTTGAGTAGGATCATTTTCACCATTTCTCTGCAAAGATGAGCTATCAAACGTTCCATATGAACATAGTAAAATTTCTACAATAACGCAACTCGTAACATGGTAGTAAGGTAGTGTAGCATGAAACTGTAAATAATTTCGAATTGAAATAAATCACAAGATGAAGCTAAAAAGGAAACCTGACTTAGCTGTGCAAATCGCTCTGAAAACAATTGTGCAAGAAAGGGTATAGTTGTGTCAGCAGCGGAACGTGCAATCTGAGCATACAAGGCCAACTGTTCATCACGTTCTGGAACAAGAGGTAATTCATTAGTCCAATGAAGGAACCCCAAAGAGTAGTAAGGGTTGTTTGGATGAAGGGGATTGTTCATTAGGATCCAAGTCCCCACATCCAACCAGGCTTTTTCCTAAATGTTTCAAGGAATTTAAACATACTTGAAACAGAAACATGAAAGTATTCAGCATCATCAGTATCCTCGAATGCAGACTCAGCAGCAGCTATGGCAAGAAAAGGGTAGTCAGTATGTAGCGGAAGTACATGAAAATATAATAGAACACAAAGTAATTATGTGGTAAAATTTGATCATATACCTTCCCTTTAGATCAAAAATTGAGGAGTTACCCTCCTGACCAACATGCCAGTGACCATAGAAGACCCCACATGTCATAGGCACAAGAGGATAAATCCTCGATTTTTTATCTAAAGGGGGCATATGATCAAATTTCCCTAACAAATACAATTATCTTTAAGGGTAAGTCTAAATGGAAACATAACAGATTGTACCCTTCAAATGTGACTCCACAATGATCTTAAATAAGCCCGAAGCTGCAATTGCTCCATCAACTGACATAGGACTTTTATCAGCATCGACATCCTGTGTAAAAGGGCCTTAAATGAATACTTATACAGTAATTAATGGTTACAGAGTGCAATTCAAATCAATTGATAGTAAATTGGCCTTTTGATAGTAAATTGGCCTTTCTATGCATCATTTGGCGGGCAAGTAAAACTAAAATAAAGCATTTTATCACTCATACTGCTCAGGAAATTGCCATCGATAATCATGATACTTCCATTTCCTTTTTGAAGGGAATTTTGTTCCCGTGCTGTTGATGACAACAATATAATGTAACCAAAACATGCTTTAGAAAGTGAAGTAAATTGTAAAGTGCATAGCACTACATATGTGTTTAGAAAGGGCAGGAGATGCAATGGTTGAGATAAAGGATACATATTTAACCAGCAGGTTAATATGCATAAAACAATGGGAAAGCTATGGTTAAGAATATAACAGCTAATCAACTAGTCTTGATACTATTAAGTTGTAATCGCATGATAGAAAAATCAGAGTTCAGATGCTCAGGTCTAAGGCACTAGTTCATAAAAAAAGTACTTAAAATTTAGCACAACGGAGATTAGGGCCAAATGATGTTCAGCACGGAGTCGAAATTCTAGTCTAATCCAAGAAAAGGAGATCACAATGAGCAGTGGTAGTTCATTTGAATGATATTCCAACTGACAAGCACAGGAGGGGGAATGTGAAAATTAGTATGGGATAATAATTACTATCTAAATGTTAGAGAAAAAAATCCAACAAATATGGCACGCATATATCTTGGGCTGGAGTAATAAATAAGAACTGGATTAAGAAGAGTCACGTAGAAAGAAAAACGCATGTGTAAATTAAACTAGATACACAGACCAGATAAAGTACCCCCAGAATAACATTCCATGTTTCTAACAATATATCAAGAGCCTCCGAGCCCCAGGTTTCCTCTTCATTCTGGTTATCCAGAAAAGACTTGACAGCTTCGGATGTCAAAGCAGAAAGTAGATTAATTGTGCCATAGTGCCTGCAAGCATGTTCATGTTACAGCAAAAAGAAAACAGCATGTCAAGTCTAAGCTAGTATTGCAAGAATAAATGATCGCAGAATTCAGGAGGTACTCACATTAGTGAGTAGTCAATTTTTTTTGTTCGTTGTGTGTTTACTAGTCGAAATTACAAGAGTCAGTCAACTGACCTCATTGACTTCAGGAGGTTGTCAAAAAGCGAACAAGTAGTCAAAGATGCCATTGAAAGCAGGGCATGGCATCCATCTAAAAACTCACTGCAGAAAGAGTAAATCATATCGTTCATTAGTATTCCCCAACTTTTGCTTGGATTCAAGAAAGATTGTAATCACAGATCCTGAAGGACCTTTCACTTGCTCCACTTCGAATTGATGCAGCAATGACATCAGGAGGTTCAATCCACAGAACAACGGCAGATAATATGTGCACAAGGTGTTTAATCTGTGCATCTGCATTATCTGACAATAGAGGGCAATGTGATAACATCAGCTAAAAAAGATCAAATATGAAATTGGCACAGATTTTGCTGGTTGAGATAGTATTACTCAGCTTCATGACCATCAAATTTGTAAACTATGGATAAGCAAACAATGCCTACTCGAAATGAGCATATACCACTAGGAAACACAGAGCCTGCCAATGAGCATAACTGCACTATGAGCTGTCTGCAGGAGGTAGCAATAGGAGAATCGACCCATAGCGTATCATATGAGAACTTCTGGCGGGCAGTAGTATAAAAGTTCAAAACCCAGGTAGTCTGCCCACTTGATATTAGAACATCACTCCACAAAGACCCTGGCTACAAAAGAAAATGTAAATCATTTA
The DNA here is from genome assembly GCA_003991445.1 of Oryza meyeriana var. granulata. NCBI lineage: Eukaryota > Viridiplantae > Streptophyta > Magnoliopsida > Poales > Poaceae > Oryza > Oryza meyeriana. The sequence continues at coordinate 776,076 of RYFJ01000180.1, read as the reverse complement.
TCATATGAACACAGTAAAAGATGTTAATAACTCAAATACCGTACCTTCACCAACGAACGCTCAAATTTCTTTAGATTTATGGCATCGGTCCTCAAACCAGAATTTATCTTAGCTTCCGAATTTGCATGCTCCACATTGTGTTTGAAACTCCAGCTTAATATCTGGAACATAAGACGAAATGCTGCTGAGCATGTTTTCTCCTCAGCTACACCTGCATTTCCATTCAATATACTGTCTGCAGTATTGAATACAGCAGCTTGTGCCCAGCAATAGAAGTCCTTGCAACAGGAAATGGCATGTCAGGGAGACAATGGAAGAGAAAAGCTAGAGTGTTCATGTGAAAGAGCGATGCTTCTTAAATTATTTGAGAAACCAGTTAACTACCTTCAGAAACTTCACTTCAAGTGACCTTTGGCATTGCTCATGGAATTCCTTAGGCAGGCACATAGCAGAAGCAGTTGCAGGGGAAAACTCTGAAACCTAGCTCAGACATGAAAGTTAGTTCACGGTCAGTTGGCAATGGACAGACAATTTGGAGAAGTGAAATGGTGATGTCAACCTGCATGAACATAACATACCAAGGCTTCTAAGAAATTGATTGTAGCAAATTGTCGACTGAGTCCATGAATGCCCCGGATGGATTGCTCAATCTGAAAAGGATATCGAACAGCACACTTACCAAGGTATTCCACAAAAACATTATTAAATTCAGATAAGACACAGTGAAACATGGGGCAGAAATAACAAAACAAATAATCTATCGGGCATCAGATTAAGTGGCGGTATATTCAAACAAAAGGGGAAAAACTATCATGCACATCCATCTAGCTGACCCACTTATAATTATAAAAACTAGAAGAGCTTGGATATATGACTGTTACATATAGGGCAAAATTTAGTCCAGCATTGCTAATTTAATAGGGTGAAAGCTATAGCTCTGTTAGAAGGGGCCTGTTTAGCAGAGCTCTGGGTATATCTAATCCAAAAATTCTTGGAGCTGGAGTTGGGGGTAAACTGGAGTTGTTTGGATAAGCCATCTTGTTTACATTTTAAACCGTTTTATTTTACTCTACAACCTCAGCAATAATTCAGGAGTTGGATCTCCACCAAACAAGCCAATAAAGATATTAGTGACTAAATAACTGAAGGAAAGCATCAGTTATCTTTTTTTTTTGTGGAAAACGCAGGAGAGCTGCGCTTCAATTCATTAAGAAGAAAGGCAAACAAAGACCCATACAACTAAGGCTCACAAGCCCATCACCCAAAACACACTCACAGAAAGCATCACACAAGGCAACACACAACCAAAAACCATCCTAGGAAAGCATCAGTTATCAGTCTGTAGCTGTCTAACTTTCAGAGAAGTGTGTACCTCAAAGAAGATCGCAGCTTTTTCTTGGTCCGAAAACTCAACCCTGCAAATATGTATTCCATATCAAAGCTTATTTCTGAATAAAAATTTTAAAATATAGACCAACTGGTTGCTTTGAAGCACACTAGGAAGAAGATGATTCATTTAACAGCAAACCATTGTATAGTTAAGAAATAGTTATTCGTAAAATTGTATAGACCATATCTATAAACTAGGGGATGTTGGATTGGAGAAAGATTTCTCCACCTTCATCACCACCGATTTTCATAATCATCCTGGATGATTCTGTGCAACTACCTACCTAAAAACCATAAGTCCATATCCAATATCTGTCCTACATGAGCTGGCGCCGGAATAAACTAAGTACGTAGCCAATCAGCTACCTAATGCATTAAGACATTTATAGGAAGGATTATGCAACTTGATGTACATACCAACCCGAGCACAAAATAACACCTTACCCAATCCAATAAATGAAAAGAAGTGCACATGAATATCCAATCTCACAACAATGGTTCTTATACCTCTGTGACCAAAATTAACTTGAAGAAGAAGCAATTTAAAATATGCATGTTATGTAAATAGAAGCTATGAGGAGACATAAAGTGACAGGCAAAAGATATAATGGCAAAGAAAACAGAAAGTATAAACTAACCAGCCTCTTTTAAGTAATCTAGCTGCCACGGCAGAAACTTTTGCTTGCACATAGCCTTCCGGGGAGCTTGCATGCTCCATAACATAGTTCAAGCAATATCTACAATCATAGGAGAATTATACCAATGGTGTTGGAATGCTATGAGTTCACATTAAACAATTATGAAATTCCGCCAAGAACTCACACTATTAGGCTTTTTTTGTTGTCATCTGAAAGGATTCCCCACTCTCTTATTGCTGCATCACCAATTGCTCCAGCAGCTTGGAATCTTGCATTTGGCATGAGGGATGTCTCTGGGAGACAAGAAAATGTTAAGAATCAGCTCTTCTCAAATTTAACCTGACATAACAGAACAGTGTGCATGTATTTTTGTGCCTCTAATCTAACTAAGCAATGCTTAAGGATTTGGATGAGAAATGAACAGATTAGTTAGTTCACATAGGGAAATGACTAATAGATTACTGACGACATCCATTGGAGGATGTAAGTTTGCACGCAAATACAGTTATATTCCAGCTGGTTCATTTTAGTTCCACACTGATAGGACACTTGGAACCAATTAAATATTTTTCATAACCAAGACAGTGAGACACAACTTAGATGGTTGGTGGACTTGTTTGGGCTTATAGTTGTGGAATCAAAAATACATTACTAGGGTATCACAGGGTACAACCATCAGAAATATCCATAAGGCTGAACTACATTGGTTTAGAAAAAAAACAGGTATTTTCTCAAAGCGGCTTCTCACAACTTAAACAAAAAGGGGATTTAGAGTTTGCACTTGGAATAATGAAAATAATGCATAGGAAGGCCATGTTCTTGTTTTGATTGAACAAAAAATTGTTTCAGAACTTTAAGTTAGGTTGAAATAGCACACCCCCCTCCCCCCTCCAAAAAAAAAAAAGGTGGATAACAATTATTGCAGTCTGAAAGCTAACATATATACATAAACAGAAATCACTATGTCATAAAAAGGTTACATAGTCAGCCATTTTCTGTTTATAAAAAGTTCTAAATCCTACTCAGTACTCATGACTCCATCAAAATTGAGAATATGTTAAGGCCCTATTGAGGATCCATCCATTCCAGTTCCACATAGGTAAAGCTATATGTAACAACATACCAAGAATAAATCTGCATGCTTGATAAGGCATAGGAGATGAATGCAGCGAACTTATAACTTTTTCTGCTTCAGCTGGACTCATGTGCATCTGCAAAATCATCCAAATTCCAATGCTTAGCTGCTAAGTGATTTTTACAGTCAATGGATGGAGAATCAATAACTAAAGCATGTCCATGTGCAAATTAAGCTAAATATGCAAATTAAGCATGTCCATGTCCACCAATTTTGATGTGATTCAGATTACTTAGTCAGTGACATGGAATAAACAATGCATTCTCATGTCTAAGAAAACAATGCATCCTAAAGTGGAAGGAAGAAAAGAAGATCCAAGACAAGCAGCAATAGTTAGCATGGCTAAGGTGCAGACAATTCTATAGAACAGCAAATACTAACCGCAGTTCGGGTCTGGAGAGAACACATTTCTATTAGATTGCAAAATATCTAACTCATCGACCAATCGAAGTGATCAGATATGCATTAGCTAATAGATCATTGCAAGTGAAACCAGCTCAATTAATATAGGCAAATTCTAAACTTCCCAACTCAGAACATCAATGTCAGACTCAAATGAATCTAAATGACAACCAGTTTATTATGCACGGCACGTTCAGATTTGCCTCGTAAAGCTCAAGGGAGTATCAGCATCTCACTGCTAAGCACCCAATTCACTGACCCAAACCACCAAGCAACCAGCTCAAAATTTTCAAAGCCCGATAAACACCAAATCCCTCGCTCAAACCTCAACCAGAAGCCCTTTCACCAAATCCACACAGATGCACCCATCAGTAGCGCACGAGACAAACAGTAAATCATGCCCACGCGCGACGGTTAAGGGGATAACATGGTGCCACAAAATCCACGCAACTCCTCCCACAAATGCCGTGATAACTGAGCACGACGAACAGAAGCCCATGCGCGCACCAAATCTACTCCTCCGCTACACCGAAAAACACAGCACTAGCCACACAAAGGAAATTGAGCGAGACGACGCCGAGAGCGGCGGCGGAGAGTGGGTTTGACCTGGATGAGGGAGCAAGCCTGCTCGATGGCCAGCATGGTGGCCTGCAGCTGCTGCGGATCGGGGGCGCCGCCGGGGAAGCCCTGCATGGTGGCGGCGGGCGCTTCCCGATCGCCTAGCGTACGCCTGGTGTACGCGTGCGCTCGGGTCACGCCGATCGCCTAGGTACCCGCCGCCGGCGAGAGGCCGCCGCGGCGACGAGGGGGTGGGAGGAGGAGTCGGCGATGGGAGCGAGGTGGTGGTGGATGCGAGAGAGCGACTAGATGGGTTGCGTCTGTTTTGGGGGCGGAGGTGAAAATGGCGAAGCGAAGCGATGGAGCCGACGTTGCCTCGCTGGCCCTCTGGCTTCTGTTTTTTTTTCTTTTTTTTTCTTTTTTTTTTTTTTTTGCTTTTCGAGCCACAATGATTAATCGATTGAATTGAAATGTCTGAGATTTTTTATTAGATGGAAATAAGTTACAGTATATGCATCTTATTACGTACTGTGGTTGTTGATCGTGAGATAGTCCATTCGATATTAAACTTATTAGTACAGCAACACAATATAGCATATATTAATATATTAGTGATCAGAGAAAGTACTACAATAATTATTAGGTACCGAGCTATAAAAATATATGATTTTATAGATAATGTATAATATGGCATTTACTTTAATAGAATCGTCACTTATTATAAAGTTGTTGACTGAACCAAACACAAATATACGTACTAAACAATAAGAGAAAACAATCTTAAACCGCATCAACCAAAAAAAAATATTTCTAATATAGGAAACAAACCTTTTACTAAATCTCTATCTAAAGTTGACGAAAATCATTATCTTCAAATCTCATCACAACTTTATAGTTATGTCTAAAATCAAAGCCAGTGTATATCTATTTTTTTAAGAATTGAGCAATATACTCTAGTCTAAAATTTAATTTTAGATAACATAGTGAGAGAACCTGTGCTGAGATGGACTTGAACGTTGACCAGCACGATTGCCTAGCATCTCTTAGCCATTGGACTGTACTTTGGATACAAAGCTCTAACATAAATCTATATCACGGATTTATGACATACGTCTAGTTGTTTTTTTTTTCAAGGGAATGCACAGAAAGAATGAAAATATTTTTCATTTCTACGCCTATGATATTTTGGGGTTTATTTTATAGTATGCATTATTGTCGGTTTGCGACATTATATCAACTGCATTTTGAAAAGAAATGGATAGATAGATTGCTCGTGAATGCATAGTCATGTCCTCAGGACATGGCAAGCTAGAGGCTCGCGGCGTGGCATGATTACTTGTGACGTCATCTTTAACAGTGGACATGAAAAAAAAACCATGAGAGAAGTGATTTATGCAATTTCATCATAGGCATGGAAAAAAATATATATGTAGATGAAACGGCAACATAATAGTTCGCGTCGTAATCTGCTAAGTAAGACTTCATCTGAAGGCTAGGCATTTGGCTTGTAGCGTTGTCGATACTGCGCATTGATATTCCTTTGTTACAGCAAAAGAAAAGAATACCCAGACAGCTAAAACTTTTCACCGAAATCTGGCTCACCTCCTGTTCACTCCCCAAAAGTGCAAAAATCCATTGCACATCGCATGTCGATGCTCCAAAATTCCTCACAAACGGTCGTTGCAGGCTGCACACACCAGGAAAAGAAGAAAAAGCGAAAAGCAAAGCCCCAACCTTTCCATGTTACCAGGGACAAAAGTCGAGCCGAAAAAACCAAGAAAAAGAAAAGGCTGGAGCTCGCAGGTGCGGCTCTCTTAACTCAAAAAAGCCGGGAAAGAGAATGCCCCCATCTGCCGCCGGCCCATGGGTCCGCCCACCCCATTCCGCGCAGCACGCCGCACGAGGCCCGGCCCCACCACCGGCCCATCTCATACCCGCCCCAAGAAGCCCATGCGGCCCAGCGGCGGGGCGGCGATATTATTGGCGACCGGTGGCCGTTGCCCGTTCCCTTCCACTGCTCTCGGCGGCGTCGGCGTGCACACCGCTGCGTCCAACCACTCCTCTCTCTCTCTCTCCCTCTCCCTCTCCCTCCTCCCACCTCGCGGTGGCCACGCCTGCCTCCTCTGCCTGCGCGCGCGCGCGCGGCCGGCGCGGAGAGGGCGTCCTCCATTCCCGCCGGCGCTGCGCTTATCCATTCGCGGTACGGTACAGCCTCTCTCTCTCTCTCTGCTAGCGGCTAGCTGGCTCTCTTCTGCTATAGAGCCTCGTCTTACTTACTCTCTGATCTGTGCAGGGGCGGTGGAATCCGGAAGAACCGGTTGGGCATTTAGGGCTTTGCAACTGGGGGACGTGGGGGGGTTTCTTGTGGAATTTCTGCAGGGGTTGGTCGTTTTGCCAATGGTGGTGCCATGAAAATGGCGCATCTGGGGGACGGAAGCAGCCACCGGTGTGGTCTGTGGTTGAATTTCTCTGCCCCGATCACCGTAAACACCTCGATGAAGTCTCTGCGGGTTAGAGCGCACGCCGTATATTTGGATTATCCCACTAGAACCGAGCAGAAGAATGGGGTAATTTAGTGGTGATGCGGCCTGACCGACGGCCTAGGGATGATTTCTTTAGGGGGGAGAATGAGGGTAGTCTTGTAGGCGTGCAGCCGGACCGACAGCTGCAGGATGATTTTGGGAGGGTGACCGCAGATTCTGAGAAGGATGTATCACCCTTCTGTGCTAAGCCAGGGAAACGGATGGACCAGACCCCTGAGGGAATGGATGTGTCAGGTTTCTCAAAACATAGAGGGAAGTGCTACGCTGACAACCTTCGCAGGTACTGCAACAGCGGGAAGCTCATCCAAGCCTGCTGTGTGATTGATGAGATGGTGCTCCATGGAGAAATTCCAGATTCTAAGTGCTGCACTAGAATAATTCGTGGGCTTGTTAAAACTGGCAAGGCAAACAAAGCTAGGCGTATTCTTGAGGTTATGGTGCTTTCAGGTGGGGTTCCGGACACCATCAGCTGCAACATGTTGATCGCGCAGCTTTGCCGTGGTGGACAGCTGAGCTCAGCACTGCAAGTTTTGGATGACATGAGATTTAGTGGTTGCTCTCCGAGCGGCATCACTTTTAATACTTTGATTAGGTGCATGTTCAATCAGCGTCTATATGACAGGGCAATCTCCTTTTGGAAAGAGCAGTTGAGGTTAGGTTGGCCACCGTTTGTGATGACAAGCACCTTGCTTGTTGATCTTGTTTGCAAAAAATGTGGCCCTCAGAAGGCCATGGAAGTCTTAGATGAACTTTCTTTGGAAGGATGTCAACCAGATGTCGTCACCTACAATGCTCTTATCAGTGCATCATGCAAGGCAGGCAGGCTGAATGATGCAAAGATCATCTTAACTCGTCTTACTGCTGAAGGGCTTGAACCAAATGGTACTACCTACTGCATCTTACTCCATGCCCTCTGCAACAAGAGAAGGTGGGATGAAGTATGCGATTTGCTTGCAGACATGAACCGGGCAAATTGTGATCCTGATGTTACAACCTACAATATCTTTATCAACTACTTTTGTAAGTATGGGCATCTGGATGAAGCAATTGATGTGTTGGAGAAGATGGTTAGCAACAATTGTTCTCCTGATATAGTGACCTGCAACACACTCCTGAATGCCATCTCCAAGAAGGGTATGGTTGAAGAAGCTCTTGGGATTGCTCGCTGCATTAGAGAAAACGGATACAAGTTGGTTCTTATCACATACAATACCCTCATAGATGCTTTAGCAAAGAAGGCTGAAATTAAGAAAGCTATGGTTCTGTTTGATGAGATGGTTAGTGATGGGATCAGTCCTGATGACATCACATACGGTTCACTTGTCATGGGATTTTGTAAGAAAAACATGGCCGATGAGGCCCTGGACCTTTTAAATCAGATGCTCACTCTAGGCTTTGAAGTTAAAACAACTACCTTTGTCATGGTGATCCAGGCACTATGTAGAGATGGTAAAGTGGAAGCTGCTGTTGAAATCATCAAAGTAATGTTGTCAAAAAATAGTATCCCCAGGAGTTCATTTTGCTCATCCATAGTCACAAAAGTTGCCAAATCAGGTTGGACTAAAGAGGCACAGGTGCTCCACCAGAAGTTACTTGAGTGTAAGATCCTTAAAGAAGATGCCCAGGTTATTTTAAGCAGCTAGTTGCTGGAGTGCAAGATTATACAAGTTATTTAGTAGCATGAATCATGCAGCTCAGCTAGGTCAGCAGATAAATCCTGGAAGTTATGCATAGCGTCCTGGAAGAGGTACAGCATAACCCTATTTTTTTTCTAATTTATTGGCTGTTTTGCAGTTCTAAGTATGAGATTGCTCCTGCTTTTTTTTTGTGTGTGTGTTCAGTTTGCCTGTGAAAGCATTGTTAAATTTTCATCAATTTTATATACTTAGGGCTTGTTTGGATTGGAGCCAATTTTTGCCCTACCAATATTTTGGTAGTGCCAAAACCTTGGCAAGTTTTGGCACTACCAAATTTGATAGTGTAGAGTTTGTACTAATTTGAGCAAAAGTTGGTAGCAAACCAAACATCCATGTGGTACTATTGAAGTTACCAAAATTTTGGTAGGGTTAAAATTGGCTTCAATCCAAACAAGCCCTTAATGTCCACGTCTTCCTTTTGTTTTCACTGTTGGGACATTGGGAGCCATACCTGTATGATATTTATGTGCTTTTGAACTGCCTTAAGTTCAGTGTGTTACTAGAACTGCAATAATCAATAACTCTGTTCAATCGATCTTACCCAAATTTATTAGTACCGTGCTGTGGTTTGCAAATTGCAGTTATCGAATACTGTACCAGTGTACTTGTATACATCCAAGGATGTGCATGTTTCCATATATGCTCCTTTTCTAGTTGTATTTTGAGTTACCTGTGAACGTCATCATAGTCTTAAAAATATTGTCAGTCTCAAAGTTTAGCTTAGAGTAGATGATATGCATTCTCGAAACATCAAAAAGGCAGGTTAAACTTCAAGTTAAAAAATCCTGCCTCAACGTAAATTGCTGACAATGTGTAGTTCTTCTCACCGTGATCGTTCAAAAAGGAGGTACATGCTTTGTGCAAAGTTCATAATTTAATCTGATACCTTACCATGTTCTCTTGCTGTACAGGCATCCTGAGTTCCTGACGAGAGTGGGTGAGCCGGTTGACCCAAACTGTACCTTGATGCTCACTCCATAGTTCTTTGATGAAATGGGTGACCCTTATTTGTGCACTTCTTATGCTACTGCTGACAAACAAATCTCAGTGGAAGTGGCATTGTGGATGTCACTACGCATGATGCTGTGGCCTTCGACATCGTTAAGCAGGATAGCACATTTTGGATTTGCATAGCTGGTAGCGGTAGAGTTTCCCTCATGTTTTAGGTGCACTTTGAATTCGTCATCTCTCTATTTATATATAAGTGAAGCTGTTGGTTACATGTGTGTTTGAATTGAATGGCGATGATTAAATGTTTATATATAGCACGGTGAAAAGGAAAAAGAATAAAAAAGGCACTGCAAATATAATAACAAAACCAAATGAAACCTGCGACCTTCGAGTTATTAGCACGACGCTCTAACCAGCTGAGCTAATAGGCCATATAATCAAGGAGGTGGAGAGTCATCTTAATGGCGGACATGGCAGAAAATTCGTGATATGCAGATTGCCGTAACCCACTGGCGGATCCAACGCCCAGTGTCCGCGGCTCAGGCTCCTTGACGAAGGATTCATTAAATTTTATGTAATTTAGAAAAATAAAATAGAACTTTTATATCAAAATATAAGCTATAGTTAAGTTTGTTCTGGCTATAAAATACACTGCCATAACCCACGTATTCCAATCCGCCATATGGACGTTGTGGTACATTACGAGACCGAGAAAATCCTGAAGCTACGTATATATAATAGACCACATAGCGTGATAAAAAAACAACATTCGAAAAGCAAAAATGCCTGCCCGTTTATGGGCTCAATGGAATGGAGGCGGCCCACGGCAGTTCGATCAATTCATCGATCACTTGTTTGGGTTCATACTGATAAGACCTTTAGCCATGGGCCTTTGTTTGGTAATATGCGATCGGCATGGAATTGTACAAAGGAAATGGAGTTCAGAGCGATGAAAGGTAATATAGCACCAAATTCCTTCCCGGCTTGGGTGCAAGTCCATGATCTGAAGGAGAAGATCAGAACTGGCAATATCACGATGCAACTTGCTAGGAGGGCAAGCTCTATTGTCAAGTTGGATGCTGCGTCGGTAAAAGGAAGTGACATTGAACGTCGATAAACCACTCACTAGGGTGACGAGTACTGCTTTAAATAAAAAGAAGATGTTCTTCAGGTTGATGTATGAGAAAATGCCGGTCATGTAACTAAGGATAAGGAGCATGGTGATGGAGTTCATCCGAATGAAGCAATACAGTATCCTGAGACCTTGATTGCTCCAGAATTTAGGAGAGGGGGTTTCTGGATGAATGGAGGAAGAGGAAGAGGTCGAGGTCGTGGTCGTGGACGTGGAAGGGGACGCAGCGGCAGGGGCTCGGGGATGAATGATTATATGATTGGGAGGAGGAGGATGAATTAGCAGATACAGTTTCAAGCCCAACGAAATCCAAAGTGGTGCCTACTAGTTCTAATACGTCGAGCAAAAGAAGACTAGCATTGGAGAATGCTCATCAAAATAATGATGGTAGTGGTAACATGGTACTGACTAATCAGGCACATGCCGATGATTGTCAGATGCATGTGGATTTTGATGAGGAAACTGTTGTTGACATGCAGAACGAGAAGGATACTATTGCAGTGACTAGAGACAATAAAAGGCACAAGAAGTTGGAAGGAGACAGCAATAATGATGACTTGGCAACATCGGCATGACTTTCATCTGGTGAACTGAAGTCTCATGACCGTCATCTGGTGTGGACATTGTTGCGAAGAATCAAAAATAATGCCAGGGATCTAGGCTGATATATGATAGGTGATTTTAACGAAGCTATGTGCCAAGAAGAACACATGTCTCGATCAAGGCGTTTGGAGAAACAGATGAAAGATTTAAGGGAGGTCCTGTCAGAGTGTGATCTTCATTATCGTGGTGTTCCCTGGACTTATGATAACATGCAAGGAGAAGGCCGTAATGTCAAAGTACGGCTAGATAGAGCAGTGGTATCTCCGGCATGGTCGGATAGATACCACAACGCTAAAACAACTCATCTAGTTACACCTAGCTCTGACCACGTTCCGTTACTGTTGGAGGAGGAGGAGAAAGAACAACCAATCAGAGAAACAAGGAGTATGAGGTACGAAGAAATGTGGGAGAGCGAACCATCCTTACCTGAGACTATTAAGAGGAAGGGTGCGTTCTTAATAGAAGTTGGGCTGAGATTTTCGAGGGGCATGCAAAACGAGGTAAACCATTAGCGTATAATTAATTAAGTATTAATTATTTTAAACTTGAAAAATGGATTAATATGATTTTTTGAGAAACTTTTGTATAGAAATTTTTTTAAAAAAACACATCGTTTAGTAGTTCAGGAAGTGTAACGCCCCTCTCCCGTTAACCCATACAGGTTAACAGAGGAGAAACGCCATTACCTGTAATATCTGTACCAGTTCCAAGAGACCAGCTGGTACATACAGGACATTAGTGGATCACAGCCAAACTTGCTTTATTTAATATACATAGTTCTTACATAAGTTGCAGGCTCGGACAGAACCCGAGATATGCAATGATACATTGCAAAAGTAAGCAGCGGAGAAACACGGGTAGACCTAAACCCACAAGCAAGGCTAGAGATCTAGATCGAAACCCTAAAACTCCTCGTACTCGACTTGATCTTGATAGAATTGGCTAAGGGTGAGGTCTTCATCTTCATAGATTTCTAGGAGGAAGTAAGCAAGGGTGAGTACACGAGGTACTCAACAAGTTACGGAAATTATGTGGCATGCAAGGTTTTGCAAGGAAGGTTAGGGTTATTTTTGCAAAAGTGGTGTTCAAAGATTTTATGGTTTCAAAAGTCTAAGTGTGCTCTATGAGTTGTCGAAAAAAAGCTCACGCTTCAATCCATTCCGTGAGTTGCTTTGCAACAACTCACCACAGTTAAGTTAGTCGAGAAGAGACTCACTTCTCAACCCATTCCACAAGTCTAGGATTTGTCACAATTTTCGATTCGGAGTATACCATCCTATAGTACCTCCATTTAGGTGGATTCTCTTTATTTCAAAACTTGTCTTTTAACTCAGACAAACTCAACTACGGTGTCATCCAACACCCCGGGTCACACAGGCCCGTTTCAGGCCACACAGGCCATCCATCAGTCACACAGACCGATTCTGGTAACGGTTCCCAACTCGCAAAACAATTGCACAGATATTTATAAAAAAAATCTACGCTAGAGGAATTACTTCACATCCTCCCATAACCGTGGGCACGGCTGTTTGAACAGTTCATAGTCCTTTGCAAAAGGTGCACGCTTTTCCTACACGACGCGAGCTTACTCCCACACTAGCCAAGTGGGGAGGTTCGCGACAAGGCCTTTTTATAGCCTTCCCAGGATAGCATGTTACCCTATAAATGGGTTTTCTCAACCAAGTATCAGGAACTTATTTCCTGTACTCAGGGACGGGGGTATATCGCCCTCTTGGCATCCAACCGCTCTCATATTTATTAGCAACCGAAAACCATCCTGAAAACACTAGTTACTCAGCCAGGGGCGTCCCATTCCACCCGTGTGGTCACACTGTTATATGCTCAGTGCAATTCCCCAAGAAAACGGTCCTTAAATGTCATATGAAGTCGGAGCCACATAGGCAGCGACGACTCATAACCAAATTTTGTAAAGCCATTTTATTTTGCAAACTCTCGACCAAAGGTGTCGAGTTTTAAAAGTCATTTTATTTAAAACCCTAATTTTTTCCTCGTCATATTTTTAGTTTAGATAAAAAGGGGTCATCGATATCCATACACAAGTATGAATATCAAGATGACAGGGTTACAAAGAACATGGCAACAATTTATTCAAGGAGGGTCAAATGCAGCAAAATAGGTTAGGCCTGACGGATTCGATTACGAATCGCGGCCAATAACAGTCGTGTTCCTAATTATGTAAGTTTTAGGAATTAAAATAAATTTTAACTCATGGGTCCAATATGGTCAAGGGTGACTTGCCTTGCTCGAGGTCCTAGGAGTCTTCAACAAAATCTTCCTTCGGCGATTCCTAGGAAACGGATTCTACGCACCGCAAAAAAGAAAATAGGTAAAAAGACCAAGAATTAGAACCTATCTCATACAACTAATAGTGCCAGTGTGTAGATCTTAATTTTAGAAAAATTTTGAGAGTTGAATAGGCTCAAACGGAGTTACAGTTTAAAAGTTATGAATTTTCAAAGTTTGAGTTATTTTCTTGGAATTAAAAGGATTAAAATTATTTTAGGAAAGAAAAGAAATAAAAGAAAATATAAGAAAAAGGAATCTAGAGGCTGACAGGTGGGGCCGGTGCATCAGTGAGGAAGAGAGAGTGGGGGACTGACGGGTGGTGTTGGCTTGCAGGAGAGAGAGGGAAAGTGGTGCTAACATGTGGGGCCTGGTGGGTCAGTGCTTAGGGGAAAGAGATCGGGTCACTGGCGTGTGGGACCGGACTGTCAGCGACTGTGAGGGAAAATGCCACATGAGCCCAGGTGGCCCACGTTGGCTGACGCGGCGCCAATGCGGCAATGCCACATCGGCTGTGTCGGAGGCGTGAACTCCAACCGCGGGGAATCTGGGAACCCCGCTTTGAGGTTCGGCCAGGGGAGTTGTTCACAGGTCGGCTGCGGCGTCTGATCGATGGCACGCAAGGGAGACATGAGGAGTAGACAGGTTCGGGCCGCGCGGAGACGTAATACCCTACTCCTGTGTGTATCTGCTATGTGGGAGATGAATGTGGTCTGTTCTTACAAGATGTTCTTCAGGGGTGTTCAGGAATTAGCCCTAACTTAGGAACTCGGTCTCTCTAGAAGCTAAACTCTGAAAACCAGAACGGAATCCCTTTCTTGTTGGCATGTATCCTCCTTTTATAGTCTAAGGGGAGTCCACAGTGCCTGGTACGCACGCCAAGAGAAAACTTTTCTAGGTACGATATGTCTTGCCGCGCACGTCCGGCTGCTAAGCCACGCCGGAGTAGGTTCGGCACGTCCGGTTGCCACGGCACTCGGTTGCTGCGGGCAGCTAGATTATGGAGATGTGACAGCGCACGTCATTGCTGCCAGGATGTGGAAAACCGAAGCCCCCTTAGTCAAAAGTTCTCTGACTGCACAGGGAGCGGGCCCACAGGGGGTCATCATGAGAGCCCACGCATGCCCGAGGAGGCGACAGGCGCGTCACACCCCGTCGCCTCGTCATTAATGCGGGTGGTTGGAGAGCCGATCCGCTCGAGTCCGGCTCGTGTCCGGGGCAGAGAGCTCATCGAGCCCTTCGCGCGCGCAAGGCGCAGAGTTCCTAGGGGATCGAGCCAGTGGGCCCCGGGACCGGGGGGGCGAGACCCGGGCCCGGGAGTGTCCTAGCAATGTGCCCGGGGCCCGGGGGGCGAGACCGGGGCCCGGTAATGTGCCCGAGGAACGCGCCCCGGGACCGAGACCGTGGGTCCTGGGCCTGGGGGCAACACCCGGGGATGGCGCACCCGGGCGCCCCAGGCACTTAGCGGGAAAAACGGTCGTATCCGGCCGCCAGTCGCGCAGAATGTGGGCCCCGGAGAAGCTAACGTGGCCAAAGACCCACGCGTCCCCGGGGTATGTGGGGGCCCGGTCCCATTTCGCCGACAATGGCCCCTGGCCCTGTTGCTCAGCCGGGATCCACCCAGGGCAGGAACAGGGCATGTCTTGGGGAAACGAAGAGACGCGGGGCCCACCTGGTTTGACAGAAAACGAGACGAGGCCGCCATAATCGCCCGCGATGGGACGAGATGAGAGGAGAGTTTCCACTTATGGCCCGTAAATCGAGAGCCATAATGTGGGATTCAAAGCGGCGCTCCACAGGGGCTCCGAGGCTATAAACAGCAGCGAGCGGCGGCTGGCTTCTCCCATAGCCAAATTCAAACCGTCGCCGCTCCTGTTGCTCCTTGCACCCAGAGCCCAAAGCCCTTGTTTGCGCATACTTCTCCTCGCTTTCTTCTTCCTTCAACAACCCTCGCCGCTGCATCCGCGATGCCTCGCGTCGGCCGTGGAGTAACTGTCCTAGAGGCTGGAGGGCAGTTGACATATTTGCATCGTCCTGTCCAGTCAAAGTTTGCTTTAATTAGTTTTCAGTACTGCAATGATGCGTATAGTGATTAATTAAGTATTAACTATTACAAACTTAAAAAATAGATCTATTTAATTTTTGTAGGATATTTTCATAAATAAAGTTTTTTTAAAAAGTATCGTTTTACGTTTTGGGAAACGTGCTAACGGAAAACGAGTAAGAAGCAGAAGCTAGAAGCTGTCTCAAACTGCATCAGTGTGCAATACATATGTTTGAAGTACACAATATTTTTTCGACCATAAAATGCATTTTCTTAAGGTTTCGCGCCCATAGAAATGCTCATAAGTCTAGTAGTGAAAGCACGAATATTGAGTCCACGGCATTCATATGCGCGACACTAATTATCCATGGTCAACATGAATTTTTTTTGTCAGGGTTTTGTAATATCTATATCGCGCCA
Organism: Oryza meyeriana var. granulata; assembly: GCA_003991445.1. Lineage (NCBI taxonomy): Eukaryota > Viridiplantae > Streptophyta > Magnoliopsida > Poales > Poaceae > Oryza > Oryza meyeriana. Next base: position 760,260 of record RYFJ01000180.1, on the reverse strand, counting down.
GTGACATGAAAATTTCTTGCCTAGGCCACATGCAAAGCGTGGGTTCCGAATTAAGCTCCTCTTCAGTTAAATGTCCACACACACCTATTTGAACTTTCAAAGCGTGCATTTTGTACGGCCGCACATGTATGTTCGGTTACCAGATGCTCTTAGCCTGGCTTGTATCTCTCATCCAGGCTTGCAATTGGAGCATGTTTGTTTCATGCATTAGTTTAATCTAGATGATCTAAGATACTATTTGATTATTGTACCGTAGGGCGTTGTATACAGAAGATGTTGTTTGGTTGGTTAAATATACTTTTGGGTTGAGTTACCTCTCCTTAGAGGCAGGAAGGTTACCCATTGCCGCGTGAATAAAAAATTTTCTGCTCATATCACTAACTCAAAAGTGCAGCAAATTTATACAATAATTTGACATTACTAAAATCAAAGTGCTGCAATCATCATTGGCCATTCCCCCATATGGAAAGAACAGGGGCAAAATATCTGCACAAGTTCAAGCGCTCAACATACAAACAAGGCAAGATCTAATTGACATCCAACTGGGTGAGAGGGGACTCTCGTGTCACTCCTCTCAAGCAACCCGAGAGACGACCACCTCCGTGACCGCGAGCTCGTCTCGCATCTGCCCCTCGCCACCGCCGACATCGCCGCTAGCCACTGTGGCAGCTCCTCCTCCTTCCACCTTGTCTCCGTCCTCCATCCCTCCCCCCTTCTTCCTTTTTCCCTTTCCATTTTTTTCCAACTTTCCCCTCTAGATCCAAATCTGGTGTCTTCTTCCCTGGTGTTTTGGCTCCACGAATGGTTGTCATGGCCGGAGCTGTGGCGTTCCATGCTGCTGGCCGATGGCTGTCCACCCATGGGCTGACCGGCTGTGCTCATGAGACGGTAGCACGGCGATGAGCTTCCGCGTCCCAAGGGTGCTTGCTGGCCGAGCTATAGGAGGGCAGAGCTTCTTCAACAGGGGCTAGCCAATGGTGATGACCACCAAGGGCCCAATGAGGGGCCTGCAGTGGAGGCTAAGGCGTGCTTGTGCCTGATCCACCTAAGGACTGATGGGGGATCCAGGTGCTCTTCCTTCTCTAGATTTAGATCCGTCAGCGACCGGAGGGGCAGCACCCTATGGGGAGGCTGGTCTGCGGAGGCTGGCTATTGTGCGTAAGGATGGCGGTGACGGAGGCTGGCCAGCAGTGCCTGCTTATGCGAGTGGTCGCCCAGCAGATGGAGTGGGGTGGCCCGTGGAGCTTCCCAAGTGGAGGGCCGCGATGGCGGCAAAGTGGACAATGGCAACACGGTGGTGTGTGGCGGTGGTATCGCAAGCTAGTTCTGCTCTTCCCTTCCATTCCTTGTTCCCTTCTCCATGTCCACAGCCATAGGCTGCGGCAGCAGGGTGGGCTAAGTTTGCCCCTTTTCTCCCTCGTGCTTGGCCGCGTGAGGCAGGGAGCTCTGCAAGGGATGATGAGTGCCGGTTGATTGATTGCTCGGAACATTGAAAGAAAGCTGAAGAGTAGTTGCATTGGCGGCGGTGACTGGCTCTGGCTAAGTTCGAATCAGTAGGAACACAGAAAAAAATTCTCGGTTTCCGTGAGCACGTTTTCCGAACTGCTAAACGGTATGTGTTTTAAAAAAAAATTCTATGTAAAAGTTGCTTTAAAAATCATATTAATCTATTTTTCAAGTTTAAAATAATTAATACTTAATTAATCATACGCTAATGGCTCATTTCGTTTTACGTGATCTTTTTCCTCTTATCTCTTCTCTCACCTTCAAACTATCTCTCTGTGCGGTTTCTACATGTTAGTGCTCGCAAGCGACAGATGACCCATTTTTGGCCGGACAATTCTGACATCAAAGTTTCTTAAATAGTAGTCTAGTTTTATTTTTTTTATTTCCTCGGTTACTAGGCTTGGAGTCCAAGTACTCGTGTTTTTAACGCTTGGCAATATATACCCACTTGTGGATATAAAAGCCGGATTTCTATGCATAATAAAAAAAACAGAACAAGGCAACAACATGAAAGGCATCTCTAATTCCCTGACCACAATAAAAAATAACAAGAAGTATCTGCTCAGGCCATTCACAATGCAATTGGCTTGTTTAAGTGGTCTCATATGCCATGTGGCCGCCACGTAGGATGAGACCACATGTTTAAAATCTGCTTTTCTCTTAATGCAAAGTGCCTCTAGAGGTGGCTTTAGTTTTTCATATCAGCCCTTGGCACTTCTAATTTTTTGCACAAAAGACCCTAGAAAGTAATAAATGTTAACACTTGTACCCCTACCCTACATGTCAGTCAAATATTTGGTCCATGCGAGCAGCGAACAATGTTTCTTCCCCAACGCAAACAATCTTTCCCCAAAGTAAACCTCATCATTTCTTCTTAGGCGAGCAGCGAGCGTCATCTTTATTCTCCCGATATCGACGTCGCATAGCTCCCAGACGTAGTAGATAGATCCCTCGTATCCCGTCTCGGCCATCGCCACTGTGGATCCCTCTAGCCTGCTCTAGCTCGTGCTGCCTATCATCTCGCCGTTCTCCCAGCGACCCAACCCAATGCCTCCGCCTGAATCTATTGGCCATTCGCCGCCACCAGCATCCAAGCTCGTCTAATCTGGCTAGGCATGGCTCTCCTTGGATGGTCCCCTGCCTGATTCAGCAAAAAAGAGAGGTACAATGCTTTTTCTCCTCTCTCTCTCTCTCTCTTCATGGACCAAGCTCTCTCTCTCCCCAAGCCATGGGTGTCTTCTGCAGGGCACGCTGAGGCCTGCGATGCTGACCAAGCCTGATGCAGGCAACCAACCATGCTCATATATAGGGAGCTATGTGTTCGTCTCGTTCAAGCTACTTGCATGGAGTGGCACATGATTCAGGCGTCGTTGGCTCGTTGCAGCTGTTGGGAAACCTCGGATTGGGCCCATGAAGGCCCAAACCGGGGAGACGCTTATTGGGCCCTTACCCCCATCTTCCATGTATGGTTCATGGCTATATAAAAAGAAGGGAGGCTATTCATTTGGATAGTAGTTGTAGGCAATGGAATGAAAGGATTTCTCTCTCCCTCATATCTTTGTGTCGGGTTATATAACACATTATCTGCATGACGTTCTGCTGGAGACCGAGGTAAAAGAAGGTAAACAACTCGCAAATCTGCTAGGTATTCTATTGAATGAATTGAAAAAATGAAATCCTTGCATCCTCCCCGTTCCGCTTTTGTCATTCTCGATTAAATCCGCCAACGCCGACTTAGAGTCGCCGCTGAAAGCCGATTGGCAGATTTCCGGGCATCTACCATGACAGGCCACGTGCCGAACCGTCGGCCGCCATGCCTTGCACGACCATAGCATAGGCGGCAGCACTGACCGCCACGTAAGCCACAGCGAGGCCGTGCCATGTTGTACGTATTCACGCACAGGACAACCGTGTGCCAGCATCAGCCGTTGGCTTTGCAGGATGTGCCACATCAGCGGCGACATCAGCTGCTGGCCATGCCCCGCGCCTGCTCTGGTTGTCGGTTCCGTGCTGCACCGAGCGCCCATGTTGGCCCCGCGGACCACGTCGTTTGCCAACGTCGGCCGTTGTCGATAATAGAGATGTAAGGGCTATACTTTGGACCAAAGCTAGATGGATTCGAAAGACAAGAAAATTTAGATAGGTTCAGGCCCTTGGAATGAGGTAATACCCTAATCCTATTGTGGTGATTGCTTTCGCTTGTGTATATGTTGTTCCCTCGAGGGGGCTCCCTACCCGGCTTATATAAGTCGAGGGACGAGGGTTACAAAGTAGGAAACCAAACCGGATACGGCCTATGGTTCTCTTATCTATACATAGAGTATTCGGCCAGGATTCTATCCCTTTCTTTGTGATACAAGTTAACATAATTGCCGAGTTCTACTCTATCTCTAATTGTATTGGCCGGCCCACCTCCTATCGGGTGACAGTATTCACCTCCTATAAGGGTTCCCGGGACCCATGTTCTCCACAATAGCCCCTGAGACCTTCATAGGCGACTCACAGCTTGCTGCCAAGTGCTCTTCCTTCACGGTGAAAAACTCCTGAGTGCTATCCTCCGGAGTACTCAATTCCCGAGTGCCTTTTTTCCGTGTCCTACTTCTATTAGAGGCTATGAAAGTCTTCATAAAAATAATGAATAGAGTGCACCGAGTAGGTGTACCTATTAGGTATAGCCCTTGACTCTTTGCTTAGTTGCCGATTCTATGCTTAGTTGTGTAGCAATTAATCATAGAGTCAAAGTCTGTAACTTTCAAAATAATGAATAGTATGCGTCGAATAGGCACACATATTAGGTGTAGCCTCCGACTCTGTGCTTAGTTGTGAATCAATTAAACATAGAGTCTAGAACTTTAACCTTTAAGTCCTTTCCGAGTGATAATTACCCAAAAAATTAATTCTGAAATTAGCAATTTGCTCGTGGCAATTAGGCTAAATTTTTTAGCCTTTAATCACTTTGGACTCAGGCTCAATTTGCGATGAGGTGTAATTGGGTGATATTTGCATCCCAATTTTATTGGAGACCAGCTGTCGATCCTTTAAAGGATATATCCTCAATACCTTGAAATAAATCATGATATCTAAGTGTATTGCACCCTGCTGTCAGTTGAACATGAAGCATATTTGATTATTTAATCGGATTCTTGTCCAACAACACCTGCATCATGATTTTATAGCGACCAGTGGGCAACCCAATAAGGCATGGTATTTAAGAAACCTTTATTCACACAACCCATGACCAGATGCGTGAGCCCAAGCCCCCACACCCAGCACAACTCTTTATATTCTGGAAAAAGGAGAAGGAATCATCTTCTTCCGCACGCGTGCCCCTTCATCTTCCAAGCTCTCAACGCATCCGCCCCTTGGGTTTCTCTGCGCCGCCGCTTAGATCTAAATCCGGCTGCTCCTCTCAAGCCCTAGCTTCCTCCTCCATCCTCAAAACCATCCACGTCATCTCTTCCAAACCCTAGATCTGAAAATGTAGGCTTCATCCTCCGAATCTGCACCTCTGCCTTCCGGGGAGTGGCAAGCATTGATTTCTTCATATTCCAGGCTGAAGGAATTGGTGGAGGAAGGAGCTCACTGCATGGCATGCCACCACTGGTGAGCCTTTTCCCACGCCGGAGACACACGAAGTTGTCGTCTTTGAGTCGTTCTTCCGCCGCGGGTTTGCCCTTCCTTCTTGCAGCTTTCTCCATGGTCTTCTCGATTACTTCAAAATCGTGTTGGTTCACCTCAACCCCAACTATACTCTTCATATCTCTATCTTCATCAATCTTTGCGAAACCTTCCTCAGAATCCTTCCCCATTGCAACCTTTTCCGGTATTTCTTCTACCTGAAACCCTAGCCAAGCAAGCTGAGACCCCAAGTGGTTGGGGGTGCCGGGCTTCAGCTCCGCAACGAGTTGAAGTAAACTTCTCTCTCCCTTCCCTTCAAAACATCTCGTAAGGGGTGGCATCAAGAGTGGTTCTATTGCTCCAACCCCTTTCCTTCTCTTCCTTTGTTTGTTGGGCATGGCCCTAAGGTGCTCGATAGTTGGACCATCCTCCCCAACACCGAGGGGATGCAGTAGGTGCGGTCCTTGTTAAAGCACCATGAAACGATGAAGAAGGAAGGACTGGCCAGGGTCTAAGTCGCCTGGAATTTTGTTGTCCAGCGGATCCAGCCCCTCAAGGACCGTATCCACCTAGGCTACGAGTACTATGGGCAAAATGACCCCACCCAGGAGTCTCAAGATGCTATGTCGTAACACTACACCTTCGACCGGGTCTTCAAATTCTTTGCTGGTAGAGTGCAAATCATCTCTGACCTGAAGGAGTTCCTATAGCATTTCAACATCAAGAACCTTTCACCTAAGGAAATTTCTGTTGTTCCCATCTCATCATTTGCCTAGTTGAATTTGTAGAGAACCTCAGCATCATTATGCGATTGCAGAATTGTAAGGACTTTATCTCACACCCCCCTAGCCAGCCAGCTAGGGCTTCTCGAAAGCATTCTGCTGACCCCTTCACCGACGAGCTGAGCTCAATGAGGGCAAAGAAATGGCCGGCACAAGAGCCTTCCAAGAAGCAGACACCTGCTCAATCGGCTGGAGGCCCCAAGATACAGGAGCCAAGTATAGCTCCGACTCCAACGCCGCCAACGCTTATGCCATCATTTGCACCGTCGCCGATGCCACCATCATCCGTGCCGCCAACAACGTCACCAACGACAGCTCCGGCTCTGACTTTGCCGCCGCCATCCAACGGTCCATCATCCGGTGCATAGCCGACTGGCTCTGCGTCGAGTGGTGCCACAAGCCAAGACGAGCCCCCGAGCTCACCACCTCCTAGGCCTTTACGCTTTAGGCGTGGATTCCGCTTTGACTTCCAACAGGTTCATCTTCATCTTCATCCACTTTTGACGTTGCGTGCGCATATCTTTAATCAAATGTATGCTCTATATGGTTTCAGGAAGCCTTGTGACGACGACCCTAAGGAATTGTCACCACAAGTCCCCCCTCCATTGCTATCTTGACTGGTGGCGAGGCCGAAGCACAGCCTGAAGACCCAAGGCTGGCCTCTCCTAGTTAGGAGCCAGAGAACTAGTCGGCAGAGCGTCTCCATGATGGCCTCTCCCAGTCAGGATCCAAGTCCTTCCTCGCCAACTTCACCGCCATCGTCATCCACCCAAGAGAGGGCCGCAACCCTAGATCGTATCGAAGAAATCCCAAGGTTGTCGGCTCCGGACTCCAATCCTTCCAAGCGCTACACATGGAGGAACGTAGCTGTAGAGGTGCAATCCATTCAGGTGGATGATGCAACGGAGAAGAAGAAAAGGATCGCGTTGTACGAAGTGGCGATCAAGTCTTCACAACTGGTCTAAGTAAGTCTTCAACCTTTTTTGTAGTTGGTGTTGCGTCACTTCATTTTGTAATCCTTGTGTCTTCTCATCTTTCTCAGAAATTATCCAAGTAGTCTGAGAAAAAAGTCAAAGGCCTTCGCTAAACATGCCCCCCAGATCGCTCTGCTTGAGCATGTAACGAGAGAAAAAGACCATATCCATTAGTTGGCCAAGTTGAGGGAAAATTATTTTCGAGAGGAGCTCCAAAAGTTGCACGACAACAAGTTCGACATGGTCGGGACCATTAGAGGTTAGCTTCTTGCTTCCTGAGTACATCATCTTCAAGCCTCTCATGTGCCTTCTAACAATTTCCCCTTTTGTTGAAGGGACAAGTCGACGAACTCCAAAAGGAGGTCGAAGATCTTCAGGCTGCGAAGTCCAAGGTGGAGAAAGAATTCAAAGGTAACACACTCGGCTCTAGTCTTGTGCTCGGTTGTATTAACCTTTTTGCCTCCTCCTTATACCCTCTTCTCATGGAATAGAGTACAAGGTGAAGGTTCGGTTACAATTCGAAACTTTCAATGAACAGATCCACTCAGACGGGGTAGGGTTGAGTTCAAGTGATTGCCTCCAGGTATTGCTGCAACTTCAAGCTGCCCCTGTAGCATTGAAGTCTTTTGTGAAGGAGAAGGCTATCCTAAGCTCGAGCCAAACCCTTGCCGTCATGAAGTCGCTCTACCCCCAGGTGGAGATCCAAGCAGTCGACGAAGGCTTCACAGAGACGTGCTCGGAGGAACAAGCCTTGGCTTTGATGGATGAAGCTCAAGGAGCTGCCACTGCACTAGTCGATAACCTTGAGGTGTAAACATGAAGAAAAAACATCTAAGTAGCTCTGTTGGAAAACAGTCTGAACTTGTTTGTAAATTCATGTACATGGCTAGTTTTAGATGTTTATTAGATTTCCCAAGTGGCCTTTTAACTCCTAGCGTTATACACTTTGCCCAACTAGCCTTAAACGCCGAGTGCCAAGAGTCTGGAGTAGACAAGGAAGGAGTCCACGTTAAGGATAGGAGACATAGTCCTATTCGGACCTAACCAGGACTGTGCAAATCGTATCTAACTTGCCTCCCTAGTTCCACTTGGACAGGGGGGCCCGAGGGTATAAATACAAGGCTTCCTAGGAGGGGAGGAAAAAAGTGAGCCCAATAAGAGATATTACAAGTCACATCCAATCTCATCGAGTCTATATTGGAGGAAGCCCGAAGACAACTGGCTGCTGACCACCATAATAAAGCTTTACGCAGACATAGTGGCAGCGTAGACTAGGGTTTTCACCCCATAATTTGTACTCATGATATTGATACAATAGAAAACACCAACCTCCTGGCCAAACAAGAATAGGGCTATTACCTACCAAAGGACTCGAACATGTATAAAAATCCCTGTCTTCCTTGCTCTCCTAACATCTACATACACAAATACACCGTATATGCATGAATACTGCGTCGGGTATCAATCTATCGATAGATATATCATTTTAATTTAGACTTTCCTAGTCACTATTTTTTTAAAAAATAAACTTTGTTACGAATAATATCTCATATGACAGACTCATGAATACAATAGTCTCATAAAACAAAGACCACACAATTTCTATATTCCTTTCATGCATAACGGTAAATTACGTTTTTTTTATTTATTTAATAGTCAACATATGGTCAACTGATGGAATGGGTATGGAAGGGATCAAAATCAAAATTCAGGGACATACAAGGAAGTAGATAAAATTGAAAGGCACATGGGTATGCAAGGAATTTTATCTTTTTATAAGCCATGACACATGACAGAAGCAATAGAAAAATAATTGAGGTAGCACTAACTCAAATAAACAAAGCAACCTTACAATGAGGTTTAATTTAATACACTCTCTGACCATGAATACTTCAAATTTAGGACAATATTTGGTTAAACTTTTAAAACATTGATCTTCAATAAATTCGCAAATGCCTAGTTTATAAAAATTTAAAAAGTATATGCAGATTTGCCTTAAAAAGTATAATCATGATATCCTATTTTATGAACATTATTTTTATAAAATTGATGGTCAAAGTTTTAAAAGTTTGATCAAATCTTCTTGTAAGTATTAAATATTTATAACCAAAGGAAGGGAGTACAGCCAATTCGTTTCCAATTTATGAAAATTAAAATGAAGCTTCATTAACTCAAGAAATTTCAAATCAAACTTCCAAAAGACAAAAAAAAGGAGTAAATTGTAGTTTGGACCATATATTTTTACACTTGTTGTAGAGGACTAGGTCTTAACCATGGTTTTCACTCTGGACCACATAACCTTGGCCATTTGTTTCACTCTACACCACCCCCTCATCTTCTCTAAGGCAGGCAGCCCATCACCGATGCCATCTGCTCCCTCTCTTTGCTGCTATTATGCTTTCTCTCCCACACTGTTCTTGTTATGCTATCACCAATCAGAAGGCCCAGAGGGAGAAGAAGTACGGCAACTTCCCAAACTCTAAGTCACCCGATCCAATAATCTGGAGGGAGGAGTAGTAGACCACGAGTTCAGCAGCGCTATAGGAGCTCAAGCGAATGGCGGCAGTGCTTGAGCTCGGGACTGGAGTAGTCAGTGTTTCTTGGGCTCGAATATATAGATTGACAGGGAGCTCAATCTGTCAAATCTCAAACACAGATTGGGGAGGGACAGGGTAGTGCTCAAGCTCGATCTCACACGGTGGCTTCAGTTCAACGAAGAAGAGAAGAAAGGGGAGTAGAGGAAACACGTCCAATATAAAACTTATGCAAAGTTTTCTAGTCCAAAGTAAAAATATTGTTTTACCCCTAGTCTACTGTGCAATTCTCATAATAAGTGGAAGCCCAATGTGCAATTCAGTTAAAACAGAGACGAAACCAACAAGTGAGCATTCACACCTTATTGTTAAGATTGCCGCTAATATCAGGAACTAGAAGGCAGGCTGCATCTCTTCGAGAGGCCAAGCACCTGGAGTTACTGAAGATGGAGAGAAGCTGCTAAGGAGAGGCGAAATAAATGTCTTGTTGGGCCAGAGTGGGTGTAGAGTGGCCCTAGTTGTAGGTTCCCGATCCAGTAAGGATAGCGAGAGAGAGATATATATGGAGCTGGAATTCTGTATATAAAAACCAAATAAATTTATTTTTTTAAGTTTATAATAGTTAATACTCTATTAATCATGCGCTAATGATTTGGCTCGTTTCACGTGCTAGAATAAAATCACCAGCCCTAACCGTTTCGAACAGTGCCTAAGAGGGGTATGAAAGAAACAAACTAGGTGGCGGTGGCACCTTGAACTCGGTGGCAGCAGTGGCTTGAACCTGTTGGATCTTGCGAGTGAATTGTACTCCCTCCGTCTCAAAATATAGTTACTTTTAGGATTTATATTTGTCTCAAAATATAATTACTTCTCCACCCACTTTCCCATCTAAACCAATCACAATTATCTCGCCTTAGCCTTAATTTCTTTGGAAAAGAAGAATATAAGTGCTATATTTTAAGACAAAAAGAGTAGCTACCTTTCTAATCTTGCATTACAAATCTGGTAGCTAACACTTACCACCTTTTCTGTGGTCCTTCCCTTTGTTGCGGTGGCTATTGTAGCCGCCACAAAATGTTACCTGTGCCGCCATTGTTCCCGGTTCCCACAATTCCACTGCTACCACTCGTGTTGACAAGGAGGGGCAGCAAGCTTGTGTTGAGAGGAAGCAAACGCTGTATTTCCTGGAGGAGGAGAAGAGATCGATTCTGAATGAAAGCCAAAAAAGATTGAATCCAGGGAACGGGCGTCCGTCCGCGTCCAGCCGGCGACCATGCCGCATCCTCTGTCTGCCACTGATCCCTCCGAACCAATTCCAGGTATCTACCCTTCACCTTTCGATTCTCGTTAGTGTCGATTGAATGAATCCATGACAGATTCGCATGGTTCAATAGATTCGTTTACATTTTTTTCTTGTGTCCAGGGCCGACAGATTTGGTTGATTATGCACAAGGACGGAAGCCACATCTGAAGGCATCTCCTCAGCTCCTCTTAATTGTTGCCAAGAATAGCATTTTCAAATAACGGACCACCCCAAAGTAAGTTACTTTGCGTTATATCATCTTTTAAGATTGAACTCAGTCACATTTATGGAATAAAAGGAAAACACAAACTTCAGCAGCCACTAAGCCTAGAAATTATTCGAGAACTTTTGGACACTTCTGTGGAAAGTTCACGAGAGTTTACATAATATTTCCTGACTTATTTAATATATTTACTCTATAAAACATAATACATTTAATCATGGTAAACTATCATATGCATACGCAGTGCTAAATTATGCTATGCTACCAAAAAGAAATTATTACTAATTGCAATATAAAATGTCACTTGTGAACCGGAAAGAATAAGGTTAAGGACCGAGCTGGAAATTCTAGAGAACACTCTTGCAACAGTTTGTTTTCACCGGATAAAATAGGAAGTGCTTGGGTTTATGGGCATTTCTTCGTCCTTCCTTGTATACTTAGAGTTGTGCTTGATTTCAAAGTTACTGGTTGAGGATCCATTCAGATAGCCGTGCTCGATATCGAGGTTACTTGTTGATGGTCCACTGAGCAAGCTCTCTGTCTCAGTATCACGCAGTATCCAAGGATGTTTCAAAAGTTTTCTTAGTCTGCTAAGATCCTCAGATACCTCTTTCATTGATGGCCTGTTGTCATTGCACATGTCCAAGCATTTCTTAGCTAGCTCTACAAGCCCACTGAGCAGATCCATGCTCTCAAGATCTTTAATTTGACCGTCCAACATTGCCTCAAGATTATTCTCCTTCATTGCCAATAGGAAACTTGATGACAAGCTTTTCTGAATCTCAAGTCCTTCAAATTTCAATGGCATCTGCCCAGTAAGGACCTCCAAGAGTACCACACCAAAGCTATAAACATCACTCTTGTCTGTCAATCGGCATGTTTGCACATATTCAGGATCCAGATAGCCACATGTCCCTTGAACCATAGTCACAAATTGGTCTTCATTAGTTGGCGCTAATATGGAGGCTCCAAAATCTTATACCTTTGCCATGTAATTCTCATCAAGAAGGATGTTAGAGGTTTTCACGTCACCATGTAGAATTGGTGGGTTTGCATAGGAATGTAAAAATGCAAGCCCTTCAGCTGCCTCATGGACAATTCTTAGGAGAGAGCTGAAAGAGATATGAAACATACGGTTCTTTCCATGAATAAGATCAAACAATGTTCCATTTGGGATGAATTCATACACTAGCATTGGGACGTCCACCTCAAGGCAGCAACCCAGTAGCTTGACAATATTCTTGTGGTTGATCTGCGAAAGAATCAACATTTCTTTTCCAAATTCCTTCTTATGCCTATCATCAATCAATGCACATCTTTTAATTGCCACTGGAATGTTGTCCTTAGTTATGCCCTTGTACACAGTGCCATGCCCTCCATGTCCTAAAATTTGGCTTTTCTCAAACTTGTTTGTTGCTGGTTCCAGTTCTGCTTGAGTGAACACCTTAAATGCCAGTCCCTGGTCTGATTTCATCTTCTCAAATAATAGCAGACCTCCGTGTTGCTGAAAATATTTTTTCTTGACATCTATAATCTTTCTTCTCTCAAAAATTATACGAATGAAAAAGATGATAATCACTATAACAATGGAGCCAATGCAGACACCTGCATAAATTAGTATCACATAGTCTCGTTAAATTAACCTCACATATTTGTATTAACACAAAAATGTCAAATTGGCTCATTATGGTGACACAGACTAAAGGTGATAACAAAATCATTGTACCAATAATGCACTGATGTCTCTTCCATGGATTTAATTTTTTTTGCTGATTTTATTAATTTGCTACTTCCTCATCTTCTCGTTTAAAAACTCCTAAAATACACCAATCGCGTGGTCAGGCCTGCTCTGTGGTTTGTATTCATTTATGGATGTATTTGTGAATTTTAATTATACTGTGCACATGGCAGATATGTACCCGTTAAATAAGGGACTCCTTTGCATAATTGTGGCTACTCCCTCCGTTAAAAAATATAAGACCTATTAGGTTTCGTTAGGACAAGCACTAACTATTACTTTATTAGGATATAATTTTTATGACATAAATTGATATTATTAGATTTGTATTCAAAAATATTTACTTATGATTATACTTTTGTATCATAAGAATGAGATCCTAATAGAACAATTTTTAGTTAAAATCTTATCCTAACGAAACCTAATACGTCTTATATTTTTAAACGGATAGAGTACTAAACTTATAAATTAGCTTCTTGAAATAGAATAGAGTAGCATGTTCAGATGCAATTTGTCCATTTTCCAGAAGAATAACGCAAGCCCCTATTGTTTAGTTCTTTACCTGTGATCAGGCTGATGTCTGGGTTGCAGGAGTTTGAATCGTTTGCCAACTTTCTCCCCGGAGGGCAAGAACAACGGTACCCTCCTATCGTGTTGCGACAAGTCGCACGCTTTGGGCATGGGCTTGGATTTTGCTTACATTCATCGACATCTGCGTTAAAAAAAATGAACTGATTATGTGGGCTAAGTGATAGAATTGCAGATTAATGTAAGGAATGAACTTGGAAATTAAAACTATGATGAGATGACTTGAGATTAAAACTTGACTACTAAACATCTGTACAGATGTTGTAGAAACACATGAATTAAAGAACCCTCCTAGAAACTAGGTAAAAAAGTATTGGACTACCAACAGTTTTTGTTAAAAGTTGAAAAGAAATGATAGTGGTGAATATATGAGCCTTATGTTTTCACTGGATTAACAAAAGTAAAAAAAGAAAAACTAAGGTTTTTTGTGCTTCTTTTGGTTCTTTTTAAATTATTGGCTAAAGATTTTTTAACTAAATATTCATTCATAGGAAATAGAAAAACATACCTGTGCATCCATCGTGGAGATAAGGGTTCCCCTGATATCCTTTGGTGCAGTTGCATAGATACCCTAGGCCGCTCTTTGAGTCCACACAAATGCTGTTTCTGCTCTGGCATGCATGAGAAGTGTTTTTCTTTGCCTCCTCGCATGACACATTTCCAATTGCCCACTCCAGCACTAGTGGCTGCCGCCCCTTGTAGGTTTCGTTGAACCTCTTAGTAGTTATGTACTCTGTCTTGAAACTAAATGAGTCTATTTCGACCAGAGCTGCGTAGCTGCATGGATTAAACCACGAGATATTTGTATCATTGTATACAGAGTACATATTAACATCATAGCTATTTAATCCTTTGGGAATGGCACTCTGGCAGCAGCCTACACTAACACATGAGCCATTTATCACGGCTTCCGTGCTCCCACAATATGATGCACATGCTGACGTGTACACCGTCCTGTCGTAGCTGTCGTAAATGTATGTAAAAGTGTTGCAGCCAATAACTGTGAACGTGTTATGTACGTTGGAGAAGCGGTATGGCGAGTCTGTGAAGTCGAGTGTCTATAGGTGTGGCTCCATTGATCTTGTGCTATAATTGTAGCAAAATGTCGAGAGGCGATTTAATGTCCGAGTCTGACCATGGAGTATTGAAATATTTAGGACCTCAACGTTAGTAATGAATGGCTTCATAGATCCATCAGCAGTCTTGTTGCAAGATATTTCAAACCCTAGCTCAATAGCACAATTTGTGCCAATGCCAAATGGGTAAGGGATTTCCACATCACCGCAATGCGTCTGGCATCCTCGGGCAGCCTGAGCCGATATAGCTGTGACTGTGAGATGTGCCATGATTGCAATGCTGAGCAGTGGCAACGGTGCCATTTGAACTCCCTGAAAATGGTGTTTCCAAATAAATTTTATATATGACGCTAAGGAAAAGAATGGAACATTCTGAACAAACTTAATGGGTTGTTGATTCCTAAGTTTTGGAAGCAACATGTTGCCTGTTACCCATACTACTACTTACCGGTTCTTTTTACTGGTCGTTTAGGACTTTGACATAATCTTCAACGCGCATGTTTGATTATTGCTTTTTTCTGATCATATATTCATTAAAATCATTAAAAGAAATATATAGCTACGAGAAAGTATTTTCATGACAGATCATAATATTTGGCTGCAATTATCTAATAAGTGAAAGCCATCTCTGGCAAGAGCGTGAGGTTGAGAATCAAGAACACAGCGAGATCAAGTACATAATAATTTTTGTACAGTATTAATTATGGTGCATTAAGTCATTAGACAAAAAATAACAGACAGTGAAACAACTATTTAATTGCTCTGTATTATATGACCCTTATCAAGCAGCATTAATACTGAGGTATATTAAGCAATCCTCTAGCTATGTCTCAACTGCTATCGGACTAGAACAGTACTTCCTTTGTTTTTTAAATAGATAACATCGTTAACTTTGGACATGACATTTGATCATTTGCCTTATTCAAGAAATTTAAGTAAATATTGTTTATTTTGTTATAACTTAATTTATTATTAAATAAACTTTAAACATGACTCATATTTTTACATATTTGAACCAAAATTTTAAATAAGACAAATGATCATATATCACGATAAAATTCAATGGTATCACTTATTACAAAACAGAAGGAGTATATCCTAAGTTTTATGCATATACCCCTAGTTTGCTTTGATGCTACCCTTTTTTGGGGTTAAGCTTGGCGCTACTTGCTCATGGATTCACGGTTTCATGGTCAGATATAATCGTATACTAATACACTTCCTGACTTCCTGTTTGCGTGACGTGGGTAGGAATGACACCTCAAGGCAGCTCTCCTGTCCTGGGTCAGCTTACACTGAGCCTCATGCTCAACTGGACGTGATGCTTGTTTGTTGTTCCTTTATGGTACAATAAAAAACTGGCAAGAGGCTGTGGGGTCTGGCTAGGGCGAAGAGCAGGGATATTATTGGAAGTGTAGAAATGATCGGTGGAGTTTTCTGCCTTTTTGAACATGATCTTGTCAAGCAGATATTGAATTGTGAATGCCTAGTTGGCTTTTAGGAAAAAAATTAGGTTAGTTAAATAATAGAGCAACAATTTTATACGATGACCTGATAATATAGTTCATCTCATGCAGGAAGGAAGAAAATTGTTCATGAATTCTGAACAAGGCCATATCAATAGATATTACAGCATAAACCCATTATCTAACTAACCTTGTATGACGAATTGTCTTCGTCAGACAATGCAAAATGATTTTGAAGATTGGATCATCGACCTAACAGGACGCAACAACAGGTCTGAAAGATCGATCGAGCTGTGTGTAATTGTTCGAACTAAATATGCAGAACTGTAAGAGAAGAGGAAAGATGACGGAGTGAAATTCAGAGTCGATGAATTCCGAACTGAAATCCAGAATCGATGAATTACGAACAAAATTACCTTAAATAAGGCAGAGATTCTTTTCTTGTGGCCTCCTATCCTCTCCGTCTCCCTCTTCCAGTTCTTGGTGTCTACAGCAAATGCCAAAGGAGAGGAGATGGGAAGTTGAGAGCAATGGCAGTTGGTAGAGCGAGTGCAGGGCTCTCCTACAAGGTGGCTGCTTGATTAGCTATCCCTGGTCGGCCAAGTCTCCTTTCGTACAAAAGAAGCATTTTTAGCTACGGACCTTTTCAACATCGACGAATAGGACAAATCCCAGTTGGCGTGTGGAAATTCCAGAGCGGATGAATTTTATACGCTGAATTTTATACGCGCGTGTCATTTCAGAGTTGTTCAAGTCGTGAGTTTTTTGTCCAGTCGTAAGTCAACTCGTGGCACGTCGCAGAATAAGGCCAAGGCACGGAACACTAATTAAAAGTCATGATTTTAACTTAATGCTGGCCACAAAAAATATCTCCCTCTCTCTATCCTGCATAGAATAACTCCTCTCCCTAACCCAAGCCAATATGCACACATGCATATATATAGATACATATATACATATATATGGTAGTTCTATTCTACACCTTCAATAACTATTCTACACCCCTCCCCCTAACCCAAGCCGACCAGACTCCTTTCTCGACCCGTACGCCCTCCCATACGTTTCTTGGCTTACCTTTCTTGAGGACTGGCGCTTCCTGCCTCTCCTTAGAAAATTTGCTAAAGTGAGGGCTTGAACCCAAGACCTCATGTTCAGTACGTGCCTATTCTATCTAAAATATCTAGTGAAACTTGGTGATCCCATATTGTTATTTATATATTTTAAACCTTGTTCAAATTAAAAACATGGTCAACTGCTTCTACTGATTTTCTCTTCCACTATAGAAGTTGCAGTAACAAATTAGCTACATTAATGCAAAACTTATAAATTGTTATTGTGATTTTATAGTAACATCAT
The DNA here is from genome assembly GCA_003991445.1 of Oryza meyeriana var. granulata. NCBI lineage: Eukaryota > Viridiplantae > Streptophyta > Magnoliopsida > Poales > Poaceae > Oryza > Oryza meyeriana. The sequence continues at coordinate 743,096 of RYFJ01000180.1, read as the reverse complement.
TATAAAATCATAGTAACACATCACGAGTAGCAATAACATGTGTCATGTACGGGCCATGATGATGGGACAGGAATGGGAAGCCATGATGACCACTAAAAAAACAAAAAAAATCAACCCGCTGGGGCCACATCTCCACGCACAGCACGACGCCCTCCTAGACTCCACGCACGTGTGTCAAAAAAAACTAACCTATGTCGTTTTAGTGGGCTTTTACTAGATTAAAATAAAAGGAAGAAGAAATCGTAAAGATTAGGACTTAAATCCAAAACCTCTAATATCAAAGCAAGTTGTTCTAGCCAATTAATCAGATGAAATTTAGTGATTAAATATAATTTCTTATTCTTTGGTACTCATCCAAACTAAGATATGGTTGTTACTGCTGTTGGCGAAACGGGACAGGGGGTCCCACATACCCCGGGGTCACGTGGGTCTTCTGCCACGTCAGCTACTCCGGGGCCCACATTCTGCACAAGTAAATGCCGACTACGGCCGTTTTCCCCCTAAGTACCTGGGCACGAGCACTGCCTTGGCCCGGGGTGCGCACTCCCCAGGCGAGTCGCGACGACGGCTCGCGACCTTCCCATGCCCGGGCCTCGCTCCCCGGTCCTGGGAGCCACCTCCTCGGGCCTCGCGTCCCGGGGATCTTCCCGTGCCCGGGCCTCGGCGCCCGGTCCCGGGAGCCACCTCCTCGGGCCCCGGGTCGCGTCCCCGGGGCACATTACTTGGATATTCCCGGGCCCGGGGGGCGCTCCCCGGGCCCGGAGCCCACATGTCGGTCCCGGGACCCGTTCCCGGGTGCACCATCCCCGGGTGTCGCCCCCCGGGCCCACCTGGTTCTGGCAGCGGAGACATGCTCTGCCACATCTCCAGAATTCAGCCGCCCGCAGCCGAGCAGCAAGACGACCAGACAGCCGCCCACAGCAGCCGAGAGGCAAGACGACCATCTCCACGACTTAGTCGCCTGCAGCAAGACATGCCGCACCAACTCCGGCGTGGGCTCAGCAGCGGACGTGTGCGACAAGATGTATCGAACCGAGAGAAGCTCTCTCTCTCAGCATGTATACCAGGCACTGTGGACTCCCCTTACACGATAAAAGGAGGGTCTATACCAGCGAGAAAGAGAGAGGAGAAAAGAGCCCGGGACTTCTTCTTCCTCCTCGGCTCCGAGTCCTCCTCAGTTCCATTCTCCGAGCTCAGCTCCTAGACAGTCTTAGCTCCCGGGTTAGGCTAGCTCCTGAGTTCCCCGGGAGAATACCTTGTAAAAGCAACCCACATTCATCTCCCACATAGAACACACACAGGAGTAGGGTATTACGCCTCCACGCGGCTCGAACCTGTCTACCTCCTCCTGTCTCCCTTGCGTGCCACCGATCCGACGCCGCAAGCCGTCCTGTGAACAACTCCCCTGGCCGAACCTCAAAGGGGGGTCTCCAGACTCTCCGCGGTTGGAGTTTCCTCCTCCAACAACTGCATCTCAGCAGTAATGTCTCGAAATAAATATAGTAACAACATGTATAATAAACAGTAACAGGCCTGATGGCATGTTGTTACTGTATATTAGGCTCATTGTTACTGCACTCTACATATCGGGTTACGTTGTTTCTACACATGACCACCAGTGTTACTACATGTCTCAAAGCACGTTATTATGTAACTTTTTTTTGGATGGAACAGGTGGGGGAAGTCCGCCTAGGGGTCACGTGACACAAGTGAGGTCAAAACCAAAGCAATGGTGCGTGTCTCTCAGCTGCAAGGACACGAGCTCACCAAGGGAGTGTTGAGGGGCCAGGGAGCGTTGAGGGGCCAAGAGGGCTCGCGCAATTGAGGCCACTTGTGTGAAGGTGGGAGGAGATATGGGTGGAGGTAGTATAGTTGGTTTTATATAGGTGTTACTTTGTTACTTGACAACAACATATGTTACGTGTCTTGTTTAGTAATAACAACTATGACACCACGAGATTTATAGATTATTAGTATGCTCTCATAGCCACATCATAACAGAATTGCAATGACGCTGGACAAGTAGCCGTAAAATATGTCATGTGTACTACTAAGCATGTGTTTGTAAATGTGTTACATCACTACATCTTTTAAGTTTAGCGTCATTACTGCACACAAACAACAAAGTTACTACGCGATAGCTCTCTTGTTATTGCACAGTCACAGCTATAGAATTACACATACTATGTGTACTTGTAAAGCTAAACTTAAAAATTTCCAAACTTTGAACAACTTTATCTCTAATGTCATATATTATTTTTTAAAACCGTTTTCACCATGATGTCCGAAAAAAGTGCTTAACAAAACTAGATCCGCTATGACTATATTTTAGTGTTGTTACGGCATGCAAGACGTAGTGTTACTGTCTGGTGGCTGGAGTGTTACCGTGTCGTTCCTACGAGACGAAAGCAGAAAAGAGATGGACGGTGGAGGAAGTTAGGAAGTGGTTTTGACCGAGGTTTAACTTCCATGGGAGGGCTTTGACCGACATTTGACTGAGGTAGGCAGTGGGTTTGGACCTTGGGAAGGAGGTGGGAGGTGGGTCATGCCATAGGAGGGGGGTGTAAAATAGATTTGCTATATATATATAGAAAATTTACTTGGTGTACCATGGTGCCCGGCCTCAAGATTCAAATTAGGTATCTATCTAATTTAAATGAATATGAAAATTTTTAAAACTTTTGGGTATGAAAAGTAACTTGTTTACTAGCTAGTTTAAACAAGTTTGAACTAAATTTGAACTTATGTATGCCTTTTTGCTTAAATTTTGATTCTACGTATGTGTCATCTAAACATATAATTAACTAGGTATGTGATATGGGATGGTGAAATAACTTTGAATTTGAGATGTTTTGTTGTAAGGTACGGACATCAATCAAACTGTTACACCTGGGTATATACCTAGAAGTTGAAAAATCTAAAAAAATTAGACAAAATTCATGTATTTCAAACCTTGAGGCCTAGGCACCATAAGGCTCTAGATGTCGTATATATATATATATATATATATATATATATATATATATATATATATATATATATATATATATATATATATATATATATATATATATATATATATATATATATATATATATATATATATATATATATATATATATATATTCTTCTCCGGTTAGGCCATCACAATATTATTAGCCATTTCCCGTTCATTAGAAAAATCACAAACATTGATCTAACTGTTTTCCTTAACGGCCATACACAGACACCACTGATAGAATAGGGATGGGCATTCGGTCTTGGTCTTTGGTCTTTAAGTGGAATTTGGGTCATTAGAAACTCAAGCCTTATTGGTTCTGAACAAAATTTAAGACTGAGCAATTCGGCCATAACCGAAATTCCAGAGGTAAAAGAATCACATAAATCATTCAAAGATTCATAGATGCAAAAAAAAAAAATTACAAAAAAAATCACAGAAGCGCCTGGAGAGGCATTGAGACCGGATGTTAGCACGGTGGGCGCGTTGGGCCAACGCCGGTGCCAGCACAGAGGCCCAAGGCAATGGATTGCAGCGCCAGCGCAGAGGAGCCAAGGCGGCGGGATGCGCACCGCAATGAGGGAGCAGTGTGGACGGCCGGCTGTTGGGTGTGGTGAGGGGCTGCTGTGGCTGCTGCGTGCTGAGGATGAGGGGTTGAGGAGTGAGGGGGCTAGGGTTTAATTATGATTATACTGGGTCTATTAGGCCAAATTTTGGTCTATCTGGTTAACCTAGGGTACTAATCGAATTGACCAAACAAAATTCAGTCTTTCACCCTAATTGATGACCGAATTTCTCGGTCTCGGTATTTTCGGTTTGGTCTAATTTCCCCCACCCCTAGCACTGAAGACTGAAGAGGCACATCCATGCCCATGCAGCGATTCATCCATAGGCCACACGATGCTTAAATTTCTAGGTTGCTTCTAAAAATGCCGGCCAAAAGTGACCAATATTACATGCAAGAACTGATAATGGCAACGGCCTCTCGATCTCAGTCAATTTGAAACCATCCTCCCCTCAGAAAATTGCGCATACTCACCGCTGTAAGTAAACCCGGCCATGCCGCTCAACTCTACGCCATACGTCCACAAAATGACGCTTGGTTTTGATGTTAACTGCATTGCGTGTGTTGGCCACGGTGATCTATCGATTCATAATTCATTATATGTATTTGCGATGGATCGTTCCATGTGGCCACTGGCCACGGCCGCCAACAGCAACAGGCAGTAATGTATCAGAGCTTAGCAGTAGGTGCTAACTGCAGTCTGCAGAACTTCTAGCCTCTACATTCAGGCTGAAGGAAACTAACATGCATGTATATAGCCTAGCAATATATGACCCCTTTTTTTTCCTTTCGCTACCTGTTGAGCTACCATGCTAGCTCGTTGATTAATTGTTCGGAATGATCACCGCACACATAAACACATGCACGCTGCACCATATCACACTTGCACTCTAAGCAATGAACGCGGGGTAGGCACGTTGCAACCAACTGAGCTAGTTATTCTAATAATCTGATTAGCGTACTGCTTTTAGACGATTGGTTGAGCTTCCTAGAACATTGAACGACGAAGCAAATAGAAATAATTTATCAGTAAAACTTTTATATCTTTATTATTTATGTTTTAAAAGCTAATATTATTAATAGACCATGATTAAAAACCTTAAAATCAATTTTAAAATTAAATTCCATACAAATTTGGCTCGATGGATAAGCCAACAAGCAGAGCATGAGTGTTTGGTAAACTGTTTTAATATCTCTTACAAACGACAATATTATTAAGATCCTAAAATATGAAATAATTGAGAGGGATATGGCAATTAGATAGCACATATTATTTCTTTGGGAAAATTGCAAAAACCACCACAAATATCACCCTGAATTTGAGATTCTCCATATAAGATGATTTGTTGCAAATACTCTCCTCCCAATTCACCTTGGTTTGATAATACCCTTATTTCCGCTACTTGTGTGTTATCGTGGTCCTTTTCCGCACTTGCTACATGACATGGCACATTTCTTAATCGTTGTGGTCTCAAAGCATGTCATACTAGCCGAGTTCAACCCAATAGGAGCACGAGACATATTTAAGTCATGCCTATAGCCTCCCACAAACTCTCCTAAAACCTTAAACCAAGGCATGTATGTCATAGTCCAGAAATTTAAAATGCATATGCAATGCAAATATCATGTCTCCTGCCTCCATACCTAACAAAGTATGAAGCCGCGTCGTTATGCCCAATAAACGATGTTGTACCGGTATGGTCGCGGCTACAAGCGGCGACATAACTCCATATGCCCATAAATGACTGAGATGCAATGCAAATGCCTTATAAAGGAAGGATAACTACATATAACATCATGAACATCTCTCAATATAACCAACACGACTCATTCCACCATACAGACCAGAGCATCATCAAACCATAAGCATAGGAGCATAAATATCACCATAGAAAAATATAGAGCATATATCAAAATGATTATAACGTGGTTTGAGCGGTCACATTATAGCAAACATATTTCTAAAATTTTAAGGTAGAGATAAAATAAATAGCAAGTTAAAGCTTGTAGTAAACCATCACCACGTTTACTTGCCTCCAATGAAGGGTTAACCGCTCTAGGTGCAATCCGGAGCAATACCACCTGCTTTAACAATATATGATAAGAAAAAAAACGCATGCTAACAAGTAGCTACAGAAATTAAAGCACACCTACGCCCCAACCTGACATCCGAGCAAAACAATTGCAACAGTGCTGCTTCACTTCCTTGCATCTTTCAAACAATACAGGGTATGATGGCAAACAAAAACACTTTTAGAATCTACACAACAAGGCCTACAACTTTGCTGTAGAGCTTTTATTTTAATCATGTCTCTAAAATGGCCTAAACTGCCATTAAAAACAGACAATAGAATCTGCTCAAGAATTGAGTCAGCAAGCTTCACATTTTTATAACTCCAGATCCTTATGTCCAAAAATCATCAAATTTAACCAGAGAACAGATAATTCCATAATATACAACTTTGGTATTATGCACTCTTGCAGAAAGAGTTATTTAGATGGCCTAAAGTATGCTGAAACCTTAACTCGAAAACCTACTAAGAAAACAGTACAGCTGACAATAAAATTCCATAACTGGAGTTCCCCTCACCCAAAAATCATGATATTTACCAATCTGGAAATATAATGAAAAGTACTACAAGGCTCTCATACATGAAAAGGCTAAAAACACTGATAAGAGTCTCAAAATCCTCCTAGATCTAGTTCTGTCCAGAACTTCATCAGAACAAGACAGCCAACATAGGAAAATCATAACTCTTAAACCGCCTGGGTTAAAATCACAAAATTTCACAGACACATAGATCTGAAGGTCCTCTACAACTTTGTAGTTCACCAAAACATTTAGTTCAGTATCTAAGTCACCCAAAACGCTCCCCCAAGCAAAACTGCAGAAATTGCTAACCTGAAAAACGAGGGGAAACTCTCAAATAGCCTTACTCCCCACTAATCCATTCATTCACAAGGTAAAACTCCATTGTATTCATCCAAGTTGTGCTGGAGAAGATTAAACCTGGCTCACCTTGGGTACCCCCAAACCCTAGGGAAGCAGCAAGAGGCGGGGAAGGGCGGATTTTCACCGAAGATGCACCATTTCTTACTCCTCTCGTCGAGCTCGATCTATTTTTCTAGTTTGCCCCAAGGATTTGGTGTTGTAGGGAGGGGATTGAAGGCTTGACAGCCATGGAAGAGAGAGGGAGAGGGAGGGAACGTGAGAGGGAGAGGCAAAAGAGCACTGGTGGAGGAGCACTTGAGAGAGGGGTGTGGGCTGATTGGATGAGCCGGACCTGCCCATGGCCGGCCTAGGAAGCTCCCTTCTTTTTTGTTTCTTTTCTTTTTTTCCACGTGTTACAGTAGTAGCAAGAGAAGTTCAGAATAGAGTCTTGCACCGGCATTAGCATGGAGTGTAGAGAATGAGAAGACTTCTTCGTCAAAGACCACATCTCTAGAAATGTAGATACGACCAGTAGAAACCTCAAGGCACTTAAAGCCCTTGTGCATCCTGCTAAAACCAAGAAAAACACACCATATAGAACGGAATTGAAGCTTGTGCTTATTGTGGGAGCGAAGGTTGGGCCAACGGCACAACCAAAGATTCTTAGAGAGGGATAATCAGGCTTTTGATGAAATAATTTCTCTAAGGGAGAAATATTTTGGATAACTTTGCTAGGTACACGATTAATCAGATAGGTGGCAACTTGGCAAGATTCATCCCAAAATTTTAAAGGCATAGAGGCATGAGATAAAAAAGAGAGCCCAACCTCTACTATGTGGCGGTGTTTGCGTTTTGCAAACCCATTCTGTTGATGAGTGTGAGGACAAGAAACATGATGCACAATGTCAATTTTGGAGAAAAAGGAGTTAAGAGTTTGATATTCTCCTCCCCAGTCAATCTGCATAGCAAGGATCTTTCTATCAAAGAGACATTCAACCATGGCTTGGAACTTCTGAAACTTTTGGAAAACTTGAGATTTATGTTGCAAGAAATAAATCCAAGTGAATTTGCTAAAGTCATCAATAAAGCTCACATAATATTTCTTTCTTCCTACTGACTCTGGGGCACGACCCCACACATCAGAGAATACAAGTTCAAGAGGAACAGTTGAAACACTGGATGATGTAGGGAAAGGTAATTGATAACTTTTTGCTTGCTGGCAAGCATTACAGACTGACTCTTTGGATTCAACTAAACATGGAAGATTATTTTTATTAATGACTTGCTTGACGACTAGAGAAGATGGATGACCTAACTGACTGTGCCACCGGGAGAATGAGAGCCTCTTTGCACCATAGGCCTGCTCGAGGGATGATCTAGGCAGAGGATAGAGACCATTGCGAGCCCTTCCTCTAAGAAGAGTGTTCCTGGTGATTCGATCCTTGATAGAAAAATAATGTTTGTGAAGCTCAAGGAAAGCATGATTATCAGCAGTTAATTTATGAGCAAAAATGAGATTTTTCTTATCCTGTGGAACATAAAGAATATTTCTAAGCTGGATATTGCGACTATTGGGGATACGAACAGTAATATGACCAATATGGCTTATATCCATACCTGCTCCACTGGCAGTGGGAATCTGATCATTGCCATTATATTTCTCCTTCACTGTGAGCTTGTCTAGCTCCCCGGTGATGTGGTCTGTGGCGCCGGTGTCGATATACCAATTGGTATCAACCCCATACGAGGAGCTAGTTGCTGCTGCCGCCGCATGTCTATCATCAGGGACATAGTCCTCATCATATCTATGCCAACAGTCAATGGCCACGTGTCCACTCTTGAAGCAGACTTGGCATGTAGGGCGTCTATTGGGTCTTGTAGTGCGGCCACGACCGTGGCCACCACCACTGTTGCCGCACCCGCGCCCCCGCTGTTGAGATGCACCACGGCCAGGGTTAGAGCCGCTCTTTGCGCCACTGTTTCCACCACGAAAACCACTGCTCCAGTTGACCAGATTGGCAGTGCCTTCTTGGGCGCCACGATAGAGTGCAAGGCTGATCTCGAAGTTGAGTATCTGTGAGTACAATTCCCCAACTGAGATTGGTTCCACCCTGGCGCATACGGTAGAGACGACTGGGCTGAAATCTTCATCTAATCCAGTTATAATATACTGGACTAGGTCTTCATCATCGAGTGACCATCCACCAACAGCCATCTCATCACCTAGAGACTTCATTTTAGCAAAGTACTCTATAATGGACAAATTACCTTTCTTTGTTGTGGTGAGTGCGATGCAAGTGTTGATAGACCTCGCTCGCGTGTGGGAGGAATACATTTGTTCAATCACTCCCCATGCTTCGGCTGCCGTTGTACGTGTGGTGACTTGTGTAAGCATGTCTCTCGTCAGTGACGACAAGAGGTAGCCAAGGACCTGCTGATCCGAGGCCTCCCAATCTTCAAAGCCCGAGTTCGGCCCTTTACTATTTTGCCATTAACGGTAGTGATAATTTCTTCATCTGGAGCCTTCGTAGTGCCAGTTAGATGGCCCTAGAGTGAGGCGCCACGCACTGCCGCACTAATCTATGCTTTCCACAGTGCATGATTGGCCTTCCCAAGTTTTTTTGATATTGGGTGGCCCTGGAATGGGTTAGTGCCTCCTGCGCTTGAAGAGGAAGACGACATGGATGCTTCGCTTGATTGGATCTATGGCTCTGATACCATGTGAAGTTTCAGTGTTTGAGTAGAACGTCGCCCCTTAATTCCAAGAGTACGACGGCTGCGTGTTAATATAGATGGTAGAAACAGCCTCTGCCGTGACGTTACAGGGAGATCGGCGATGCCGTTTAGATTACACGCCAAAGATAAAAACAGATGCTAACTAATCAGTCGCTAACTAATCAGCCGAGCTCTCTTATCTCCATCTAACTAACTTCAACAATATCTTATGTGCATTACCATATGTGGAGGGAGATGCTCACGATCATATCCACCTGGGCCGGGCCTTGTTATCTGACACACCAAGCTCGTCCTCCCTACCTTAAATTTGCCCTAGTAGAGGTAGGCATGACAGCTTATCTTCCGGCTATTCCGATGTCCAAGAGTGAAAACTCGTGACTACCATCACCCAATTGCCCTGTTGTGCGCTATGAGTGGAGATGCTATGCGGGGCTATGTACGAGAATACGCAAGTAGCAGTATGGGGGATCCCGAACCAAAATGAATTAGGGTGGGGTATTTGTAACAAATCGTCTTATAGGGAGAATCTCAAACTCAGGATGATATTTAGCGTGCCGGAGTGTTTTGTAATTTTATTTTTTTTTGTGGGCTTGGCCTTGTGGAAATCCGACTTACTGCATGCATGGCAGAATCTGTGATAATTTAAGCCCGAACATTCAGACCGGCCGGTTGCATTTGCTTTGCATGGACTTGGTAGGCAGCTAGAAGACGTGTCCACACTGATCAGATCATCGCGGAGTTAGCACGGCTAATAACGACATTGTTATCGAAATAATTGCTCTATTCTTGTACGACGTATATGGCAGTGCAAACGTACGTATACCACCGGAGTTGGCATTTTCACAAGTTATAGCGTAGGCATTTCTGCCGGTAGCGAATATTCCCTTGATCTCTTCCAGATGTCGTCCTCGTACAGAACTGCGAGAGTTTTTCTACATGCGTGTGGTGATCTGGCAGTACTGTCTGAGAGACTGAGGGGATGCATAAGTCACATCGCCGGCCTTGAGTTGACTGAACTTTGAGCCTCGGATATGGAGGAAAGTCACCAGTATTAGGATGCACATATAAGAAGCTGAAAGCTGTCTCCGGAAGAGTAACAAAAATCTCTAAGCTACAGCCCTGCACTGTGTAGATTGATGCCTCCCTCGGCCGAGGAGCTTGCATGCTCACTGCCCCAAGACCTGTGGTAATCCAACATCTCCTATACCAAGATGAGTGTTATTGAATAGTATAAACTAGTATAGGTGGCACTTTGGATGCCAGTCGTGCATCTCGTGGCCCAAACATTCAGGCACTGCAATGCATCGTATGGAGTCGCTGCCTTGCTGGGCACGGTTACACGTGATTTGGGCAGAAGACGTGTGTACACGCTGAAGATCATCACCGGAGTTAGCACGGCTAATAACGACGATATTGTTCTCTTTTTGTACTACGTATAATGACAGCATTGTCGCAAGTTTTGCCATAGACATTTCTGAAAATAGGGAATACTCTCTTCCAGACGACAGACGTCGTCCTCAGACACAACTGCAAACGGTTTCAACATCAAAATCAAATCGTTCAAGGTGTGTGGTGATATGGCAGTGTCCCAATTTGCACGTTAGACTGAGACAGTAATTAATGAGATGATGCCGCAGTCACATCGCCTTGACTTGACTGAACTTTGAGCTCAGATATGGAGAAGAGTCACCAGTAGGATGCATATATAATAACAAGCTGATAGTTTGTCCCTGAAAGAGTAACAAAAAACCTCTAAGTCTGCAGGCTTGCTTCTCTGTCGGCCTAGCAAGATGAGTGCGGCAGCTGCTATCCTGCCAACCACCATGCGTCTGGTGGTTATGTGCCTCGCCACCGCTGCCGCCATCTGGGGGGCATCAGGAGCGCCTCCCTCAGCCGGCGATCTTGCTCACTGCCGCAAGACCTGTGGGAATGTGAACATCTCCTATCCCTACGGAATTGGAGACGGCTGCTTCCGACCAGGTGCAGGTGGTTTCGAGCTTACATGCGACGATACCATCATACCTCCCAAGCTCTTGCTGGGTAACACCACCGAGATTCTTCACCTGTATACCCACGGGCTTGTTAATGTTTCCGTCATCTTCAACATCGCCACCACTCCAGGTGCGCTGGGCACCTACAATAGGTCGTGGGAAGCTCCCGGAAGGAGCCTTCACATTCAACCAGGCGATACCAAATTGCTGGTCATCGGTTGTGGGATCGAGGTCAATCTGTTCCAGGCTGATAGCGACGACACCTTGGGTTATTGCTTCAGCACATGTCATGACATCGCGGTCATGCAGGAGGAGGCAGTTGGAATGAGCTGCACCGGCATCGGTTGCTGCACCATCTCCTTCCACAAAACTGTTTCAGCCTTCAGATTCAGCATCGCTCAGAGAGAAGAAGCACAGCTGCCTTCTCTGCTTGCCAATGCTACTATCAAGGCTTTCTTAGAGGACGAATATGACTACCCGCCGAACCAGTATAATTTTAGCATCACTGATCTCTTGGCCAGAAATATCAACTCAAGTACCATCGGTGCTTCGACCTACATGGATACTGTTATCACCGACAGTCCCAATTGTCGAACAGCTCGGAAGGATGACAAGAGCTATGCATGTGGCAACTACAAGTGCTCCGATGTGCCAAAAGAGGGCTACCGTTGTGAATGCTCTAACGGCAATCCCTACATCTTGGATGGCTGCACAGAAGGTATAAATATGGCATTGCCCCACAAATATCTTTCGCTCGTACTGATATAGTAGTGATATGTGGCCATTATTTTTTTATTGACAAATCCATAAGCCTCACAATATAGTCCTACAGAAGCTCTCTTACGTGTCCGATTGCGGCCTGGAGACCAAGAGTTAAACCGTGATAGCTAGAATCATGCACTCGCAATTCCAGCTGTCCTCAGTCCACAAAGTTTGAATCTTATAATAATAATAATAATAATAATAATAATAATAATAATAATAATAATAATAATAATAATATATTTTTATTAATAGAAACGACAATTACTTCAGAGAAGTGCATAATGGCATTTTGTTTATCCTAAACCTGCATGTCTAATACCACAAATGTTCTTGTTGCTAGATTATGGAAACATAAATCCTAGCCTCACTACCACAGAAATCGCTGTTACTGTCAGTTTGGTGTGACTGGTTCACTTTGGTTTCCCGCCCAAACCGAAATGAACCAGCAGTGATACTGGCTTGAACTGATGGCGATAGGCAGCAAATATTATACCGGTTTATGACATGAATTAGCATCAATAATCAATGGACCGGACTGTCCTGTCCGCTGAGTATTGAACCGCCAGTGATACTCTAACAGTTTTATAAAAAAATTAATAACTTTTTCATATAAAGTCGGATAAAGATAAATTTTATATCAAAATTATAGAGCTTGACGAGATCTACAACTTTATTATTGACAATTTTTTTAGTTGAGATCGTTTGCATGTCTGAATATGCATTAGAAATTATCATATATCTAGATATTTTGAATTTTTCAAATGACTTTGGATGAAGACAAGCTCTATATCAAAATTATAGATCTTGACAGATCTACAACATCTTAGTTGATAACCGTTTCATTTGAAATAGTTTACATGCCTAAATATTCATTCAATTATATGTGCCAAATATTTAAATATTTCAAAAGACTTCGAATGGAGACAAGCTCCATATGAAAGTTGTAGAGCTCAACGAGATCTACAATTTTGTTATTGATGTTTTTCTCTTTTGAATTCATCTAGAGTGTCAAATACGGATTACAAGTTGTTGACGAGAAGAGTTAAAAGAATAGGTTATGATTTCCAAACAAGAAGGGTTGCGCACGTGAGATGGTAAGGTGGTTTTGTGCGTGGAGTGTGAGGTCTTTGGTTTGAATCCTACATAATTCAATAGTGATAGTGGTATAGATGCTTAGTAAAATTTGAAATATTTTTTCTCAAACCTTTTTAGCACCTAAAGTATCAAAATGGGATACACCACTATCACTGTCGGTTCATAAACCGGCAATGACAGTGGGTACCACTGCCTCCTAGGCAACGCTGTCACTTGCCTAGTGCCGGTTCAAATCTGGCAGAGATGTCGTTTTTGGACCTGCAATGATAGCATACTCTGTAGTAGTGCCTCTACACCCCATATGGACACATATATATTATACGCCCTTCGGTCATAAATATTCAACATTTTGGATATGATCCAGTCTAACTTTTGGTACCTTGACCATCAATACTTTTTAAATACTACCTTGACCATCAATACTTTTTAAATACTTAGTTTCATGTATTACCATTATATCTTATCTCACCCATGGTTGTAGATGCCATAGATGGACGCTTAAGGTTTTTTGTTTTCTATTAAGGTGGAAATTTTTAGGGCTTTTTCTTAATTAATGTGGGAACCTCTAGCTTTTTTTCGCCTCAGGAACTGATGTCGGGGCTTCTAGGAAGTATAGAGAAATATTAGGTATATCTTATACAAACATTTATGAAAAAATATCAAAATGTTTAGACTTGAAAGGTTTAGCTGCTTTATAACTAGTTCAGGTAAATTTCAATTGCCTGTGAAACTATAAATTCCTTTTTTAGTGATTGTTTGGTTGTAGGTATGTGGCATGCTTATATTTCGTCCTCAAATAATATGATTAAAACTTCAAATATCTTTGAATTTGAGTTATTTTCTCTAAAGTTATGTCTATCATTTGAAATTATACCTAGATATTTACCCAGAAATTAAATTTTTCAAAAAAAAAATGCTAAAATATGATCTGAATTGGGTATTTGAATCCTACAGGTCCCACTATATATCTAGTATTACATATATACATACACACACATACATACATACACACATATACATACATACACACACACACACACACACACACACACACACACACACACACACACACACACACACACACACACATATATATATATATATATATATATATATATATATATATATATATATATATATATATATATATATATATATATATATATATATCTATCTACCTATCTATCTTTGTTACTGCTTTCTTCCTTAAAATATAAATGTTAAATAATATATTTTAAAAAAAAATTGAAACAGAGTATAAACCCTCTCAGAACATGCAAAATTGTTCTCGGTTATGTGGCAATATGGCTATTCCTTTTCCCTTTGGACTCCAAGAAGAATGCTCTGCAAATAGAAAATTTCTTCTCAATTGTACGTCCAAACAAGCGTTTATTGGAGGATCATCCACGCAATATCAAGTGACAAATATTTCACTAGATCTTGGACTTCTGTATGTCAACTTTTCTCAGCAAGAAGAGGCCTACTCAGATTTGGTAGAAGTACGTACAGATGATTCAGGGTGGCTGGCGTACTTGATTGATGAGTTCGAAGATTTTGACATCTCTGAACATTACGGTATTTGGAAGTGGGTTGTGACCAACCTGACTTGTGAAAAGGCGAAAAAATCATCCGGATATGCCTGCATTAGCGCCAACGGTGAGTGTCTTAATGTCACGCATGTTCATGCCCACCATTTTGGTTATCGTTGCAAGTGCTCTACTGGCTATGAAGGAAATCCGTACATACAGAACGGTTGTACAGGTATGCAAACCAGTTTGGTGCCATTTGCCAATATCAACAAAGATTCATTATTATGAACTTCAATTAACAGCCCGTTCTTTTCTACAGATATTGATGAGTGTTTGATACCCAATGACTGTAAGGGGATGTGCCTTAACCGAGAAGGAGGCTACAATTGCACTCGTTGCCCTCGTGGCACATCATTCGATCCAGCAGAAAAAAAATGCACTTCCACTAAGCAACATAATATTATTTTAGGTATTTCTCACTTTAACCGATCCCTTTTCATTAATGTTAGTCGACTAGAAAAATTTTACCCTTCTAATTTACTTGTATACGTAGGAGTTGCAAGTGGAATTAGCTGTGGTTTTGGAGTTTTACTTCTTACATTAAGTATAACGATGCTATTTCGGAGGTGGAAGAGAGGAATTCAAAAGAAAATTCGAAGATCTTACTTCCATAAAAACAAAGGCTTATTATTAGAACAACTGATCTCATCTGATGACAGTGTTGCACATAAGACAAAGATATTTTCATTAGATGAATTAGAGAAGGCAACAAACAATTTTGACTCAACACGAATTCTCGGCAGCGGAGGCCATGGCACTGTTTACAAGGGCATTTTATCTGACCAACGTGTGGTAGCAATAAAAAAATCCAAAATTGTGGAGCAGAGTGAGATTGATCAATTTGTCAATGAAGTTGCCATGTTATCTCAAATCATTCATCGTAATGTGGTTAAGCTTTTTGGTTGTTGCCTTGAATCCGAGGTTCCTCTACTTGTGTATGAGTTTATATCAAACGGGACATTATATGACCTTCTCCATGGTGATTTGCAAAGCAAATGCCAGTTAACGTGGTGGAATCGCATCAGAATTGCTCTCGAGGCAGCAAGTGCTCTTGCCTATCTTCATTGTGCTGCCTCAGTACCAATATTTCATAGAGATGTGAAATCTGCCAATATACTTCTTGATGACAATTTTATTACAAAAGTTTCAGATTTTGGTGCTTCAAGATCTGTTTCTATCGATGAAACTCACGTGGTAACAATTGTACAAGGTACATTTGGGTACTTGGATCCTGAATATTATCACACAGGACAACTAAATGAGAAGAGTGATGTTTACAGTTTCGGTGTAATACTTATTGAGCTTCTAACAAGGAAAAGACCAATCTTCCTCAATTCAATTGGAGAGAAGCAGAACTTGTGTCATCACTTCCTTCAGAGACAGCAAAACAATACCACAACAGAAATAGTAGATGTCCAGGTCTTGGAAGAAGCAGACCAATGGGAAATTGATGAGATTGCTTCACTTGCAGAGATATGCTTGAGGCTTAGAGGAGAAGAGAGACCTACAATGAAAGAAGTGGAGCTAAGGCTGCAGCTTCTGAGGAATAAAGTGGCAAAGAACAATACAGAGGAAGTAAGCAGGGAAAATGAAACTGACCCACTACTGTTTTATATGGCCAACCCTAATTCCATGACGCAGAGGGATTCTAATTCGGCAAGTCACAGTGACGCCACACGATGCTACACCATGGAGCAAGAACTGGTTTCTTGGACCAATTTGCCTCGCTAAATGTAACTTTTCTGTCAGCGCTTTCTAAATAATTCTGTTTTGTTGTATTAGCTAAATACAGTTGAATCTACATTTGTTACATGTTGGACCATAAGGTGATAGCTTGGGTATTGGACGGAATAAATTATTTAAACAGTTTTTCCTACACATTTTCTGAACTTGAAAAGGACAGAGGATGTAATTAGACATGCATGTTATAATTAACATTTACGAAAGGAGTAACAGCAGAATGAAAAATTTGGAGAAACACTAGTAGTGTCGTGGCATCCTGGTTTTGAGCTACGATCTAGGAGTACCTTGCTCGGTTGTAACTAGCGGAGGGGAACAAGGTTCTATTCTTTATGGATAATGATCCAGATTATGGACGGATAATGGAAAATGGACGAGAGCTCATTAAATACTATAAAATTTAAAAAATTGTTTAGAAAAAGTTATATATAACGCAATACTGATGTCAAAAATTTAAATCAATACACGTAGCACGAATAATCCACAGATTATCTATCATCTATAATCTAAAACTAACTAGTCTGCTCCTCTTCCTCTGACTCTGAAGCAATCCAATCCCATCTGCTTGCCCTCGCTAAAATATGCTTGAGAAAGATCTTCTGATGTACCTAAAGCTTGAGTTAGGGCGTGTTTGATTTGTTGTCAAACATTGGTAACCGATATTAGCGAAATCCTACTATTATATCAGTTAAACCTACCGTGGAATATGATGTTAAATATGTGATCCAAATTTCAGTATGCAATGTATTTGGATTAGTTTTTTATGTAACACCCCTGTCCTGGTGCCACCTACACTGATACCAGAGAGGAAGCACCGCAGGAGATTGGCATGAACCAACTCCCACGAAACCCCGTTACCAGTATCAATTCTAGAAAACCTTGCTGGTACCCATGGTCAACCAAAATGTACCATAGCAATTAACTAAATAAAATATGTATATATATTATACCTTTATAAGTTGCAACTTCGGGCAAGCCCAAGCAACAATCTTCAAACAGAACAGCAGCAGTGGAATGACAGCGCAACGAGAACCCAACCCACAAGCAACGGCTTGGGATTAGGAAAGAAACTCTAATCTTGACTTCAACTCCACTCTTTCTGAAGGAGGAAAAAGATAATAAATTGAATACATACGTACTCAGCAAGTCATGAGAAAAGTGTGAATATATAGGCCATTAAGGAAGGCTGGGGTTTATTTCGCAAATTTTTTATTTTAAAACATTCTCCAAAACTCTATGTGTGGGTTGTCTCAGTGTCACTGGAAAGAGGATCTCGCCTCGATCCTGTCCACGAATTGCTTTGCAACAACTCAAGCGGACGAACAGATTTTATCTGATTAAAGTTTCTAGTCCAGCCTACCGCCTGTCGGATCACGACAACGGTTTAGTCTCTACCATCTATTAGTTTATTTTTACTTTCGTCCATTTTAGGACAAAACTATTATATCATATTATTTTCCTTTCACTTTCGTCCTTTCCAGGACCTCATTCATTTCATCATCTCAACCTTAGCTCCCAGAGCCATCATATCATTCACACACTATTTCCACTCGGGAAGCCTAACTATGATGCCATCTGACATCCATATCCACACATGATCGTTTCAGACCACGTAATAGTCATCCATCAGCCGACCTGGTCGATTCTGGTAACGATTCCCAACCACAAATATGCTTCGCAAACCCTTTATAAAAACAAAGCTACGCTAGCGGAATCACTCCAATCGCCCATGACCGTAGGCACAGCTATTCGAACAGTTCGATACTCTGCAGAGATGTACGCTTTCCTCACACGACGCGAGCTTACTCCCTTACTGGCCAAGCAGGGGAGGTTCGTGACAAAGCCTTTCCAAAGTGTCTCTAGGATTGCTTGAAACCAACTGGACAGGTCCCAGACCAAGTACCGGATGAGTCCCGGACTCCCCGTACCTAGGATCCCGCGGGTGCATCACATATTGCCACCTTGGCAACTCCACATCCAAAGGCAACCAAGCCAACCCTAGGTCAACTAATTACTTGGCTAGGGTGTCCCATTCCATCCATGTGGTCGCACTATATTATGGTCAATGCAATTCCCTAAGGAATCGGTCCTTATATGCGAATACAAAGCATCTCCACCGAGGTGATCACTTTGCATCGCGAGTTTTCGTAAACGTTTCTTCTTTTGCAAACATACCAACACTGCATGTCGGATCGAAAGATTTTATAAATCCAGGTTTTCCCATCTCGACAATACATGTGATTTTAGTGGAATCATCGATACCTATACTCATAGAACACAGATGCCAAGGTAACACAGAGGTGGAGCAACAAGGAATATGGTTTTTCAAACATACGGGTTATTTCAACTACTAGGTAGGTCCATTGGTTCGTTGCGTGAATCGAGGCAGAATCCATTTAATGTGCGCACTGAATTGCAGTTTGGCAAACAAAATATTTTGTAAATTAGGAGCAATATGTTTAAGGAGTGACTTGCTTCTAACTTCGTCTTCAGAACTCACGAAAATCTGACGTTCGAAGAAATTCCATCATTGTCAACTACGCGTAACAAGAGAAAACATGAAAAACTCTAGAAATAAAATACTATTATTAATAACTAATAGTGCCATGAGGTAGATCTCAATTTTAGAAAAATTTTAAGACTTGAACGGGGTCGATCAGAGTTACGGTTGAAAAGATATGAATTTTTAAAATTTAATTGATTTTCTAGGAATAAAAAGGATTTATTTGAATTGGAAAAGGAATATTCCGAGGGAATATTTCTACTGACAGTTGGGGCCCTATGTCAGTGGCTTGGAGAGAGGTTGAGGGGTGTGGCCTACTTGACAGGGAGAGGGAAAGAGAGAAAACGAGGCCACAGATCTGTGGGGAAGAGAGAGAGGGGGTGCCAGGGGATCCACATATCATAGATTCGGGAGAGGAATTAAGGATGGGACCCACATGTAAGTGAAACAAGATTTGTTTTAAGGTTAATTATTTTTCTTAATCATGTCTGGCCCATATGTCATACTAATCGAGGGCCACTTGTCAGTGGGGAGAGGAAGGCCGAAAGAGAGAGAGAAAAGGCGGGACCGCCTTGTCAGGGAGAGCAAGGGAGAGAGCGGCCCGAGAAGGGGATCGACGACGCTCGACGGCCGTTGCCATCTCGGTGAACGGCGGCTCGCCGGAGGGGACTGTGGGCGGCGGCGGGGAGTGGAGGAGACGGGGAGTTTACAGAGCGGCTCGGATGGGAAAGGAGGCCATGATGGCAGCTAGCAGCGAGGAACAGAGGGCAGTGGCCATGGAGGATGGCGCACGGCGGCATAAGGTAGGCGCCGGCGGTGTCTGGCAGAGCGGGCCAGGGGGGTTTCAGGTGATGGGGCTTAGAGGGAGAGGAGAAGGGAGGGGATAGGGGAGAAGAGGTGCTCACCGAGAGGGAGAGAAAGGGATCGCGGCGGCGGTGGCTTGTGAGCGCGAGCTCGGTCCGAGGCAGCACGGGCCCTGACGAGGACGAGGAGGCGCGGTTGCGGCGAGGGGGAAAGAGGAAGGGCGGTGGCGGCCATTTATAGGTAGGAAGCAGAGCAAGGAGATAAAAGAGGAGGTCGGCGGCGCGAGTTCCCGAGCTCGGCCATGGCGGTGGAACGGTCTTCATAGTGGCGTGAAGCACGGCGTGGCACAACGGTGGGGTTTGGGCGGTGGGGAACGGCGAGTAGGCTGAGGCAGTCGAGCGGCGGAGGCGGCGTGATCAGGTACGGCACTCGGGTGAGGATTTTTCTTTGGGATTTTCGTTGAGCACGTGATGTGCGTGCGGGAGAGAGCGGTGTAACGACCTGTTTTCCCTTTCCCTGTTGGAATTCGTTTTCCCTAGTTCGAACCCCTCTCCTATCTCGTTCAGCTGTGCCTCGGTCTCCTTTCCTGGCCAGCCGACTACCTTTTCCCCTTGTGCCGAGTAGATTTCTACTCAGTTCGTGTATCTTGCCTTTTCCTTTGTCCCACTCTGCCATCTTTGCTGCCGAGTAAACCCTTGAAGTGGCCGACTACCTCGACAACCTACCCGCTGTCTCATCGCCTTATCAAGTTGCGCCCCTCCTGTTGGACGCCGACTACCGAAGTGGTGAAGAACCAGTCTTCACCTGCCCGCAGCCCAGTTCGGACCAGTGGACAATAACCCACAAGGACCCGCTTGGATCAGTGGTCAGCCAGAAGCTCTGTCAATAAGGTTCCACCAACCCGTCCTTGCTGCGACCTTAGTGTCTCATCGCCGCTACAGTGGCTACCAACTCCACCGGCCACACCCAATCCCTGAGTCAAACTCTGCCTTGATGTCATATTTCTTTGTCAGTTTACCTTGACTTTTTCTCCCTATCCGTGCCCAGCACCACTGTGCCTCAGCTTTGTACACCGGCTATATATATATGTCAGCATTCATGCTTCGCCTTTCCCTTGTTTTCCAACCCGGCCATCTCTGCTAAATCCTCATCCTCTCTAGCCTCGGAGCTTTGTCGCCCGGTTCGCAAGCCTGGTTCAGCCGACTGCCATCCTTCTGCAGCCGACTACTTCAATGTTCTTTTCTTAGGTGTTTTACCTCTCCTGCTTATCCGTGTTTTCTCTTTTCTGCTTGTCCAGATCCTGAACCGGTAAGCGACCCAGAAGCCGTTTTCGTCGAGGAAAATCCTTCTTTTGAACAAGGCAAGCCCCTTTGACCATCTTGTCTCCTATATGTGCAAAATTATGTTGTTTATAAAATATGCATGCTTAGTTCCCACTTTAACTTGATCGGCCTCGGTTTGCAAGCGCAACCGATGGACCTACCCAGAAGTCGCACTCACTTTGGTAGGATTTCGATGTATTTTCCCCTTGTTAGCCCCACCAAAGGCACGTTGGCATCCTATCTCCGGATATGAATGCCGAGTAGAATGGCTTAGCCCTGCAACGATTGTTTTAACGTTGGGAAACATTTGGTTTTGCTCAACAGTTGGGAAAAACCCGGTACTCTGTGTATCAGCGTGTTTGCGAAATAAAGAAAAGCTTGTGAAAACCCTAATGTACAGAGATAGTGCCTGTGTGGCCTGGCTGTGTATTGTCGATAAGGACGGTTTCCTTTGGGAATTGCATCCGAGCATTTTACAGTGCGACCATACGGGTATTATGGGATGCCCCTGGCCGAGTAAATTGTAGGTTTAGGGAAGTTTGGTGCCGACTGGAGTGGACTCATCTAAGTTGTGGCTCGTGGGCCCTAGTGCTGATGGTGGTTGGAGCCGACCGGAAGCATTGATCCTGTGTGGATCCTTCTGCTGGCATCTGATAACCCTAGACTGGCTTTGGAAATGGCTTTGTCACGAACTTCCGGTACAGGCCAGTACTCGGTATAAGTTTCGTGTCGTATGGGTAAAGCGTGCACCCTCTGCAGAGTTTAGCTGAACTGTTCGAACAGCCATGCCCATGGTTAAGGGCGATGTAAGGTGATTCCCATAGCGTAGACTTGTTTACCTACGGTTTGTGAAAGTGTTTGATGGGAAGGGAATCGTGACCAGAGTTTGCCGAGTAAGCAAACGGAAGGCCTGTGTGGCCAGAAACGGGCCTGTGTGACCCGGGGTGTTGAAGCACCATAAGCAAGTGTGTGAAAGGTAATCAGGAGATAAGTCTTCGGGTTGTAGCCAGAAGACGGTAAAGATCATGCTCCCGGGTTGTAGCCAGGGCAGCAGAGCTTGAGCTAACTGGTTGGAGCCAGTGTAGCGGATGAGCTGATAACCGGTTGTAGCTGGAGAATGCTAAAGAAATAGCTGAGATTTGGGTGTAGCCGAGTCTCAGGGTCAACGGGTGGTTGGAGCCACTCGGGTTAAAACAGACCGAAAGGAATGGTCGGAGCCACTCGGAGGAAGATGAAAATGGAAATGTATGATTCATTAACTATATACTTGGCGAGTTGTTGAAAAGCAACTTGCGGAATGGATCAAGGCGTGAGCCTCTTTCCGACAACTAAAACTTGGACACACTAGCATTTTGACAAGCAAAACTCAAAGCAGTTTTTCGCAAATAAAACTCTTAGCCCCTTTGTCTAGCCAACATGGCATCTTTTCTCGGCTTGCTGAGTACGAAAGTACTCACCCTTGTTCATATATGTATAGTAGGTCTTGGAGAAGAAGAAGAAGACCCGACTGCCGCCGAGTTCTTTCAAGATCAAGCCGACTACAAAGACTTCTGAGGTTTCGAGCCTAGTTCCCAGCTAAGCCTGTGGTTGTGTAGTTGTGTATCTGTGTTCTTTGCCGAGTAGTTCCCTTGCTTCCGCTCTGTTTGTCCTGTTCTCGTTAGTTTACCCTGTTGTTGTTTTCGTTCATCTGGGGCCTGTCCTGGATGGAAATCCTTTGTAATATATATGTATGTACTCTGATATGTAATTAATGTACTCTGAGTTGTATCACCGATGACTATGTGTGTACCCGGCTACTGATCCAGGGATCAGGTACATGTGCACATGGTGGTACTCCTCCCGTCGCCGACTGGAGGCGGAAGGGGCACCACAAGCGGGGAGGAAGACGACAGCTGACGCGTGGGGCTCGGTTGGTAGTGGGCACGGGCGATGCGCTTGAAGGGGCAGTCGCTGGCGTGCGGGCCCGAGCTGGTAGTCGGGCACGGGCGCGCATGGTGCGCGGGGTGTGGCTACCGGGGGGGGGGGCAGTTGCCGGTGCACGCGGGTGGGGGAAAGGCCAGGGGAGGTGTGGGCCAAGAGAGAGAGGGGGGGGCCACTATGAACAGTGTAGCTTATCTTTTTGCAAAGATTTTTCATTGATGATTTCAAAAGGTATTTGAATGCAAATTTTATTCCAATTTGGTGTTTGGAGTTGGGCAAATCTCCAGAATCCAAGAAGGAGCTTCGGGTGTAGGTACTTGATATATATATATATATATATATATATATATATATATATATATATATATATATATATATATATATATGAATATGAGTCAGAAAATTTGTTTTTAAAAGAGACTTTTGAGTGAGGAAGGGAAAGGAATTTTTAGGGGTCCCTCATTCAAATTTTTGAATATTTGAGCAGGGTTTTGAAGGGAAATTTTTTATGGGAAATCGAGCAAGGGATTTTGGTTTTGTTGGGAGGATAAAACAGGGGAATTTTATTGGACGGTTTGATAGCGAAATTCTAATTGCAAAATTTGAATTAAAATTTTGGATTAGGATTTAATAGGGAATTTTTGAGTTATCAAGGAGGGTTAAATTGAGATTTTGGCACTTAGTCCTTAGGCTCACACACAAACACATCGAATTTTTGAAATTAGGGTTTTTATAAAATAGGTTTTTAATGGCCCGAAAAATCAGGGTGTTACACCTAGTAAAGACTTAAGTCTTTTTTTATTAGGACTCATAGTTTTTTCCCTTTAAATATATCTTGTAGGCCACGTGGGAAGGATGCAACTGTCCATTATATTCCCTGCGTTTGTAACCAATCCTTAACATTGATCATTGTTCGTCATGTCCTTGTTTTTTCTCAACAAGGGTTTTTCACGTAAAAATCTTTGTCTATTTACGTAACATATGGTTTAGGTTGTTACATGTCTAATTTTGAAAGTTGAGAACAAAAAACAAGTTTTATGGTTCACTGTGAAAAATGGACCTCAAGAAAAGTTACAGCTGACAAAAATAGGTTTTGCACTACGATTTACATCCAGTCCTATTGACCGAGTGGGACTGACATATGAGTCCCTAATCTACTCAAATTACAAACTGCATCCATGGGCTTGGGACCTCGTCCTAGACCGCAAGCCGCTCATCGTTCATCTCCCACATGATCTCAACACCGTTCCTAATGTGTTTATGCGACAGTAAGTTGTAGGGTCGTTCGTGTCATTGGGTGTAATCACACGCATCTGCCGCCGCCGCTGCTTGCGCAAGTCCAGCATTGCTGACACCATGTGAGTTCAGCCGAGTTTCCAGGACTGGATATGGACTTTTTTCATTTCATCTCCCGGCTCAACGGAATCGAAAGGTCTGCTTTTTGTGTTTGTGATCATCCGAAGGCGATCAACCTGAGAGCGCTGTGTCCGGGCGCTTACGGATTAAGGTTCCAGTTTTAATTTGTATGTAAATCAAAATTGCTTAGAATTTGGAAACATTGATCAACGATGGGGAGACCTAATACGTGACTGTTGACGCACACGAGGCGCGCGCGACCGTATCTACGCACGCCCTGGCCTAGGTGCCCCCCACATGCGCCAGCAATGTTCATCCACTTTCCCTACCGATCCACGTTTCCATTTTTCCATTTGAACAAACATGTCTCTGCGTCTTGGCCCAGCTAGGTACTCCCAATTTTACTTTTCCCTTTAATTTTTTTGGGAGGGGTAAATTAGAGATAATAATTTGATGAGGAGCTAACAAAAGAATTTTCTTTTGAAAGTTCCTAGAACTTCCTAGCCGTTTGTTGATTCGCCAAAAAAATAATGAACTTCCAATAAGACAAAATTGAAACTTTCATCTGTATAAACTTTGAGCTGTCCTTACAATTTCGTTTCATAGCTGTATAACTTCCAACTAAGTTATATATGACAAGAACATGAAACAACTTAATCAATATCTGTATATCAAATGATAACTACTAGTCCAATAGATTTCTTTTTGCAAAAATTGATTAGCTTCATGAGTGAGAGACTACTACCATCTCCAACAACACCTGGAGCCTCGTGCAGGCTTACGTCAAAAAGATTAGATCATCAATATCTTACATGCTGCCATCTGATCTTATAAGCAAAATAAAACTCGTGGTATTATAGCCCACAAAAATCGCTCCTGCATAAGCTATTACTGAACTGAGACGCGAGGAAAACGACGAAATCACGAACCAAAACAAAAATCACTAGCACCATTCGAAAAATCTGTAGAACACGCACCCCAAATCATTGCGCAAATCGTTGGAGAAAAACTAAATCGGCTTGGGAACACGCAAATCGCTTCCGGTAAAACTCACCGCGAGAGGCAAAGGATGACAACGGTGACCGAGATGAAGATGAACTACAGATCCTTGCACAGGAATAGTTGGTGAAATCCTTGGAGAATTTGGAATCGCTGGAGAGAAAAAGAAACCATGAGAGAGATGGGGAAAACGAAGGGGAAGGCATTCTCGGGCGGTTGTGCCGGCTGAACCCTCGACTTCCCGTGAAAAAATCACATGCCCAAACCAGGCCCACATGCCAGCGACAGAAAAGGTAACGGGTAAGTCTCGAACACGGTCAAAAAAAAAGGAAAAAGGCGCGTTCGCGCGGGAGAGAGCGCGCGCATTCGCGTATTAGGCTTCTCGCCGATCAACCAATCAAATTCTTGCTGGAATATGATTGCTACCGGAGGCGGAAACTCATTTGAAGGATCAAATCTAATTGGGGCAATTCCTTGTTTAAACCACAGCAAAACGTGGAAGGTAGGAGCAAATTACTAATTACATACATTCCATGGCTCATAAACCATGCTCACACAAACACCGTTCTGCACACATTGCATGGAAGCGCCATGCACGAGGGTAGATACAATATGGGCAAAAAACCGTCAGCAAGATTGGCTCATTTGCTCATGATGGCACATTGTGTATAAACTCAAGCATGCATCTACTCCTGTATGATAATGCTGCAAGAATCTGATATTCACCATTAATTTGCTACCACATTACCAATTTGTAGTATTCCATTCCCCTTCTGTACAGAAAACAACTTTAGCTGGTCAGTTCTATGATAGAGCTGTTGGAGAAATTAAAATTACAGTGTTGAATAGAATTGATTCACTGAGTTTAATCCTCTTAGAAGTTCAATCACCTATGCGGAAAATTAATTCTAATCACTGACCTGCTTGTGAAGCCATCTCGATTTCTTCTTCTCTGTTTCCTCTTCTTCTTGATGCTTCTCTGTGTGTGTGCCGACGTCGGCTTATTTGATCTTGGTCGCCGGTGTTGAGACGTAGAAGGACCTCACGAACCCCTTCTAGCGCGTTTTGTGGATCGGGCACAGTAGTTAGGGTTTTAGTCGGAGAGCAAAAAGAAAAACGGCGTCCCGTTCTTCTCTAATTTCTCATTTTATATGTGCACTAGTGGGGCTCGGGGGTTTCCTTTTCGGTTTAGGAAATCGGTTGAATCCACCGATCACGGATTCTATCTCTTATCTTATCTCTAAGCCGATAAAACAACCAACATTCTCCCCTTGATTTAGAGGCTTAATTAATTTCTAAGTCTATTAATTAAAACAGCTCCCCAAGGCAATGTGTCATAACAACTTTAAATGTCATTAAGACTATAAGACCTATAGTTCACTATAGTACTTAAATAAACTCATATCTTAACTTAGCGGGTGTTGATGAAAAAAAATAATCCCCTATTTCCAGATCTTAGCAAAAGGCAATCACTTAATCCCATGCGGCTACATATTCTTAAAAAGTTGGGAGATACCTTTGGTTAGCGGATCCGCAAGCATAATTTAGTATTTATGTACTCAATCTTATTGTTTGATCCGGACTTATTTTCACAACATGATATTTAATGTCAAATGTGTTTGGCAGCTTCACTTGACTTGTTGTTACTCATATAGAATACTGCCCAGCTTCATTACCGCAGTATATAACAGTGGTCTCTCAATGCTGTCAACCACTTTTAATCTTTGGGATGAAATTCTTAAGCCATACGGCCCTGCCCCGTCGCATGTAACATGCTACAAATTCCGATTGCACTTGTCGACGATGCAGTAAGCGTTTGTTTAGAGCTTTTCCATGAAATAGCTCCTCCGCAAGGGTGAAATATATCTGAAGGGATTTCCTTGTGTCTACGCCACCCCGCAATTAGGCGTCTGAATAGCCAGGACTTCAACTTATCAGACTTTCTGTACGTAGCCTGTAATGTTTAGTTCTTGTAAATAAGCAGGGAGAACTTTCTTTATGCTTCCAGGAGTGGTCCATTTCTGGTTTAGACAGAAATCTGCCAAGCATCCCTGTGACGAATGCTAAGTCTGGTCGCGTAAGACTTGTGCATACATCAACTTCGACAGCTGAGCATAAGGTACTTGTCATTTTTTAGTTCTAACTCATTTCTTGGACTTTGGAATAATCCGAATTTATCGCCCTTCATTATTGGAGCAGGTGAAGAGACGCATTTACTCATATTATATCTTTCTAAGATTCTTGATATGTAAGCTTTCTGAGATAGTCCTAGCACTCCCTTGGACCTGTCTCGGTGAATCTCAATGCCTAAAATATAAGATGCTTCACCAAGATCTTTCATATCAAATTTTGATGGCAAGAATTCTTTAGTTTCTCGCAGCAGGTTCTTATCGCTGCTTGCTAACAAAATGTCATCAACATAGAGTACTAAAATGATGAATTTACCACCATTATATTTAACATAAATACAGTTATCCACCTCATTCTCCTTAAATCCGACTGTCTGATGATCTGATCGAATTTAAGGTTCATTGCATGGAGGCCTGTTTTAAGTCATAGTGGATTTATTAAGTTTGCATGCTAAATGGCCTTTTCCTTCCATAACAAAACCTTCTGGTTGTGTCATGTAAACATTCTCTTTTAGGTCACCATTTAGAAATGCAGTCTTTACATCCAACTGATGGAGTTCTAAGTCGAAGTGAGCCACTAGCGCCATGACAATTCTGAATGAATCTTTCTTAGAGATAGGAGAAAAAGTTTCATTTAGTCATTTCTTCTCTCTGTGAAAAACCCTTGGCAACTAGCCTTGCTTTGAATCGTTCGATGTTCCCTCTAGAGTCAAGCTTGGTTTTGTAGACCCACTTACAGCCTACGGTTTTGACTCCTTTAGGACTTCTACTAAATCCCATACTTTATTATGGGCTCATTGATTTTTAGTTCATCTTCCATAGCTGAAGCCACTTAGATGAATCCTTGCTGTTTATTGCTTCTTTAAATGAGGCGGAATCGTCTACCTTTCCATGTCTTCTTCATTCAAGTATACTTCATAATAATCAGGATGGCAGATCTCCTCACCGCTGTGACCTTCTTAATTCTTGAGTTTCATTGTTTGTCACTTGAGGTTGGATCTTCATGTGGAGGTTCTTCTTCATTATGTGTCACTTCAATCTGTTGAGGTCTCATCATTATTACTCTCAATACTTTCTCAACAGAAGGTGTAGCCCCAGACGGTCAGAATTACCCGTTGGCGGTGCTACATCACGTGGCACATTAGAAATTATGGGGATGTTCTGAATAATTGGAATATCAGTCTCTCGGATTTCCGGAGTTTGAATATTAGCCCGAATTTCCTTAAGATTAATTTCCCTTTTCTGTGAGCGCCCCCATTTATTGTCCTCAAGAAAGACAGCATGTCTAGTCTCCACAAATTTAGTAACCCGGTCTGGGCAATAAAATCAGTATCCTTTGGATCTCTCGGGATAACCGATAAAATGACAGCTCACAGTCTTAGGATCTAATTTCTTTAATTATGGATTAAATATTCTAGCTTCCGCACGACAGCCCCACACACGTAAATAATTGAGTGTCGGTTTTCTTCCGTTCCACAATTTATAAGGGGTCTTAGGCACTGATTTACTAGGCACTCTATTGATTATGTGTGCAGCTGTTTTAAGTGCTTCAACCCACAGCTTAGGTGACAGAGTAGAGTGATTCAGCATACTACGCACCATATCCATGAGTGTGCGGTTGCGTCGTTCTGCTACTCTGTTCTGCTGAGGTTCTCTAGGCATGTAATATTGGGCAATAATCCCATGTTGCTGGAGATACAAGGCAAATGGACCAGGAATTTGCCCAAATGGAGCGTGTTTCCCGTAGTATTCACCACCACCACGGTCCGATCTCACAACTTTAATTTTAGCATTATGCTGATTTTCCACTTCAGCTTTAAATATCTTAAATTTCTCAAGAGATTCGGAACGGTCGCTTATGGGTAAATGTAACCATAACGGGAATAATCATCTGTGAATGTTATAAATGAATCAAATCCATCCACAGATGTCACCGGGAACGGTCCACAAATATCAGTGTGAATTATTTCTAGTGGACTTGAGCTCCTAGTGGCTCCTTTCTTTATTGTTTTAGTGAATTTTCCCTTAATGCAATCTATGCAATGATCCGCGTCAGAAAAGTCTAAGGGAAGGAGTATCTCTTCTCTATGAGACGTTCAATTCTCACCCTAGAAATATGGCCTAAGCGACAGTGCCATAATTTCGACGACGTCTCATTTATCACATTCATTACTTTATCATTGCAGGCATTATTAACATTCAGGACCATATCATCCAAAGAGAGCAAGGATAGCTTATCTCGCACGAAGGCGAAACCAATCACTTTATTATCTAATTTAATGTAACATGTTCTCTTTGAAAAATGACAGTCATAACCAGTTTCTGTCAACACTCGAACAGAAATGAGGTTTCTCTTAATTGAGGGAGCAAATAAAACATTATTCAGAATTAAATTGTAGCCACTAGGAAGTCTAAGTGCTAGGTCTCCAATAGCCTTCACTTCGATCTCCGCTCCATCAACTACTCTTAGGATTCGCTCCCCCTTTGCTACCGCCTGGACAGTAGTCAATCCCTGCAATGAGTTACAGACGTGCACAGTGGCACCTGAGTCAACCCACCAGGTATTAATGGAGAATTTAGAGTAAAATAACTCATTAACATTAGATATTTCATCAATCTCACTTATACCTTTCTTAGCTAGCCACTCTCTGAAGCGTGGACAATCCCTCTGCCAATGTCCATCTTTACTGCAAAACTTGCAATATGGACTTGCAGTGGTGGAGGTAGCTAAAGCTTGAGACTGAGGATGCGGCTTTGCTTGAGCAGTGTTACTCCCTCCAGACTTATGAGGGTGATATGACTTCTTTCTGCCACTACCCGAGCTTTGGCCTTGATTTGTCTTCCTCTTGCCTTTAGTATGGATGAGGTTGAGCTGATCTTTAAGTTTCTGCTTATCAGCCTTTTGTCGCTCTTCCTCTTCCACTGAGTGGGAGATCAATTCTGCTACGGTCCACTTCTCTTTCTGAGTATTATAATTAATCTTGAAGGGACTATAGTCAGGGCCAAGAGAATTTAATATGAAATGCACTAAGAAACCTTCAGACAATTCCATGTCCATGGTCTTTAGTGTATGTGCCATATGAGTCATCTCAAGGATGTGCTTTCTTACACCACCTTTGCCATCATACTGGCTGGTGATCAGCTTACTTATTAAGGTACTGGCATGGCTCTTAGATGAAGTCTTAAAATTCTCTTCAATGTTTGTCAAGTACGTCTTAATATCGTTTGAGTTCGTAATCCCTCCAATAATTCCTGGAGCGATAGTACTCTTGATGTACATGAGAGACATTCTGTTGGACTTTTCCCAAGAAGCCACTTTTTCTTCGTAACTCCACTTGGTATTATCATAAACTTCCTGACTCATTTCGTCAGTGTACATGAGCTCCTCAGGGGAGTCCTCTCTTAGTGCTAAGTCATAGTCCAACATGCCAAGATTCAATAGCACATCGTTCTTCCACTCAGCGAAATTTGTCCCATCAAGGGGTGTTACAATTTTAAGCTGCCCCAATGCTAAAAATAACCAATAAAAATATTAGAAAAAAATATTGCATATGATTAATTTGCATTGGCTCAATTAATCACATGCGATGATAGGCTCATTTTCTAAATTTAATCACCGTTGGGCAGAAAAAAATTAGAAAATGTATGAAATGACAAGAATAATCCTTAATTACATCACCGTTGGACAGAAATAATTAAGGAAATAATATTATTAATTTATTTGACATGAAATTATAATTAACATTGGTCAAAAAATAATTTCACATCATAAATACTTTCTAGCAAAACTTCCCGTTGGTTCCATTTAGCTAGAAATAATTTTCTAAGTCATCAAAATAATTTTCCATAATTTTTCAGCATTTTTAATGGCCAAGAAAGCATATAAAAGGATTTCTGAAAATGATAAATGAATTAAAACAGTGGGAATTGATTTAATTTCAATTTGGCTCAGCAAGGGGCCCGGGCGCGGGGCGCGGGCACGGGCGCGGGGCGCGGTTAGCGCCGTCCGATCTCAATCCGACGGCTGAGATCATTTTTCACCGGATTAAACAAAATCGGCGGCGGCGGCCGAACCCTAACCCTAGGTCAACCCGATCCCCTTTCTCCTCGTCTTCTTTCCGACGCGCTCGACGAGCAAGCGGCGGCGGTGTCGGCGACGGCGATGGCGACGACGTGCCGAGCGAAGCAGCGGCGACGACGGCCAATGCCCGTCTTTCCTCTTCCCCCTCCCACCCTAGTTCTCCTCCTCGTGCGCAACAGCAACACCGAGGCTAGCCTCGGTCTCGCGCGGCCGAGCGACGGCGCGAGACCGGTCTGGGGCGGCGGGGTGGCTTAGCGGCGAAAGGCGGCGGCGGTGAAGAGCTTTCCCGAGGCACGCGCGAGCGAAGCTAATGCCCGCGCAGCGACAACGGCGACGCCTGTTTCCCGGTGAGGCCCGCGCGACGCGAGGTGGCAAACGCGCGAACTCCCGGCGATTTAGAGCTCAAAATCCAGGTAACTCTCAATCCGGACTTGAAAGTTTTTATTGATTTGGAGATTTAGGGTTTCTGCTTGATTGGGAATTTGGGGATTTTGATTTTGCCGAATTAATTGATGTTGGCTTCACTGAGGGATGAAGATTTGGGATTAATTTCTAAGGGGCTTGGCTCTGATACCACAATGTTGGAGAAATTAAAATTACAGTGTTGAATAGAATTGATTCACTGAGTTTAATCCTCTTAGAAGTTCAATCACCTATGCGGAAAATTAATTCTAATCACTGACCTGCTTGTGAAGCCATCTCGATTTCTTCTTCTCTGTTTCCTCTTCTTCTTGATGCTTCTCTGTGTGTGTGCCGACGTCGGCTTGTTTGATCTTGGTCGTTGGTGTTGAGACGTAGAAGGACCTCACGAACCCCTTCTAGCGCGTTTTGTGGATCGGGCACAGTAGTTAGGGTTTTAGTCGGAGAGCAAAAAGAAAAACGGCGTCCCGTTCTTCTCTAATTTCTCCTTTTATATGTGCACTAGTGGGGCTCGGGGGTTTCCTTTTCAGTTTAGGAAATCGGTTGAATCCACCGATCACGGATTCTATCTCTTATCTTATCTCTAAACCGATAAAACAACCACCAAGTGCAGCTAATCCAATGTGATCGTCATCCTCAGCACTCAGTCCACGGTGTGCAGCAGAGCTCCGGTTTCGAGCTGGACATTAAAGAAAAGCAATGTTTGTTACCAGAGTAAAATAATAATCTACATTCAAAATCAGCTCTGATTATATAGGATAACCAAACATGGCTTTACAAGTGCTCAATCTATATGGAATAACAAAATAGGCTGGTAAGAAAACTATCAAAAGGTAGAAAGAAAGGCTCAAAAGTCTTTACAGTTAGTTAATAGAACTAACTAATACAACTGAGGTTATAGGAAGTACTGACGGGAAGTGACCCATGCATTACGCAATAATTGAATAAACATAAAAGAAATGCAAGTTAGTTCTCACTTGTAACGTTGGTAATAACATTAGTAGCCTTTTGACCAACAAGAGCTCTCAATTTGTTCCCCGAAGCAAGCAGAAGCAAGCTTCGCATATGTAGCTTTTGATCTTTTGGACTAGCAGTTTTGCTCAAGGACTCATCAAAGGCTAGCAAATCTTCCCGCTTCATGTGTGGGAGGGACAGAAGAACCTACAAGCAAAACACTTCCTGTTAGTCGCAATGCTCACAACTCTTAGTAAAAAGAGAAACCATTTTTTGCTCCAATTATTGGTATGGCAGTAGATAAAGCACCAGAACATGCCAATTGAAGCATTTATTTTCTCAAGTTGTACTCAAGTCCCTTGAAGGAAATACATGTAATTAAATTTTAATTAGGTCTAAATAGAAAATATCCATGACATAGAAATTTTTACAAACACAACTGAGCAGCTATCCAACATACCAGTTTAATATACAAAATTATTCTTATTCCATAGTGATATTGACACTAAAAGAAGGCCATAATTAGATTTAAAAAATCAGAATGATTACCCAAGTAAAAATGATCATGGTTATAGCATTATCTAAGGGAATATTGATGTCTAAGCTACAACCCACAATTGGGTTACAGGGCACGGAAGTGATGTGCAGCATGTGCCACAAACGTAGAAAGGACACATTGTTAAATTCACCCACCGCTGCAAATTAACGAAACAGACCAAACTAAATTTAAATCCATAGCATTGATGAACAACAAAATAATCAGCATTCATATAATAACCTGATCAAAGGAATTGAAAAAAATAAGAAAAAATCCTGGAAAACATAGACAATGGCATAGAACATCTAACTAAAGTATACACCATTGAGCATATTAATATACATATGAGAATCTTTGTACTAGAAGTAAGACCACAATAAAATTGGACATGCTCATGTCTATGCAAGCAATTGCTATAGCTGGTGTAAGTATTTATTGTATAAGCAAGTAGCTATAGATTTCAAAATTTTGATAATACATTATCTCTGTAAAAACATATGCATAGCTTCAAATTCTAAAAGGTAAACAGCATAACTGTTGCGGATAAAGCCAATTATGTGAAAACAAGATATTTGAATCACATTTTTCATGCAGTAGTTACTTTGGCTCAATTATATCTCTCAAAAATTACCTGTCTAGGTGCAGAATCTCTATCTGAGAGATAGACATATATTTCTCGACAAAGTCCAACAAGTTCTGAACTTGTAATTGAATTCAACTCAACAGATAAGCCCTGTAATATAGAAGAAAATAGATCTTTTGCAATAAACTGACTCAACTCAGCCCGATTTGTTGCAACAGCAAGGTGAATCAATGCACCACAAAAGGGAATAATTTTTGTCACTGCTTCACTATCTGTCCAACTGAACACTTCAACAGTTATCCTCAACGCAGGACCAGCAGTGGAGACATTAAGCATAAGAAATCTGCAAAAGGATAACAAATCAGTCTTTTGTTAAGGTGAGAGGTAGCACACAGCTGGCTAGAAATTTTTGTATTACCCAGTGATAGAGCTGGAAGCAAATGATTCCAGATCCTTAAGAGAAGAATTGATCCGGTTGGCAGGTCCAAGTTGTTCTAAGGATGGAAGGCCACTATTCAAGCCTGGTGATGCTAAAACCCAAAGAACAGAACATACTTCGCGAGTCAAGTCTCTAAGCAACTTCTCTTCCATTACCTCTACCTTCAGATCTGACCCAGAAAGATTACCAAAATTATCAGGAACCTTAGCCCGACCCTCACGAAGAAGACTGGACCAAGAGAAATCAAGAGCTTGCTGACAATGAACAAATAATGGCTGTAAAAGGTTCAATATCCACGTCTGCCACAGTCCAGCAGGGCAATATTTAACCAAAGGAATAATAACAAGGTGGATAAGTTGGCGCAAATGCCGAAATTCCATAGATTGCACATTCTCCATAAGAGCAGGGATGATAGAGGAACCCTCTATGCATCGGAAAAATGGATCCCCAAGACTAGCCGCTAGTCCTATAACATTGTACCTGCAGCATGATATGTTCAGATGGGTCAAAGACAGATTTCAGGACAAAAGGGTCTTAGTGTAAGATGCAAATTTTCCAGATAAATGTAGCTCAACCTTTCTCGTATTTTAAGGGATATCAGAAATGTTAATCCTGTGAATTCACCTGGGCTATTGATATTATAGCCAGCATAATTATTAATAGGAACTAGGAACTTTGATCATATGAAAGACCAGATGCTTAGGTTAGATCTTTTATTTGCTTAAACCATAATTAGTTAAAGAGGACAATAAATACTAAATCATTGGCTGAATAACAAAGGATGATGCAGATCCTATATTAGCATGAATGCAAGTGGTTGTACGACAGAAGACACCATCAGTCATCAAAAACTAATTCTTTCAACAGGATAGTTAATACTAAATCATGGTTGGGTAATAAAAAACCTATATTACTTCATACTAGAATCCAATCCATTCTACTGCATTTTTCGTCATTTTATAATTTTTAAATACATCGATGAAAAGCCAATTTTTTTTTCAAAATCTATCCTAATACCTTGTCGTTATATTTTATGTATACATATTCATATGCACATTTCTTTTATAATCACCAAGTTTATATTTAAACTTCTGTATATGGAAACATGTATTTGTGACTACTCCCTCCATCCACAAATATAAGCACTTTTAAACTTCGTCACGGTCTTCAATGTGCTACCTTGACCAATAATATCTATAAAAATAAATATTTCAAATAAAAAGAGTTGCATATTATGATAGTTTGTTTAACGATAAATCTAATAACATCATTCTTATGTTGCTATTGACAGTCAAAGCTAAAAAATCTGACTTAGCACTGCTCTGAAAATGCTTATATTTGTGGACAGAGGGAGTATATAATATTTTTTAAAAATTCATACTACCTCCAGTTTAATAAATAACGCCATTGATTTTTTGTCGTGACGTTTGACTATTCGTCTTATTCAAAAAATTGGTGTAAATATACAAAAATATGAGCCATGCTTAAAGTTCATTTAATGATAACCAATCATACAAAATAAATTATGCTTTAATTTTTTGAATAAGAAGAATGGTCAAACGTTATGTCAAAAGTCAATGGCGTCATTTATTAGAAACCAGAGGGAGTACTTATTATGTTTAGAAATAATAATTTAGAAATTAAGAAATAACACTTTCCTAGTTCTACATAATAATGTCTTAAAAAATAAAAAAATTAAGATTTATTATTGTTATATTAATATATCTCCCAATTTTGGAATTAATATTTAGCCAGTTGTAACTGGAACACCTATTTTTGTTAAATTGCTAATATGTTATTTTCAATTCCGAATTTCAGTATTTTTGTGAAGTGGAATTGAGTTATGCAATTCCAATTCTTAATTTCCATTGCTTCGATTCGGAATTTCAATATTTTTCCAATGTGATATAGAGCACGTATATAAATCCAATTTTTAACTTCCTTTCATGTTTAATTCGAATTTCATTTGTTTTATATTGTTTCTGGCCTTACTTTTATCCAAACCATTACAACTCAATCCACCAGACGTTTTGTACTTCCGTTTCATTTTTATTCTGAATTTCAGTTGCTTCCCCTTTTTCTGCTTATGTTGTTCCACAAAAAAATCGCATTGCCTACTTCCCTTATTTTTGTTTTGCAAAGTATACAGCTGCTGTTTGAACCCCTAACAAAACATGTTGCTTCAATACTTAACTAGTCAAACGCTCTTTTAAGATTGATCTGCAAATGGGTTTTAAGGAAACTAGAGAAGAAAAGTACGTCTGATGAATGGTTAATGTGCACCATTAACAGTCCTTACCCACTGTCACGTATCCCCCGTAACCAGTTCCTTATGTTGTTTTCCTTAGACTCTCCCTCCCTTTGAACATCCAACAATCCATCAGCAGATGTAACCTGGCCCTTGGTGAGTTTATTTGTCTCACCAAGAAGGCTGGTCTGCTCCGCAACAGTCATGCTTTTTGCTGCTTTGACATCTCCTGACAAAGACTGAGAAAAAGGCTCGGCCCAAAGCGCATGTATGCATCGCAACAGCTGAACATCAGGGAGACAGGGAAAATAGTGAAGTCACAACTATAGTTAGCAATCAGCTTAGCCAATAGATAGTAATTACATCAAAAAAGAATGATGTGTTGGTGGTGATGTGTTGGCAAGAAAGAAGTGTCAAATTACCCTCAACAGAGGAGGCAGAATCCATGGTAGATGTGAACACATGGGATGCAGATTACTAGCCGCTGTTGTGGCCAGTGCTTGTGGAGCTGCTGCAGACTTTTTGATCCCACTCCTCTTGAGTGCCCTCTCAAATAATGTAACATTGTGGTAAATTGACCACATAAATTGGCTGCCGGCAAACATGTGCGTCAAGCCTGATGGGTCGGACAAGTATGCAGTTTGCCATTCCACTTGCGTCCACATTTTGTTAATAGGTTCTAGGCCTCCTAATCACTGATTAGATTATAGCTGCTGGTATGCTATATGACTTGTGCCTTAAAACCTTGATAAACATTTGCTAAAAAAACATTGATAAAGTTTGGATAGGATCTTGTTTATTCGAAGTGTTACCAAGATTAATTGGAAACATTGATAAACGTTAGATTAATTGGAAACGTTAGATTAAGCAACTCTATGTATGAGAGGGTATCATCTGTCACAAATTCCTCGAGTTGCTCTCGTTAGGCTAGTTTACCTCGACCCCAGCCCTAGTAAGAAAAATGAGACTGGCCCAGTGGTTTAACCAGCAACCTCAAACAGCTCAATTTGCTTCAAGGACTGTCCATGCAAAGACCAGTAAAAAACAATTGAACTGGCCAGTCCTGCATGAAAACAAGTTAACCAGGAAATTCTGAGCAAGCAGCTCAAGCACAGTAGTGGAATACATGGGCCACTAAAGGCCTGCATAGTCAAACCCATTTTACTAAATGGGCATGAAAAAAGGGTCAGGCAGGGGGTTCAATCTCTGATCAGCAGAGTCGAGGAGCATCAGGTTACCATGCCAGATTTGTTTTTCCTCTTTTTTGTGATTTTTTTTCCTTTTCAGTTTGAAGCACTTGAAATTTCCGTGTGAAGCTTCTGGATCGTCATTGCACCTTGGTGATACTCGTTGATACACGATACACCAATGATACTAAATGATACCTCTATGCAATATAAAGATGATACCTCATGATACCCTGAGGTTTCACTGAGTTTTATGAAGGTATGGTGATACCTTAAAGGTATCACTAAGGTTTCTGAGGTTTCAGGATGACATCATGGACGTATCACCAAGATATCATGAAGCTCCTCTCCTCGAATTTTTACTGTTACTAATTTAATTTTTTTTTAATTTACAAAACTAATTTTCGATTTGGATCATTTGCAGAACTACCCTCTTTGCCGCCGTGGGCCACGGCGGTATTTAAAAAACCGCCGTGGCCCAGGGCGGTGAATGCTTCCCCGTCAGGCGCGGCTAGCGGCGCCGGCCACCGTTAGCCCGGGGACGCCACGTGGATTCGCCGCCCTGGGGGACGGCGGCGAATGCAATTTTGCATTCGGTTGCATTCGCCGCCGTCCCCCAGGGCGGCGAATGCATAGGACCGTCCGCACACCGATCGGACGGTCCGAATCCACGGCAAATTGTTATAACGCGCGCTAACTACCTTAAAACAGTCATAACTTTCGCATACGGTCTCGGAATCGGGCAAATAAGTACTCTACCGACATCTACAGAAAATTTTACATCCGCTTCCCCCCGACTTAGTCGGGTTTGTCAAAAAAATTTTTGCGAAATTCGGCCGGGAAGATTGAGTTTTTGAGGTCCGAAGTTTCAGCACGGTTTTTAAAGCACACTCATAATTTTCTACAGGCCACATCTTACATCGGTTTAAGCTGCACCTTCACGAGATTTTGCTATTCTCGTGTTGCTAGTTGAGAAAAAAATATCAAAAAAAAAGAAAAAAAAATTTTGCAGGCGGCCCCCTGGATTCGGACGGTCTGATCCTTGTGTGACCGTCCGTTCACTATGCCTAAAAACCGCCGTAGGGGATGGCGGCGAATGCAAGGGCCGAATGCAAAATTGCATTCGCCGCCGTCCCCCAGGGCGGCGAATCCACATGGACTCCCCGCGGCTAACGGCCGCCGGCGCCGTTAGCCCCGAGTGACGGGATGCCATTCGCCGCCCTGGGCCACGGCGGTTTTTAAATACCGCCGTGGCCCAGGGCGGCAAGAGGTTAGTTTTGCAAATGATCCAAATTGAAAATTAGTTTTATAAATTAAAAAAAATTAAATTAGTAACAGTAAAAATTCTCCTCTCCTCCCACCACTGGCAAGCCGCTGGTCTGCATCCTGGCAAGCCATGCAGCTAGACATGGCCCAAAGCAGTAGGTATAACCCACCCAGCCATCTAGAGTGCTGGCCAGGCCAACGTATGTGGCCCAGCCGTGCGCAGGCTCACATGTGTGAGGCATGTGGGAGAAAGCACCCCCGGCCAGGCCAACACATGTGGCCCAGCCATGCGCAGGCTCATGCGTGTCAGGCATGTGGGGACATATATCGTGAAAACGGCATACAGTAGGCTAGTTAGTACTGAATATATTTAAAGCTTGTATGAACCATGGTTTAACTAGTGATCCACTAGTCAGACCGGTGCACTAAGAGTCCGGCCGGTTCAACCCTTGCCTTAAAGCACCATTCTTCAAGTTGTCACTATTGGTCTCTGCAGCGTTTATCCCTGTTGTTCTATGTTGCATAACTAATGTATTTTGATGTAAATGACCTACTTGCACTTGAATGTCTTTACAGTGGTCATAAAGAAATACACGCTGTTACACTACGCCAAGAGTGGAAACAGGTAAGAGTCACTTCAACAATATCACACAAAAAAGTTTTAATAAAACTAAATTAATTGAATCTTAGTTTAGCACTGATGGATTATAATTCATTCACCTACTTATGGATATTAAGTTAGTGACCACTAGAAAAAATATCTTCTTTGAGCCATAATAAAATCTTACTAGAATAATAGTGGTTCATGAAGCGAATCTATGATCGACGAGTATGATGCAAGCTCCACTTTGCAACACAGCATGGTATTCACAAAGACCCTTTATCAAGACCTCTAATAATACCCCGCATTGATAAGACTTATTAAGAGCTGTCAAAGGCAACAACCCAAGCCCGTATCAATAAGAGCATGTACTTCCCCAGGTAAATTTCCCTCATTTTGCAATTAAAATATCATGAAGACCCCATTTTTACTTCTTTAACTACTACCTCATAATATACAGTCCAAAAACACAACTGCACTGCAAGAATGTCAAGTTGTCTCTCTATACCATACAACTAAATGTAGCTCAAAGCAATACATGTAAGATCAAACAGCAAAAACAATTATGGACAAAATTCTGACCTTCATATGAGGCAGAAGTGCTTTAAATCCAGCAGCTCTTGATATACGAATGAACGATGAGCATATCTGCTCCAGCCTAGCTTGCCGGAAATTTATTTGAAGCGGTCCTATTGATACAGAAAATGACACAAAAATGTAAATAGGTAACATGTTATTAATTACCAAGTAACTATAAAACAGCGATTGACAGCACAACAGGAGAGAAATAAAATGCATGAAAAGTTGGACATGGAAAGATTCGTCAAGCACAATATTGCAACACTTATATTCATGTCTGCGAAGTCTTCCATAGTACTGAATTGGAGTGAAGGATTCAAAATCCGTCAGTGTAGTTAATGTGTATCGCTTAGGTATTTTGCAGCAGCAAAGAAAATGTACCTGAATTGTGATAGGGAGAGATGTTAATAGTTCAAAAAGCTTATTCACGATACTGGCAACTGCATCCGGATAATGTCTCAAGAAAGGACCCAAAGAATCCAAATAGTGACCATGGATAACTGCAAGATTTGGTTGTGACCACTTTAAAGAAAGAAGCTGCTGAAGTAAGCCTGGTTCATGAGCAAATGAAAGTAAGAACAATGTATATCCGACGACAAACCTAAATTAAAGTTTAAAGACAGCTGAAACCTTCAAAATCATCGTGAATTTGAAATTTTGTGTCCTGATCAATCTTCGAATAATCAGCTGAGCATCGAATATGGAACTAACAACTGCTTCCAGCCCATATGCGCCACCTTCCATTGCATCAAGATCCTGCATGATATTTAATGCAAGTTACACAAAAAATAAATTAGAAGGTAACTTTCTTTCAGCAAAATGCAAGACTATTCATTAAATTGATGTTCGCAAATATATGTAGTAATTTAGGTATCCAACCTGGATGATTTCGTGCTTCATTAGCATCTCCAAATACAACGTTATTCTCTGTATAAATGCTTGTTGCTGCAATACGCAGGCCTTTTGAGAAGCAATGACTTTTATGAGATCCAGCTGCAGGAAAAATTTAGGGTACTCATTAATTAAGTAGTAAAAGATTTGTATAAGTACAAACAGAACTGCATGGCAAATATCCTGCATTGCCACAAATCACATGTCCATATTGAAAAAGTTGCATGAAAGAATGCATGCTATCACAAAAGACAAATGGACACTAATAGCATGACATGGCATATGACCATATGTACTATAGCACTGGACGTAAAAGATTAACAATCATGTTTTTGTTCAGCTAGAATACCTATTAAGCTAATACACATGAATCTGCTGGTTAGTCTGCCAGCAGACATCCATGAACTATGTTGTTGCCTCAATGAGCAGCACTGCCACAGTGCCTCAACAAATAACTTGCACTTTAAAGTAAAATCGGATTCAACAGAGGAAAATTTGCACTTTCAACTAAAACAAAAAATTGCAGCATAGAACTTGCTGGATGCTAGAAAATTTGCTGTTCTACGTCGAAGAAAGAATTTGCTGATTGCTGCTTGCACTTGTAACAAACTGACCAAAAAGATAGCAGTTTGCTTGCTGTAGTCGATAAATAGTTTAGAACTTAAAGAAGTTCTAAGAAAACACGCATGTACACCTAGTATTGAAAACCTGAGCCAACTAGTGGCCCAACGTTCAACCAGCGACCCATTTACCTCCCACCAAATATATGGCCGGGTGAGGTCTGCTAACTATGCTTTTAACTAAAGATTTATGAAAAAAAAGGTTGCCTCGGCAGCCATAGTTATTAAACCCAGACCGACGATAAACCAGTCAAAGCGCTGGTTCATGGTATTCTGGTCAAACCGCCGGTTGACCAGTTGAACCGCCGGTTCATGAAAATAAGAAAAAGATTTTTTTTTCAAAGCATGGTTGAGATATAAAGGCTAACTAGATTAGTTTTATCCATATGGACAGCAACTACCGCTAGCTCACTTGGTTTGGTTGGCGCCTTGGCGGCATACATGCATGACTGAGATCGAACTCCACTCTCGCGGAGCATTGGAATTTTTCTAGAAAATATCTGGTCCTTGTCTCACGGCCTCGTCCCTGGACTGCCGTCGCCGCTCCCTGGCCAAGGCAGAGAAACTCACCATGTCAACGCGCTCGCGAGGTGGGTTGGCGGGGTTCGACCGTTTTGGCCAGATCAATCTATCCCCAATATCAGAGGAATATTCTCTACTGTGTCCATCTCATCATACCTAGTCCATAAACTAAACACCTTAAAAAATGGGATGGATCCATCCCAACCCACCCACCAAATCCATCGAACCAAACACATCCTTAAAAATCGCCAGGTTCAGATGGCTTTTCCTGGTTCGTAGGCATGGGTGATCTTTTCTTTGAACCAAGCTAGAGAAGGGCCTGGTTCTGGTTTTTTCTAATCGGACCGCTGGTCTGGTCTAGTTTTAATAACTATGTCGACAGCAGAGCAAGAAGAATACTAGGTGGTGGAGAGGAAAAGAGCAGAAAAGAAGATGAATATGAGCAAACTCTCCAAGTAGCAGGCAGCCAGGCACTCACGATGTCCTTTGGCATTATCTAGACAGCTGAAATTATGTGTGCGTTGATCAACAACACGTGTGTCTGAACTCTGGCAATATCCTTGGTTAACATACACATCAACCAAGGGACCAACCAAATGAGCAAGAACACAACCCAAGGACTAGTGCTGTAGATGTCAGATGGTGTGTGCAAGGCTACTCCAGAAAACTTGGGAGGCTACAATTTGATTGATATTTGTGATCATCAGGTTTGCATGCGAACAAGCCAAAATAAGTGTCACACTGTCACTGCAGTTTTTCTTAATATGTTCCAAAGATATAAGAATTGAATAAGGCAACTTCATGAAATTGTTGAATATTAAGCGACGCAACGGCAACTACAGTTTGTAGATGTCAGGAGAAAATATGACCTACCAGCTTGGTACGGTAGTTGCAGAAGTCACTCTTCCCCTCTAGCTCTTCACTCCATAGTTCTAACAGCCCCGAAGATGCACTCGTACTTTTTTTAAGCATTCTTTTGAACGTAACATCCAAAATTGCACTGTACATTTCATCAGTGATTAATACTGACACCCCTTTCTTCTCCCTTTCAGTTGAACCACCACCTGCAGATGCAGAATTACCAGCAGTAGGGGTGTCACTAGAAACACGTGCAACAGACTTAGCTTTTGATGGTTCTCTCAAGACCACCTACACATACCTCATGTTAGCATTTTAAGTTAAACAATATGGCACTGATTTTAACTATGCAAGAAGAGACCAGAGGTATACCAGCCAAAATAGTAAAGATTGGAAATGAAGCGCGATCCTGTAATGTTGGTAATATTCCAGCATCTGTGAGGAAACGAAATATATTAACATTAGAATGATGCAATATGTGGACACTGCCATGTTGGAGAAATTAAAATTATAGTGTCGAATAAAATTGATTCACTGAGTTTAATCCCCTTAAAAGTTCAATCACCTATGCGAAAAATTTAATTCTAATCACTGACCTGCTTGTGATGCCATCTTGATTTCCTATTTTCTGTTTCCTTTTCTTCTTGATGCTCCTTTGTGCCGATGCTTGATTGATTGATCTTGCGGTGTTTAGATGAATGAGGGTCTCACGAACCCCTTCTAGTGCGTTTGTGGATCGGGCACAGTAGTTAGAGTTTTAGTCAGAGAGCGAGCAGCGTCCCGTTCTTCTCCAATTTCTCTTTTATATGTGCACTAGTGGGGCTCGAGGGTTTCCTTCGGTTTAGGAGATTCGGTTGAATCCACCGATCACGGATTCAACCAAACCTTATCTCTTAAGCCGATAAAACAACCAACGTTCTCCCCTTGATTTAGAGGCTTAATTAATTTCTAAGTCTATTAAGTAAAACAGCTCCCCAAGGCAATGTGTCATAATAACTTTAAACGCCATTACGACTACAAGACCTATAGTTCACTATAATACTTAAATAAACTCATATCTTAACTTAGCGGGTGTTGATTGGGAAAAATTAATCCCCTTATTTCCAGGATCTTAGTCAAAGGCAATCACTTAATCCCATGCCGGCCACATGTTCTTTAAATAGGTTGGGAGGTAAGCCTTTGGTTAACGGATCCGCAAGCATAAATTTAGTATT
Source organism: Oryza meyeriana var. granulata (assembly GCA_003991445.1). Lineage (NCBI taxonomy): Eukaryota > Viridiplantae > Streptophyta > Magnoliopsida > Poales > Poaceae > Oryza > Oryza meyeriana. The sequence goes on along the minus strand of RYFJ01000180.1, from coordinate 698,651 downwards.
TATGTACTCAATCTTAATTGTTTGATCCTGAACTCTATCTTTCACAACATGATATTTAATGTCAATGTGTTTGGCAGCTTCACTTAACTTGTTGTTACTCGTATAGAATACTACAGCTTCATTATCGCAGTATATAACAAGTGGTCTCTTAATGTTGTCAATCACTTTTAATCTTGGGATGAAATTCTTAAGCCATACGGCCTGCCCCGTCGCATGGTAACATGCTACAAATTTCGCTTGCATTGTCGACGATGCAGTAAGCGTTTGTTTAGAGTTTTTCTATGAAATAGCTTCTCCCGCAAGGGTGAAAATATATCCTGAAGTGGATTTCTTTGTGTCTACGTACCTCGCAAAATCAGCATCTGAATAGCCTAGGACTTTAAGCTTATCAGACTTTCTGTATGTAAGCATGTAATGTTTAGTTCCTTGTAAATAACGCAGAACTTTCTTTATTGCCTTTCAGTGGTCCATTCCTAGTTTAGACAAAAATTTGCCAAACATCTCTATGACGAATGCTAAGTTTGGTCGCGTACAGACTTGTGCATACATCAAGCTTCCGACAGCTGAAGCATAAGGTACCTAGCACTCCTTTGGACTTTGGAATAATCCGAATTTATCGCCCTTCATTATTGGAGCAGGTGAAGAGGCGCATTTACTCATATTATATCTTTCTAAGATTCTTGAGATGTAAGATTTCTGAGATAGTCCTAGCACTCCTTTGGACCTGTCTCGATGAATCTCAATGCCCAAAACATAAGATGCTTCACCAAGATCTTTTATATCAAATTTTGATGACAAGAATTCTTTAGTTTCTCGCAGCAGGTTCTTATCGCTGCTTGCTAACAAAATGTCATCAACATAGAGTACTAGGATGATGAATTTACCACCTTTATATTTAACATAAATACAGTTGTCCACCTCATTCTTCTTAAATCTGAACTGTTTGATGATCTGATCGAATTTAAGGTTCCATTGCCTGGACGCTTGTTTAAGTCCATAGATGGATTTATTAAGTTTGCATGCTAAATGACATTTTCCTTCCATAACAAAACCTTCCGGTTGTGTCATGTAAACATTCTCTTTTAGGTCACCATTTAGAAATGCAGTCTTTGCATCCATCTGATGGAGTTCTAAGTCAAAGTGAGCCACTAGTACCATGACAATTCTGAATGAGTCTTTCTTAGAGACAGGAGAAAAAGTTTCATTATAGTCAATTCCTTCTCTCTGTGAAAAACCCTTGGCAACTAGCCTTGCTTTGAATCGTTCGATATTCCCTCTAGAGTCGAGCTTAGTTTTGTAGACCCACTTACAGCCTACTGTTTTGACTCCTTTAGAAACTTCTACTAAATCCCATACTTTATTATGGCTCATTGATTTTAGTTCATCTTCCATAGCCTGAAGCCATTTGGATGAATTCTTGCTGTTTATTGCTTCTTTAAATGAGGTGGGATCGTCTACCTTCCCATGTCTTCTTCACTCATGTATACTTCATAATAATCAGGGATGGCAGATCTCCTCACCCGTTGTGACCTTCTTAATTCTTGAGTTTCATTGTTTGTCACTTGAGGTTGAGGATCTTCATGTGGAGGTTCTTCTTCATTATGTGTCACTTCAATCTGTTGAGGCTCATCATCATTATTACTCTCAACACTTTCCTCAACAGAAGGTGTAGCCCCAGACGGTCCAGAATTACCCGTTGGCGGTGCTACATCGCGTGGCACATTAGGAATTATGGGGATGTTCTGAATAATTGGAATATCAATCTCTCGGATTTTCGGAGTTTGAATATTAGCCCGAATTTCCTCAAGATTAATTTCCCTTTTCTGTGAGCTCCCCCATTTATTGTCCTCAAGAAAGACAGCATGTCTAGTCTCCACAAATTTAGTAACCCGGTCTGGGCAATAAAATCGGTATCCTTTGGATTTCTCGGGATAACCGATAAAATGACAGCTCATAGTCTTAGGATCTAATTTCTTTAATTGTGGATTAAATATTCTGGCTTCTGCACGACAGCCCCACACACGTAAATAATTGAGTGTCGGTTTTCTTCCGGTCCATAATTCATAAGGGGTCTTAGGCACTGATTTATAGGCATTCTGTTGATTATGCGTGCAGCTGTTTTAAGTGCTTCAATCCACAGCTTAGGTGAAAAAGTAGAGTGATTCAGCATACTACGCACTATATCCATGAGTGTGCGGTTGCGTCGTTCTGCTACTCCGTTTTGTTGAGGTTCTCCAGGCATGGAATATTGGACAATAATCCCATGTTGCTGGAGATACGAGGCAAATGGACCAGGAATTTGCCCAAATGGAGCGTGTTTCCCGTAGTATTCACCACCACGGTCCGATCTCACAACTTTAATTTTAGCATTATGCTGATTCTCCACTTCAACTTTAAATATCTTTAATTTCTCCAGAGATTCGGAACGGTCGCTTATGGGGTAAATGTAACCATAACGGGAATAATCATCTGTGAATGTTATAAATGAATCAAATCTATCCACAGATGTCACTGGGAACGGTCCACAAATATCAGTGTAAATTATTTCTAGTGGACTTGAGCTCCTAGTGGCTCATTTCTTTATTGTTTTAGTGAATTTTCCCTTAATGTAATCTATGCAATGATCCGCGTCAGAAAAGTCTAAGGGAAGGAGTATCTCTTCTCTTATGAGACGTTCAATTCTCCCCCTAGAAATATGGCATAAGCGACAGTGCCATAATTTCGACGACGTCTCATTTATCACATTCATTACTTTATCATTGCAGGCATTATTAACATTCAGGACCATATCATCCAAAGAGAGCAAGAATAGCTTATCTCGCACGAAGGTGAAACCAATCACTTTATTATCTAATTTAATGTAACATGTTCTCTTTGAAAAATGACAGTCATAACCAATTTCTGTCAACACTCGAACAGAAATGAGGTTTCTTTTAATTGAGGGAGCAAATAAAACATTATTCAGAATTAAATTGTAGCCACTATGGAGTCTAAGTGCTAGGTCTCCAATGACCTTCATTTCGATCTCCGCTCCATCAGCTACTCTTAGGATTCGCTCCCCCTTTGCTACCGCCTGGACAGTAGTCAATCCCTTTCTTATCTAGCCCCTCTCGGAAGCGTGGGCAATCCCTCTGCCAATGTCCATCTTTACTGCAAAACTTGCAATATGGACTTGCAGTGGTGGAGGCAACTAAAGCTTGAGACTGAGGATGCGGCTTTGCTTGAGCAGTGTTACTCCCTTCAGACTTATAAGGGTGATATGGCTTCTTTCTGCCACTACCCGAGCTTTGGCCTTGATTTGTCTTCCTCTTGCCTTTAGTATGGATGAGGTTGAGCTGATCTTTAAGTTTCTGCTTATCAGCCTTTTGTCGCTCTTCCTCTTCCACTGAGTGGGAGATCAATTCTGCTACGGTCCACTTCTCTTTCTGAATATTATAATTAATCTTGAAGGGACTATAGTCAGGACCAAGAGAGTTCAATATTAAATGCACTAAGAAACGTTCAGACAATTCCATGTCCATGGTCTTTAGTGTATGTGCCATATGAGTCATCTCAAGGATGTGCTTTCTTACACCACCTTTGCCATCATACTGGCTGGTGATCACTTTACTTATTAAGGTACTAGCATGGCTCTTAGATGAGGTCTTAAAATTCTCCTCAATGTTTGCCAAGTACGTCTTAACATCGTTTGATTTCGTAATCCCTCCAATAATTCCTGGAGCGATAGTACTCTTGATGTACATGAGAGACATTCTGTTGGACTTTTCCCAAGAGGCCACTTATTCTTCGTAACTCCATTTGGTATTATCATAAACTTCCGGACTCATTTCGTCAGTGTACATGGGCTCCTCAGGGGAGTCCTCTCTTAGTGCTAAGTCATAGTCCAACATTCCAAGATTCAGTAGCACATCGTTCTTCCACTCAGCGAAATTTGTCCCATCAAGGGGTGTAATAATTTTAAGCTGCCCCAATGCTGAAAATAACCAATGGAAAAATATTAGCAAAAATATTGCATATGATTAATTTGCGTTGGCTCAATTAATCACATGCGATGATATGCTCCTTTTCTAAATTTAATCACCGTTGGGCAGAAAAAAATTTAGAAAATACATGGAAAAACAGAAATAATCCTCAATTACATCACCATTGGGCAGAAATAATTAAGGAAGCAATATTCTTAATTTATTTGACATGAAATTATAATTAACGTTGGTCAAAAAATGATTTCACATCATAAATACTTTCCAGCAAAACTTCCCGTTGGTTCCATTTAGCTAGAAATAATTTTCTAAGTCATCAAAATAATTTTCCATAATTTTTCAGCATTTTTAATGGCCAAGAAAGCATATAAATGGATTTCTGTAATTAATAAATGAGTAAAATAGTGGAAATTGATTTAATTCAATTTGGGCCCTGTCGGCCCAGCACTATGGCTGTGGCGCACGTGGCCCAGAAGGCCCATCGGCTCAGTGGTAGTGCAGCGCTAATGTCGGCCATTCGATCTAGATCGAACGGCCATCGTCATCCCCGCGTCTAATTTTGCCATCGCCGTCCGATGAGTATCCGACGGCTGAAGTTATTTTTACCGGATTGAAAACATCGGCGGTGACGGCCAAAACCCTAACCCTAGCTCATTCCTAATCCCCTTTTTCTTCTCGTCTTCTTCCCGACGCGCTTGACGAGCAAAGGGCGGCGGTGACGGTGGCCATGGCTCGCACGTCTTTCCTCTTCCCCCTCCCACCCCAGTTCTCCTCCCCGTGCGCAACAGCAACACCGAGGCAAGCCTCGGTCTCGCGTGGCCGAGCGACGGCGCGAGACCGATTTGGGGCAGCGGGGTGGTTTAGTTGCGACGCATGGCGGCGTCAGTGGTGCGGCGGAGACGGAGTTCCCGAGGCACACACGCGGCGGAGAACACACCACGCGCGGCAACGGCGGCTACCCGACGGCGACGCACGGATGCGAGCACATCAGCAGCGAAGACGACGAATCGGGTAAGATAATCCCGATTTCATTGAATTCGTGTTGATTTTGGGTCTTATTCAAATTAGGGTTCTTCGGATTTGGGGGTTTAGGGTTTCTTGCCGAGTTAAATTTCTAACGGCTTCACTGAGGGATGATGATTGGGATTGATTTCTAAGGGGCTAGGCTCTGATACCACAATGTTGGAGAAATTAAAATTACAGTGTCGAATAAAATTGATTCACTGAGTTTAATCCCCTTAGAAGTTCAATCACCTATGCGGAAAATTTAATTCTAATCACTGACCTGCTTGTGATGCCATCTTGATTTCCTCTTCTCTGTTTCCTTTTCTTCTTGATGCTCCTCTGTGCCGATGCTTGATTGATTGATCTTGCGGTGTTTAGATGAATGAGGGCCTCACGAACCCCTTCTAGTGCGTTTGTGGATCGGTCACAGTAGTTAGGGTTTTAGTCAGAGAGCAAGCGGTGTCCCGTTCTTCTCCAATTTCTCTTTTATATGTGCACTAGTGGGGCTCGGGGGTTTCCTTCGGTTTAGGAGATTCGGTTGAATCCACCGATCACGGATTCAACCAAACCTTATCTCTTAAGCCGATAAAACAACCAACATGCAAACCATGGTGTTGATGAACACCGAGTACCAGGCGCCATCCGACTCAGAGTGCCAGCAGCTGCGAACGGCCATAGCGCCTAAGACCCCTTTCCGGGCCCTGGCGTAGCCGCCTGCCTCCCCGAGGGCAGCGACGTTATAGTCGCCCGGCCCGGGGACTCGGTCCCCGGCATCCGCGAGCAACTGAGCACAAGTCTTGCGGAAACGGTTAAGTCCGTAGGTTCGACCCCTTCCGTCTTCCGGGACCGGGGGCCCTCCGTGCCCCCGGGCGCCGCCGGCCTTGGGAGCACAGTGAGGCCGCGGGAACAGACTGCTAGAAGGGAGAAAATACAAAAAAATGTCCCGCGTGGGTTAGGTATGGCCGTAGTGTTAAGCTCGTGCCTTTCGACTCGCCGGGAGCCTCTCGGGAACCGACCTCGACCGTGCCCGGGGTCGCCAGACAGCGAAGCACCTGATGCCTCGGCGGTGGCCGGGGTGGAGCTGGCCAGGCCGGGAACCACTGCCCGCCCCGGGAATCTAGGCTGGCCCGACGGGGGGCTCTGCCCGAGACCCCGGGGCATCGACAGTGCCCGGGGCACGGTCCACGACCCGGCCATCAGGCCTCAGCAACCGGGGCAGCACTAATCCGGCGGCCCTCGCGCGTGGCTCCGGCAAATTCCGCTTCGCTCCCGAGGCCGGGGAGAACAACTACGTGGCCATACAAACGGGGAAAGAATAGGAATTGAGCAATGTTTAAAGGCGGATACGATTACGTATCTGGATTTTGAAAAGCGTGGTGTGGCTCCGCGGGCACGATCCCGGGGCCGAGGGCGCCGCCAGCCCCTGGGCCAGGAGTTTGCGCCAGAAATAAATCCAAGACGGGGGCCCCCGGCCAGCGTCGAGGTTTGGAAAACCTACTTAAACCTGCCGGGGATGGATTTAATCTGCACACAATGAAGTGTGAGGGTACTTGGCTCATCCCTTTGTCCATTCCATGCTACGAACCGTGACGTCTACCACCTCCCAAGGACCTCCTCGCGGTCGCGATCGGGTGGAGGAAAAGAATACGCATAAGCATTTCGCCCCCTACCTCCGGAAAAAACCGGGCCCGAAGCCGACCAGGCGGGACACCGCAGCCGCCGGGGCCCGGGGCGCCGCGCAGAGGGGCGCGCCCACGGCCCCGTGGCATGGACAATGCCCCGGGTTTGGCAGGAGGGGATACGGTAGCTCGTTGGTAGGGAACTGATGATTATGTGCAAAGCTCATCCACCGCACGGGCGCGGCCCGACTTTGCTCCCGGGGGGAGACCGCCACTAACGCAACACATAGAAAAGGACAAAGGGCACGAGACCGGAAAGAGTATTAAAAAAGCTGTTTATGGAAGCGGATGCATATGGGGGCCCCCGACCAGTGCTGAGATTTGGAGAAATCCGGCGCTGGCCCAAGCACCCCGTAACTTACAGGATGTGTTTATGGATAAAATTTGCGAAGGTGCTCGATGTTCCAGGGATTGGGAAGCGGGGTCCCATCCTCCTGGCCCAATCTTACCGAGCCTGGTCGGGAGACACCGATCACCAGGAAGGGGCCTTGCCACATGGGGGAAAGTTTATTCTTTCCGGCACGTGTGAGGACACGGCGGAGGACTAAGTCCCCGACCTAGAGTGATCGGGCCTGAACCTTACGCTGATGATAGCGCTTGAGGCTCTGCTAGTATCGAGCGACGCGGAGCGAGGCGCGCCGTCTTCGTTTCTCGAGCAAGTCGAGGTTGTCGAGCTGCATGTTGTCGTGGTCGATGTCGTCGTTGTAGCGTTGCACCCAGGGAGAGCCGAAGGTGAGCTCTGATGGCAGAACGGCTTCGGCCCCGTACACCAAGAAGAACGGGGTCTCCCCGGTCGCCCGGCTTGGTGTGGTGCGATTTGCCCAGAGGACCGCTGGGAGCTCGTTGATCTACTTCATGCCATGCTTTTTGAGGTCGTTATAGGACCTTGTCTTGAGGCCCCGCAGGATCTCAGCATTCGCCCGCTCGGCCTGCCCATTGCTAGCAGGGTGGGCAGGAGAGGCGAAGCAGAGCCTGATGCCGACATCGGAGCAGTACTCGCCGAAGAGCTCGCTCATGAACTGCGCGCCGTTGTCGGTGATGATGCGGTTGGGGATTCCGAAGCGGCTGGTGATTCCCCGGATGAACTTGAGCGCCAAATGCTTGTCGATGTCGATTACAGGGAACGCCTCCGGCCACTTCGTGAATTTGTCGATGGCGACATATAGATGTCGATAACCGCCGACTGCCTGGGGAAAGGGGCCGAGGATGTCGAGACCCTAAACCGCGAAGGGCCAGGACAGGGGGATCACCTGGAGTGCTTGCGCCGGCTAATGGCTCTGCTTGGCATGAAACTGGCATGTGCGGTAGCGCTGGACGAGGTCGAACGCATCCTGCAAAGCCGTGGGCCAATAAAATCTTTGCCGGAAAGCCTTACCGACTAGGGATCGAAATGCGGCGTGACTGCCACATTCCCCTTCGTGGATATCGGTGAGGATCTCGACGCCGGAGTCGCGCGGGATGCACTTGAGCAAGACGCCGTTGGCGCCACGCCGGTAGAGGTCCCCATCTACCATGACGTAGCGCTTAGACAAACACGCCACCCTTTCTGCTTCCGCGTCATCTTCGGGGAGATGCACTCGAAGAAGATATGCCTGGATTTCGTCCATCCAGAAAGGCGCGCTGGGCCCGGCCACAAGGACCAAATCCTGGGGCCGGGCGTGCGTGTCTGGCTCGGACCCAGGCTCGGGGGTGGCACCCAAGATCCCGGGTGAGGCCGCCGAAGGGGCCTCGAGGGCTTCCTGGAAAACCCCCGGGGGAACCAGCGCCCGCGAGGACGCCAACCTTGAGAGCTCGTCGGCGACGAGGTTGCGACTGCGAGGGACGTGGCGAAGCCTGAGGTCGTCGAAATGGCGCTCAAGCTTCCGCACTTCGTCCACATACGCGGCCAGGTGGGGGTCCAGGGTTTGGTACTCCTTGGACACCTGGTTGATGACGAGCTCGGAGTCGCCTTGCGCCCACAACCGTCGCACCACGAGGGCGATCGCGGCCCAGAGGTGTTAATGCCAAAATTTGGTATGGTTCTGTATCAGATTCGGTTAAGAAGAAAATTGCAGTTAACTAACGGAAGTTGATCCAGAAGGAACCGAGTCTAGGAAGAAGCCATGAAGACCACAGTATGGCAGTTAATTACTGTATCTATTAATTAGGAAATGTTGGTGTCTATCTTTAGGAAACCTGATCTCGTGTCCGATCGGGTCCTCTTAGCGTTTCCTTTTGTAATTAGGAAATCTTGTGCCGTGTCCAATAAGGACTCGTATCAACTCGGGGTATAAATACGTATGCCCGGGTACTTTGTAAACTATCTCAATCACACAGATCAATAAAATTCGGCGCATCGTCACCCTTTCGACGGGTTCTTGCTTCTCGAGCTGGGCTACATCGGTTAAGTTCGACCTCCTGCGAGAGGGTAAGTCTCGTCACCCCGGCTACCTCATCGGCTAAGACTTCCTTGGTTTGGTCCGATATTCTAGTCAGTTTAAGGTAGTCGGCTTACCACGATATATCTGCTCTGTCTACGGCTGCATCGGTTAGGTTCGATCTCTTAGGCCGATCAGGTATATTACATCACGCGTGCACAGATTTTATCAATTTATCGGGTGAGATTTATCACCAGTTTGTGCTGCATCGGTTGGGTCCGACCTACTAAACTGTTAGCGATAAATAGTTCATGCTAGGTTGATGGTTTTTGCACAAGCGTTTTATCGGGATGTATAGCCGATAAGTTACTATATTTTACATCACGATCGCATTAGATCTATCGGCCCATCGAGGTTCTATTATTATTGTCAGTCTGTGCTGCAACGGTTGGGTCCGATCTACTAGACTGTAGTAATAATTCTATCCTTGTTGAGCCGATGGATGTTTATGCGATGTTTTATCAGAGTGTTTAGCCGATAAGTTATCTTTTATCAAACACATGACTGCTATTTTACAATATCATCGGTTTTCCAGCCGATGCATATATTCTGTTGGCAGTCGGCTAGTTTTATATCCAGTCGAGCTATTATGGTGAGCACGATTAATCTAGTGTCTATCGGACTAGTGCTGTTAATGTTAGTCTTATATTGTCTCGGTTCAGTCCGATCTATCAAGGTTAATATTAACGGTACGACCATCGGCAGTTACTAGGTTTTGTCTCAGTTAACTAAAGCTGATTGTATTGTTTGATTGCTATCCTTGTTTATTTTACGTTTTATTGCGATCGGCTAGAGAGTAATTAATTTATTTCTATTGATTATTTATGCCATCATCGGTTTCCAATCGATGTATAAGTGCTACAGTCCATATCGGCTATCGGCCAATGAAACGAGTCCAAATCAGCTTCCAGCCGATTGGCTCACCGATCTAATTTTTCTATCTCCTTGTCAATTGCAGAGTCAAATCGACTGGCACGCCTACGAACCACAAAGATTTAGGACTTGCACTGGAGTTAAGCAGATCTCCCAGGCCTTCGCGTGTCTTCAGACGCCGAACCAGATCGTCGGCTCGTCCCCAACGCTGCCGGTGGTTTTCAGCGTCAACAAGAGGCCGGCGAGAAGGCTCTCGTATTCGGCCATGTTGTTGGTGGCTCCGAAGTTGAGGTGGACGACGAAGCGGATCTCGTCCCCGGCAGGTGAGACGAGGATGACCCCGGCCCCGGCGCTGGGGCAGGAAACCCGTCTGGCGCAGGAGCCGTTGAAGCTCATCTTCCAGTATAGGCGCAGATCGGGAGCTGGCTCGGGGACCGGGGATCCGGCGTCCAGCACCAGATCTGGCTCGAGCACCGGCGTCCACTCTGCTAGAAAATCCGCCAGGACTTGGCTTTTGATGGCATGGCGTGCCTGGAAATGGAGGTCGAACTCAGCGAGCACGACCGTCCACTTGGCGACACGGCCCATCCCCTCCCGGTTATGCAGTATCTGCCCGAGGGGGAAGGATGTTACCACAGATACCCTGTGCGCCTGGAAGTAGTGGCGGAGCTTCCTGGACACGATGAGAACCGCGTAGAGCATCTTCTGCGCCTGAGGATAGCGTGATTTGGCATCGCGGAGTACCTCGCTGACGAAGTACACCGGCATCTGTTGCGTGCTCCCCGATCCCGGCCTGACGGGGGCCGGGAGCTCGGGCTCGGCTCCCCCGGGAGGGAGCAAGCTCTCGCCTCTAGGAACGGATACGGACCCGGGGCCCGGGGGCCCCGGCTGGAATGTGGTTGGTATGTGCCCGGGACCCGAGGGCCTGGGCTAAGATATGGGATGGATCACGACGACTTCCCCGGACCCGCTCTCGCCAAGGCGATACTGTCTGGGTAATCGCGCCCCGTCTGGTTGTGAAAATGTGGTGGTTGTTCCGGGTGCCACGTCCCCAGACTCGCACTCGCCTTGGCGAGGCTGCCCGAGTTCGGGCTTCCCAGGTTCGGGCCCAGGAGGTGGATCCCGGGCCACGGGCTTGCCGGGCGAGGGGCGCTCGACAACGAGCACCGCGCTTACCACTTGCAGGGTTGCCGCTATGTAGAGCAGCAAGGGCTCATCTTGAACCGGTGCCACGAGGACAGGGGGCATTGTTAGGTACCTCTTGAGCTCGTCAAGGGCTTGGTCGGCCTCATCCGTCCAAGTGAACTGCCCGGTTTTCTTGAGAAGCTTGAAGAGGGAGAGGGCACGCTCCCCTAGCCTAGAGATGAAGCGACCCAGTGCGGCCACGCACCCGGTCGGCTTCTGGGCCTCCCGGAGCTGCGTCGGGGGGCGCATGCGGTCGATGGCCGCTATCTTTTCCGGGTTCGCCTCAATGCCACAGCTGGACACGAGGAACCCGAGGAGCTTGCCGGCCGGGACCCCGAAGACGCACTTGTCCGGGTTCAGCTTCATCCTCGTGAATCGGAGATTGCTGAACATCTCGACCAAGTCGTGGAGCAAAGTGGCGCGGTTGTGAGACTTCAGCACCAAATCGTCGACGTAGGCCTCCATGTTGCGACCTAGCTGCAATTTAAATGTCACACGGACAGCGCGCTGAAATGTGGAACAAGCATTCTTCAACCCAAAAGGCATGCAAACATAACAATAAGCCCCCTGGGGGGTAATGAAAGAAGTTTTTTCTTCATCCTCCTCCGCCATGCGGATCTGATGATATCCTGCATAAGCATCAAGAAAACACAAAAGGTCACACCCCGCCGTGGAGTCGACTATCTGGTCTATGCGAGGCAGAGGGAATGGGTCTTTGGGGCAAGCCTTGTTGAGGTCGGTGTAGTCTATGCACATGCGCAGCTTTCCGTTGGACTTGGGGACGACGACTAGGTTGGCCAGCCACTTTGGGTAGACGACCTCGCGGATGAAGCCGGCGGCGAAAAGCTTGTCGATCTCCTCGCGGATGAAGGCCTGGCGCTTCGGGGCCTGCCGTCGTACCTTTTGCCGCACCGGGCGCGAGCCCGCGCGGACGGCCAAGCGATGCTCAATCACCCCCCTGGGGACCCCGGGCATGTTCGACGGTTGCCAAGCAAAAACGTTGGAGTTTGCCCGAAGGAAGAAGATGAGCGTGCTTTCCTATTTGTCGTCCAGCGAACCGCTGATTTTGACGATCCAGGACGGGTCATCGCCAAGGGTGACCTCCTTGACGAGCTCCGCGTCGCTGGCGACGATGCGTGGCTTGGGGGCAAGGGAAAGCGAGGGCCCCGTGCCGCCCGCCGCATCAGGAGCCGCAGGGGCGATGTCGGCCGCGCGCTGCTCGGCGCACGAGAGGGCGGCCTTCACGTCCCCGAGAACTATGATTGGGCCCGCGGGGCCCGAGAGCTTCATGGTCAGGTACGCATAGTGCGTAACCACCATGAACTTCACCAACGCGGGCTGCCCAAGGACCGCGTTGTATGGAAGGTTGCACTCGGCAACGTCGAAGACGATGCGCTCGGTGCGGAAGTTGCCACGGTCACCGAAGGTGACGGGCAACGAGACCTGGCCGAGAGGCCAAGTGAGGCCCTTCGTAATCCCAATAATGGGCAACGAGGGCGCGAGGTTCATCCCCGGGGCCTTGATCTTCTCACAGACCTCGGGGGAGAGAATGTTGAGGGCGGCGCCCCCGTCGACGAGGACGCGGCCCACCTTGACGTTGCATATGGTGGGGGAGACAGCCAGGGCGAGCTGCCCCTCCCCGGGTACCCGGACCGGATGGTCCGTGGGGCCGAAGGTGATCGGGGTGTCCGACCACTTCAACTTCTGGGCCGTCGATGGGCCGGGGCCACGGCCAACAACTCGCGCTTCATGGCCTTGAAGCCACGGCGTGAGGAGTAGGCGTGTGCCCCACCGTCGAGGGTGGCGAGGACGTTCTTGGGTTCTTGGAACTCGAGAGGCTGCTCCGGATTGGGAGCAGGCTTTGCCTGCTGCCGCTCCTGCTAGAATTTCTTGAAGCGCTGGGCCAAGCTCTGGACGGCGCGGCACTCCGTGAGGTCATGGCGGTCCGTCTCGTGGACGGTGCACCACTTTTGGCCCGCAGCCGGCGGCGGCGGTGCACGTGCGGTGTTCTGCCGCTTGTCGGCGTCATCGTTCTCGCGGACAGTGTCGCTCCGGGGGCCGCCCGTTGCAGCCAAGGCGAAGGTCTTGGCGGCCTCCTTGCCCTTCTGGCGCTTCCTCCTGTTCCGGCGTGATGCGGAATGTGAGGGCTCACCGTCCTCTCGAGGGCCCTGGTCAGGGGCCTCAGGGCGTGGCTTGTTCCACGCCCGGGCCTCCTCCTTGTGGGCGCAGAGGTCGGCGAGGCTAAACAGCTCGGCCGCGGTCTGGACGTCGCGGGTGCCCAGCTTCTCGAGCATGCGCTTGTCGTGCACGCCCGAGCGAAACGTGTGAATAACCACGTGGGGAGCGATGTGGGGGATGGTGTTGCGGACCTGACTGAAGCGCTGCAGAAAATGCCTCAGCGACTCATCCCTGCCCTGTCGTAGGGTGTGGAGGTCCGCTTCGGTCCCAGGGCGTGGGAAAGTGCCCTGGAAGTTCGCCACGAACTGGTGGCAGAGGTTCTCCCACGAGTAGATCGAACCCTTGGGGAGGTTCATCATCCAGGAGTGAGCCTGGGCCTTCAGGGCGATGGGGAAGTAGTTCGCCATCACCTTTTCATCGCCCTCGGCCGCCTGAATGGCGGTGGTGTAGATCTGCAGGTATTCAGTGGGGTCGATGGAGCCGTCATACTTCTCCGGCAAGCTGGGCCGGAACTTGGCCGGCCAGCGCACCTATCGGAGGCCTGGGGAGAGCGCCAAGCAACCCAAGCCATATTGAGCGGGCTCGGGGAAGGGACGACAGTTTCCCGTCGGTGGGTTGGAGCTGGAGGCCTGGGCCTCGGGACGCCTAGCGACGTCTGCGCACCGTTCGCGCTGTCGCTCCAATGTGACCCGGGCATCCTCATGAGCCCGTATCCGGTTTATCTGGTCGCGGAGGTTGCTAGGCCCGTTCTTGGTCGGGGGCGCGGCGCAAGGCGCCGTGCTCTGGGCTTGGTTCCGCCTCGGGGCGGGGGGCCGGCCCGCACTAGATGATGCACGGTCAGCGCTCCCAGCCCCTGCATGACTGTCGGCGGCGACCCCGCGATGGGCCGCGCCTACCGGATCGGCGACTTCGTTGAGCCACCTCCGCCCCCGGTAAATGCCGGGGGGTAGCGCAGGAGGGCTTCTGCCGCCAGGAGGGCTCCTTGCGGCGATGCTGACTGGAAGTCGAGATGGCGGCGCGCCGTGGAGCGGCGCGTCCGTTCGCGCCTCATAGATGAGGCCGCGGTAGACCCAGCGGGGCACTTGCTGGCCACCTCCGCAAGGGAATGGGCCGAGGCCACACAACCAGGCCGCCGCAGGGCGAGCTTGGCCCGCCGGGCACGCGCCGTGCGCCCCCAGGAAGATGAGGAGGGGGAACGTGGCGGACTCGCCACAAGGCTAACGTTGCCTAGCAGGGTGGAGCCACCGGACCCCTCGTCGTCGGAGTCCTGTGGACGATGGCCTCCTGCCATGGAGCGTGTCGGTGTTGGGGACGCCGGTGTGTCGCCTGGGAGAGAAACTCCCCCTACCTGGCGCGCCAGCTGTCGGAGGCGTGAACTCCAACCGCGGGGAGTCTGGGAACCCCCCTTTGAGGTTCGGCCAGGGGAGTTGTTCATAGGTCGGCTGTGGCGTCTGATCGATGGCACGCAAGGGAGACAGGAGGAGTAGACAGGTTCAGGCCGCGCGGAGGCGTAATACCCTACTCTTGTGTGTATCTGCTATGTGGGAGATGAATGTGGTCTGTTCATACAAGATGTTCTTCAGGGGTGTTCAGGAATTAGCCCTAACTTGGGAACTTGGTCTCTCTAGAAGCTGAACTCTGAAAACCAGAAAGGAATCCCTTTCCTGTTGGCATGTATCCTCCTTTTATAGTCTAAGGGGAGTCCACAGTGCTTGGTATGCACGCCAAGAGAAAACTTTTCTAGGTA
The DNA here is from genome assembly GCA_003991445.1 of Oryza meyeriana var. granulata. NCBI lineage: Eukaryota > Viridiplantae > Streptophyta > Magnoliopsida > Poales > Poaceae > Oryza > Oryza meyeriana. The sequence continues at coordinate 683,587 of RYFJ01000180.1, read as the reverse complement.
CGATTTGTCTTGTCGCGCACGTCCGCCTGCTGAACCATGCCGAAGTAGGTTCGGCACGTCCGGTCGCCACGGCACTCGGCTGCTGCGGGCGGCTGGATTATGGAGATGTGACAGCGCACGTCATTGCTGCCAGGATGTGGAAAATCGAAGCCCCCTTAGTCAAAAGTTCTCTGGCTGCACAGGGAACGGGCCCACAGGGGATCATCATGAGAGCCCACGCATGCCCGAGGAGGCGACAGGCGCGTCACACCCCGTCGCCTCGTCATTAATGCGGGTGGTTGGAGAGCCGATCCGCTCGAGTCCGGCTCGTGCCCGGGGCAGAGACCTCATCGAGCCCTCCGCGCGCGCAAGGCGCCGAGTTCCTAGGGGATTGAGCCAGTGGGCCCCGGGACCGGGGGGCGAGACCCGGGCTCGGGAGTGTCCCAGCAATGTGCCCAGGAAAGCGCCCCGGGACCGAGGCTGTGGGTCCCCGGCCCGGGGGGCGAGACTGGGGCCCGGGAATGTCCCGATAATGTGCCCGAGGAACGCCCCCCGGGACCGAGACCGTGGGTCCCGGGCCCGGGCCCCAGGCACTTAGCGGGAAAAACGGTCGTAGCCGGCCACCAGTCGCGCAGAATGTGGGCCCCGGAGAAGCTGACGTGGCCGAAGACCCACGCGTCCCCGGGGTATGTGGGGCCCCCAGTCCCGTTTCGTCGATAGGCTGGTCCGACGGGGTTGACACGGCAGGGGATCGGCAGCCGATGATCACCGGAGTCGATCTTGCCGGCGGCGGTGAACCACGGCGAGCGACTGACATTGGCGGAGAGCGGAGGAGATGGGGAAACACGTGAACGGTTCGGATTGGCCTGTTGGGCGGCGGAAGATGGTCGGCGACGGTCGCCCCGAACCGCCGGCGGCGGCGGAGGGAAAAGGTCGTCGTCAGTGACCATTAGGATGGCGGAATGGTTTGGGGTAGGGCAGTTTGGGTGTGGCAATGCACGAGGAGGGAAAAGGAGGGGGAAATTTGGACTCTACCTTCGTCGACGGTGAGAATCAGAGCGGCGGCGATGGCGGACAGTGGAGGAAAGATTTGGGGGTTTTCGTTTTCGAGGCTAATCGGCGGTGGGGAGTGGCGGGGAAGCTTCACGGCGGCTCGGGGAACTCAGCGGTGGCAGTGGTTAGGTCTGTGGCGCTCAGGAACGGCGGCGGCACTTGGGTCAGAACACGGCGGAGGAAAGCTCTTCGGTGATGGGCTAGCTCGGGTGCTCGTCTTGGTGACCGGAATGGGAGGGGATGTTGCCCTATTTATAGCAGAGCTCGGGTGCTAACCGACGGCGAACAAAGGCAGTGGCACAGAGGGATAAGCTTGAGCTCAGCCGACGAGATGCAACAATGGTGCGGAGCACTGTGGTGCGCGTCATCGGCTGTAGAGGGGAAAACGGGAAGAGGGCGAGCACGCGGCGACGATGGTGGAGCGGGTCTCTCGCCGGTGCTGACGCAAGGTGGGAATGGCGAGGCCGACAAGGAAGTTTCGGAGGTTTAAATGGAGGGGACAAGGCGCTATGGCGAGGAGAGATTTCGAGAGAGCTCGGGAGAGAGCAGAGAGAACGAGCGAGCAGCGAGAGGTTGACGATGACATTGTCGTCGTCGGCTGTCATGTGGGCTCGCGCGGTAGAGGCGATCAGAGCCGTCCACGTGTTCGATGGGCGTCTACGGGGGAGAGCCGGAGCAGTGCCGCTGACAGGAGGGGCCCGCGGGGATTTAATCCCGCGCGCGGCTGTGGCTGGGCCAAGCAGGCCGTGCGGGGAGGAGAGATGTGGGTGCCATGGGCCCCGGGTACCTCATGACAAGCATATGGGCCACTCGGATAGAGGATGGGCCGAGTCTTGTAATTAGAGATAGGATAGCATCCGGCAGACTTTGCCTTATATAGTAAGGAAAACACAGTCCTAGTCGGATAGGCTTTATCTCTAAGAGGAGATCCCTTGGCCGCATCTGGCTGGGACTCCTACCTTATACCCCTGTCCCCCAGTATATAAGGGGAGGCAGGGCACCCCGTGAGGGCAGAAGACAAAAGAGCACACATAATCTCACAGGTTGAGTTGGTTCACCAGAATCACCACCATACATCCTCAAAGGAATACCACCACAATTGGACGTAGGGTATTACCTCACATCGAGGGCCTGAACCAGTATAAATCTTCTCGTGTTCCTTTGCAGTCCACCGAGTTTCCATCCGCCGAGTAGCCCCATATATTTATTGCCGGTGTAAAACATCGACAGTTGGCGCGCTAAGTAGGGGCCTCGGCGCGATCTACATCTACAAGCTCGATGGATCTAGCAACCGGAGTCGACGGCGGCAAATTCTCCCCCAGAGATACAATCTCATTTGGAAGCCTCGACTTCGTCGCCGACATGTTCGGCAATCTCACCTTGGCCACCACAGACCCGATCCAACCGGCCGAGGAACTAGCCGACTCCGTGCCAGTCGGGCTACACGATGCTGCAGCAATCTTTCACGATATGCTGCGGCGATCTCCAATACGCCCGAGTCCAGGGACAACTCTTTCTTTCGGTGTTCGACTCGGACTTGGTTTTGAGCTGGCCGAGATCGGGCCAAGAAAGGAAGAGATCGTCAATTTCCCGTTCGGACTCGGCGACACCGCGGATATCTACAATCTACATCCGACGCGGCAAACCCGATCCCCTGGAGTTCGACTCGGATACGGCCCCGAGCCGCTCGAGATCGGATCTAGGGAGGTCGGAGTTGTAATCACCCCCATCAATTACTCCGACTTTGACTCGAAGTCGGACTCCGACTCCCAGTCAGACTACGACTCTAAGTCGGACAGCAGTTCGGCAAGCTTCTCTCTGCCACGAGAAATCTTTATGGCATCCAAAGGCCCTACTCCTATTCAGGAATCATGCCGACTACGTGAACAGCAAGAGCAGGAGGCCCGCCGATTGCGAGAACAACAAGAGGAGGAAGCAAGACGCCTGCACGCTCGCAACAACGACCTACGCAGGGCTGGGCGAACCGCTCAGCAACAAATCCTCCAAACCCGAGTCAGCGACCACAACATCTTCGTTACTCCCCAACAGAACATCGTGGCCGCTGTAACTCTACTGGACACACTCCAGTTCGGGCCTGATCACCAGGTCACCCCGACGATCGTAAGGATAAAAGCCTTGCTCACCGCTGCTGCATGTCAGCAGCACCAACAGTCGGGCAATATCCTCACACCGACCAATCGGTCAGCTTCTCCAATGGCAGTCTCATCCGCCTCAAAGCGACGCCGAGTGGCCGGCTCTAGTCGGCAGCACACGGAGTCACACCAAACGTTACTCAGCAACCCCAACGACAACTGGAGCCTCCGAGGCCAACCACGGCATGACCTTCAGCAAAACATCAGCGCTTGGTACCGTGAACAAGAGAAAGACGAGCAATGCCAACTGGAAGACGAGAACGAGCGCTTTGGCCTCCACCACGAGCGGTTTCACCTCCATATTCGGAGTCGGAGCCCTCATGACAATGAAGGCATACCAACCTTCACCCAGGAGCTACAACAGGTCGACTGGCCGTCGGGTTTCAAGCCTACATGCATCGAAAAATACGACGGTGTTGACGCCGAAAACCGCCGGGGCCGTTCGGCGCCTGGAGACACGCGAAGGCCTGGGAGATCTGCTTAGCTCCAGTGCAGGTCCTAAAATATTGAGGTTCGTAGGCGTGCCAGTCAATTTGACCCCGCAATTGACAAGGAGATAGAAAATATTAGCTCAGTGATCCAATCGGCCAGCCAGCCGATACAGACTTCCTCCAGCCGATTGCCGATAGTGATTGTTAGCACTGCATCAAGGTACTGCTCGTGCTCGCACCCGAGTACTCGTCCGTGCCCGCGCCCGGGTACTTGTCCGTGCCCGCGCCCGACTACCAGCAACACTTGCGCATCGGCTAGGAAGCCGATGATAGAATCGACGATAATATAAGCAAATAATAAGCCAGCTGACTGCCGAATAAACACACTTTGATACCGGCTAGAAGCCGATGATAGAGTAGATAGCAAAATAATCAACAGATAATGCAGTCGGCTTTAAAGGATAACCTATCGGCTAAGCACTCTGATAGAACATCGCATAAACACCCATCAGCTCAACAAGGATAAGATTATTACTATTGGTCTAGTAGATCAGACTGAACCGTTGCAGCACAGACCAACAATGATAATAGAATCTCGATGAGCCGATAGATCTAATGCAATCGTGATGTATAAGATAACTTACTGGCTATACATTCCGATAAGACACTTGCGTAAAAACTATCAACCTAGCAGGAATAACTTATCGGGGGCAGTTTAGTAGGTCGGACCCAACCGATGCAGCACAAACTGTCGATAAGTTACACCCAGTAAGCCGATAAAAACTACGCACGCGTGATGTGGTATATCGACTCGGCCTAAGAGATCAAACTGAACTGATGCAGCCGTAGACAAAGTAGATACACCTGGGTAAGGGGTGACGAGTCTTACCCTCTCGCAGGAGTTCGGACCTAACCGATGCAGCCTGGCTCGAGAAGCAAGAACCCGTCGAAAAGGGTGGCGATGCGCCGAATTTGTATTGATCATTGAGATAGATTACAAGGTACCCGGGCATGCATATTTATACCCCGAGTTGATACAGTCCTGATCGGATATGAAACAGGAGTTTCCTATCTATAAAAAGAAAAATAACAAGCCCTGATCATGCACAAGATCAGATTTCCTAAAGATTATTAAAACTGCCTAATTACTAGATAAGGTAATTAATCTCCATGTCGTGGTCTTCACGGTTCCTTCTGAATCCGGCTTCTTCTGGATTAGCTCCCATCGGCTAATATGGCTTCTTTCCTTAACCGAACCTGGTAGCGGACCGTACCAAATTTTGGTGTTAACAGACGGCAAGACCAACCCCGAGTCCTGGCTCACAGTCTACACTCTGGCGATTCGAGCAGCCGAAGGAGATCACAAAGCCATGGCTAACTACCTTCCAGTCGCTCTAGCCGACTCAGCGAGGACATGGCTAACGGGACTTCCCAAGCAATCAATCGGCTCCTAGGGAGAACTCCGGGAACGTTTCATCACCAACTTCCAGGGAACATACGAGAGGCCATTTTCCGAGCATGATCTGTATCAGTTGCTTCAAAGGAAGAACGAGTCTCTTCGTGACTTCATCAAGAGGTTTTCTGACAAGAAGAACTCAATCCCGAAGATCAGGGACGAGGTCGTCTTCGCCGCCTTTCGAAAAGGAGTCAAAGACACCTCGTTCATCGACAAATTCACTCGGAAGCCTCCCAACTCAGTCAAGGCTCTATTCGACATGGCGAACAAATACACCGACTCAGCCCACGCTGTTATTGAGGCCCTTGAAGACAAAAAGGCATCCTGACAGAAGAAGCGGGAGGGCACCGACGACGCGGTCCCGACCAAAGCTGGGAATCGCAAACGCAAGACGGACGGCTTCATTGTGGCAGTCGGTCACAATCGTCTTCGATCTTTAACAACTGAAGATTATCAGAACAACAAGTGACATGCTCGGGGGCTCAAAAGCCCAAACGCAAGGATGGCATCCCCACTCCCAAATACCGAACAGCTAAGTCGTTTTCTGATAAATATTTCCTCATTTGGCTTTGCCAATGCCGCAGCCACTTACACCTAATAGGTGTACAAGCTACACCTTTTTTCATGTTTTTCCTCTTAAATGGTTGCAAAAGTACTTGAGTAGCAAATTCCGATCCGTGAAACTTTGCTCCATGAAAGACGAACTCAAGTCACCCAAAACGCGTGTCTGGGAAAGAGCCATGAGCCAACTCCCGACGCTAGGGGCTATGACTAGTCGGGCAGAGTGTTTAAATGTAAGGGGTCAACTACTTGAGGAAATTAATATCAAAAACAGGAAGAACACGTATTTACATATATTGTAAAATACATTTTATTCGGGTGATTGTTTTCATCATCAGATGCTACTCATCCGATATCTTTATAATGCAAGGCCAGCTCCGGATACGCGTGACAGGAACTCAGGGCTACGAGCCTATCTCCTACGCTCAGGGGTTGGACTAGTCTGCTAAGCCACGCTCGGATGCTCCATGAGGGCCACTGACAGAGTACTTGCACCAGTCGGGACGTCATCTTCCCCGGCTACGCTCCATGTGAGCCAACAACTGACCTCCGGCGCTAGTCGGGGGTCGTATACTACTTGGTCGGGTAAGGTACGCCCCATGAGGGTCGCCAACCGAATCCTACGCTAATGCTAGGTTCGGGTACCTTATTCAGTCACAACTCGGTTGGGTAAGGTATGCCCCATGAGGGTCGCCAGCCGAATCCTATGCTAATGCAAGGTTCGGGTACCTTATTCGGCTAACAACCGACCTCCGACGCCAGTCGGGGCTCGGGTACAACTCTGTTGGATAGGGTACGGCCCATGAGGGTCGCCAGCCGAATCCTATGCTAATGCAAGGCTCGGGTACCTTATCCGGCTTTACAGAAGTTAGAGAAGACTTATGTCGTCAAAGCGCATCCAGAGTTCTCATGCACTGTGTCACACCTGGGGAGGGCAAGCAAATTCTGCAATATACCTACTCAGGCACCTATGGCAACCAGGCTGCATCTAGAACATAAGTCGGAAAGGCTTGCAGACAAAGATTCCTCTAGCTGATTATGGTTATCAACACTGGAGTACTCATCCTGACATGCGAGGGATGCCACTTTTATAGAGCCTACGCTGGGTAGGTCGGTTTAGGCTGGCTTATTTGGCTGTAGACCACCAAGACATGAGTTCCTACAGTAGCATGCTCAATATGGGCCGTCCGTAGGCTGAGTTGAAATTATAGCGCTGGTGCTACCAACAGGAGCCGATGAGGTAAACATGTATGCTTCATGAAAGCCTTATTGCTAAACAAATATGTTTGGGTATCTGTCTTATCCACCAGGTCTCGAGGATATATCCTTATAAGGATCACAAGCTGGTCTTCATTAAAATTGGGGATGCAGGTATCTTTCTCGAGTACACCTGGCCACGCCATGGATTTATTTTCATAAAGTGGTACTCGGCCTACATGCTTGGCTACCAGTTGCCATGAGCAACATTATTCCAGCCGACATGACGCTGAAGAGTCTAACTTTCGAGTAGTGCACTACTCGGGAGAGACTATAAATTTCTCATTCCCGCTGACATGATACGGAGGAGTCTAACTTCCGGGTGGGACACCACTCGGGAAAGACTATAAACCCCTTTTCCAGCTGACATGAAGCTGAAGAGTCCTATATACGAGTAACATCCTACTCGGCAAGACTATAAATCCACATTCCGACTGACATGAAGTCGAAGAGTCCTATATACGAGTAGCATCCTACTCGGCAAGACTATAAATCATATTCCGGTTGACATGATACCGAAGAGTCTCATATACCAGTAGTAAACTACTCGGGAAAGGCTACCAGGTTAAAGATCTTTGACTTTATGTTTAATTGTCTTCACAATTAAGCACAAAGTCGGGGGCTACACCTAATAGGTGCGCCTATTCGGTGCACACTATTCATACATCTACATGGAGCCCTTCATAGCCTCGCTGCCAGCTGACATGAAGCAGGACTCGGGAAGAAGACACACTCAGACAAAGAGTACTCGGGAGCAATGCACTCGAGCAATCTTCACCGTGGAGGACGAGCACTCGGCATCAGCTGTGACTCAACTATGAAGGTCTCGGGGGCTACTGTGGGTGCCATGGGCCCCGGGTACCTCATGACAAGCATATGGGCCACTCGGATAGAGGATGGGCCGAGTCTTGTAATTAGAGATAGGATAGCATCCGGCAGACTTTGCCTTATACAGTAAGGAAAACACAGTCCTAGTCGGATAGGCTTTATCTCTAAGAGGAGATCCCTTGGCCGCATCTGGCTGGGACTCCTACCTTGTACCCCTGTCCCCCAGTATATAAGGGGAGGCAGGGCGCCCCATGAGGGCAGAAGACAAAAGAGCACACATAAGCTCGCCGGTTGAGTTGGTTCACCAGAATCACCACCATACATCCTCAAAGGAATACCACCACAACTGGACGTAGGGTATTACCTCACATCGAGGGCTTGAACCAGTATGAATCTTCCCGTGTTCCTTTGCAGTCCACCGAGTTTCCATCCGCCGAGTAGCCCCATATATTTATTGCCGGTGTAAAACATCGACAAGAGAGGAGGTGGGCCGAAAGAATAGATGGCGGCCCGGCATGTACAGTAGCTTTTAATGTTTTTCCAGAGATTGATTTTGAATGGTTTTGAGGATTTGAATTTTGGGAATTGATTTGAATAGGGTTTTTAATTTTTTTGCAAAAATTTGAACGATTTTGCAAAGGTTCTAGGGCTGATTTTTTGGAGAAATTTTGGAGATCACACATAGGCACAAAATTCCAAACTCCAGTAAAGAACCATGTTTTGAATTTAGATTTTTATTAAAATAGTTTTGGCACAAATAAAATGCAACCATTACAAACCTACCCCCTAAAGAGAATCTCGACCCGAGATTCGGAAGCTAAGCGAACAACTGAGGGTATTCTACACGAAGGTGGTCTTCTCGTTCCCAAGTGGCTTCATCCTCTGAGTGATTGCTCCATTGCACTTTATAAAATTTAGTCGAGGTTTTTCGCGTGTGTCTCTCGGCTTCCTCTAGGATGCGGATTGGTTGTTCTTTATACGTCAGGTTCTTGTTTAGCTCGATGCCTTTGAGGGGAACTTGTTCTTTGGGTACGCGAAGGCACTTCTTCAACTGAGAGACATGGAATACGTTGTGCACGTCTGCAAGTTCAGTGGGCAACTGTATTTGGTAGGCAACTTCTCCTCGTCGAGCGGTGATGGGGTAGGGACCTATAAATCTAGGGGCCAACTTTCTTGCCATGCCGAACCTCTTCATACCACGCAACGGGGATACCCTTAGGTATACATGGTCTCCGATTTAGAACTCTAAGTCGCAGCGTCGGTTGTCGGTGTAACTTTTCTGTCGGGATTGGGTGACTTTCAGATGTTCCCTTATTACTTTTACTTTTTTTTTCTGCGTCCTTTAGGAGGTCAGGTCCAATTATTTGTTTCTCCCCCACATCGGTCCAACAGAGTGGGGTACGGCACTTGCGTCCATACAGTGTCTCGTTTGGGGCCATCTTAATGCTGGCTTGGTAGCTATTATTATAAGAGAACTCGGCGTAGGGTAGACAAAGGTCCCATGTCCCTACGAAGTCTAGGGCACATGCTCTTAACATGTCTTCCAGAATCTAGTTTACCCTTTAGGTTTGACCGTCCGTTTGAGGGTGATATGCGGTACTGAAGTTAAGATGGGTTCCAAGGGCTTCATGTAGTCGCTCCCAACATCTTGATGTAAACTGGGTACCTCGGTCTAACACGATCTTTTTGGGAACTCCGTGTTGGCATACTATTCTGGCTATGTATAATTTTGCTAGTTTCTTTCCTGTGTAGGTGGTCTTAACGGGTATGAAGTGGGCTACCTTGGTGAGTCGATCTACGACCACCCAAATTGAGTCATACCCGTTGAGCGTCCTTGGTAGGCCGATTATAAAATCCATTCCGATTTCTTCCCACTTCCATTCGGGAATTTTCAAGAATTGTAGTAGTCTTGTGGGTTTCTGATGTTCCGCTTTAACCCTTTGGCAGATATCGCATATGGCGACATATTCGGCGACATCTCGCTTCATCTCGGACTACCAATAATGTTGTTTAAGATCTTGGTACATTTTCGTACTGCTAGGATGTATGGAGTATGCAGATTCGTGGGCTTCCTTGAGGATAAGGTTCCTTAGTTCCTTGTTGTTGGGCACACATATTCTCTTTTTACTCCATAGGGTTCCTTATTCATCTATTGAGAATCCAGGGGCCTTATCTTTGGGGATATTCTCCTTAATGGTCTTGATTTCTTTATCTTCTTTCCAGGCTTCTCGAATTAGACTTTCTAAGGCAGGTTGGACTACCAGAGCGGCGAGTGTTCCTTTGTTTACCATAGTCAGTCGGAATCTCCTGAGCTCGTGACATAATTCTGCCAAGGCGGTCGCACCAAGGCGGGATTGCAATAGCTTTTCCGACTCAGGGCATCGGCCACTACGTTGGCCTTTCTGGGGTGGTAGTGTATCCCTAGGTCGCAGTCCTTCAATAATTCCAGCCACCTTCGTTGTCGTAAGTTGAGTTCAGTTTGGGTGAATATGTATTTTAGACTCTTATGGTCGGTGTATACTTCACACCGATTGCAAATCAAATAGTGCCTCCATATCTTTAGGGCATGTATTACGGCAGCAAGTTCCAAGTCGTGAGTTGGGTAGTTCATCTCGTGTGGCCGCAATTGTCTAGAGGCATAGGTCACTACTTTTCCTTCTTGCATTAGTACGCATCCGAGCCCTTGCCGAGAGGCATCACAATATATTTCGAAATCCTTCCGGATATCAGGCAAGGTTAGGACAGGGGCGGTGGTCAACCTTCTTTTTAGTTCTCGGAACCTTTTTTCACAAGCTTCTGTCCATTCAAACTTCTTTTCCTTTTTTAACAACTCGGCCATAGGCCTTGCTATCTTAGAGAATCCTTTGATAAATCTTCGGTAGTATCCAGCTAGTCCTAAAAAGCTTCTGATTTCGGTGACTGAGGCTAGGGATTTCCAAGCAAGGACGGTTTCGATCTTACTTGGGTCTACTTCTACTCCTTGGGCTGAGATGACGTGCCCTAGAAAAGCCACTCGATTCAGCCAGAACTCGCACTTCGAGAATTTGGTGTACAATTGGTGTTCCCTTAATTTTCCTAGGACCAGTCTTAGGAGCTCAGCATGTTCTTGCTCGTCCTTGGAGTAGATGAGGACATCATCTATAAACACCACTACGAACTTGTTGAGGTACTCCATGAATATCTTATTCATCAGGTTCATGAAGTATGCTGGAGCATTGGTGAGTCCGAATGACATAACCGTATACTCGTACAGGCCATATCTCGTGGAGAAGGCGGTTTTGGGTATATCTTGTGGCCTAATCTTCAATTGATGGTATCTGGTTTTCAAATCTATTTTAGAGAACACGGCAGCTCCTTTGAGTTGATCAAACAAGTTGTTGATCCGAGGTAACGGGTATTTGTTCTTTATGGTTACCTCGTTCAAGGCTCGATAATCTACGCACATCTGTTGAGTTCCATCCTTTTTCTTAACCAGGAGCACTGGGGCTCCCCATGGGGATGTGCTTGGTCTGACAAAACCTTTAGCCTCTAATTCTTCTATTTGTTTCTTAACTTCGGCCAGTTCATTTGCGGCCATTCGGTATGGTCGCTTGGATATGGGTGCGGTTCCTGGCGCCAATTTAATGGAAAACTCTATTTTCTGATCTGGTGGCATCCCAGGGAGTTCTTCAGGGAACACATCAGGGTACTCACTTACGATGGGCACATTTTCCAAGCTGGTAGCCTAAAGGCTAGTCAGAATTGGTCGGGTATTTTGGGTTCTTGAAGGGGTAAACTTTACTTCTTGCCCATTGGGTCCTTGTAGGGTTATGGTTTTATTGACACAGTCTATTTGTCCTTGGTGTTTTGCCAACCAGTCCATTCCTAGGATCAAGTCTAATTCTTGGGATTCTAGGATGATAGGGCTGGCTAGGAATCGAACCCCTTCTATTTCCAGAGTTACTTTTGGGCACGATAGATCCAACCTCATCTCCCTTCCTAGGAAGTGTACGATCATCGGTACCCTCAAGTCCTGGGTTTCCCAACCATTTTTGTTCACCAAAGCCCGAGAGATGAACGAATGGGAAGCTCCCGAATCAAACAAAACGACTGCAGGTACGGAGTTAAGGAGAAACGTACCCATGACCACGTCTGGGGCTTCCTGAGTTGTTTCTGCCTGGATGTGGTTCACTCAGCCTCTTCCAAAGGTCGGAGTTGTACGAGAAGCTTGCCCGTTGACTTGTGGATTAGTCCGTCCTGGTACAGGTGCAGGAGCTCTAGCAGTACTGATGTTGGATCGTGTTGGTGCAGTAGCCTCCTTGTTCTTGGGGAAGTCCTTGGCATAGTGCCCATAGTCGTGACAAGCGTAGCACCTTATTCCAGTAAGATTAGCAAGGTTTCTTGGCTGAGCACTGGTTGGGGCAGGGTTACTTCCCTTGGAGCCTGAGGTGAAATTACTCGGTCAAGGTTGTTGTGGCATTGGTGGGCGGGGCGTGCTCCCAGTGGGTCGACTGTATTGCGGGACAGCCGGACGATACTGGGTTGGCTAAGTCATTCTTGGTCATTGCCCACCACGAGGGTTAAATCCGGAATGAGCCATCTTTCTCTTTCAATAATCGTCGGCTTCCTTGCGGGTGTCTTCCACCATCAAGGCCTTGTTAATCATTTGCTGGAACATGGGGAAATCGTGACTTATAAGCTGAATCCGTATTCCCACGTTCATGCCCTTAAGGAAGCGTCGGATCTTCTTTTTATCTGTGTTCACCTCTTCTGTAGCGTACCGAGCCAACTTATTAAAATGGCTCAAGTACTTGTTTAGGCTTGAAGATCCCTGCTTGACTTGCTCAAACTCAACTCTCTTCATGTCGATAATGCTTTTGGGCACGTAGGTTGTCCAAAAGGCGGTTGTGAACTCATCTCATGTGATGGTCGAGGAATCCTCATGGGCGGCACAGTAGTTATCCCACCAATCCGCGGTAGGTCCCCTTAGTTAGTGTGCCACGAATAGTCTTTTCTCGATGGGAGTGCACTGTATCAGGTTAAGCTTCCGTTCTACATCTTTGAGCCATCATCGGCTTCTACTGGCTCGGTGGTTTGGGGAAATTCCGGAGGGCAGGATCGAAGGAACTCCGTGAGCTTAGCCCTTCCATTCTGTAGAGCTTGTGGGGTTTGCTGAGGATTTTGTTGGAGCATGGCCAGACTCTGAGCTATGCCCTGCAGAATCTGCGTTTGGATGGCTAGGATATGCTGTGGGTCTATGTTTAGTGGTAGGGTTGGAGGTAAGTCTTGTTGGACTGGGCCGGGGTGAGAGGGCGAGTTCACGTTGTTTTCGGACCCTTGTTCCTGATCTACGGGTTATTTCCTCGGTTCCAAACTGGTACTTGGTCATCCTCATATCCATATTGGGCTGGAGTACACCTTTGTCGTTGGTTGCAGCGAGCCATCTATAGGGGAGAAGGGAGAAGAATAATGAGGGAAGGAGTAAAGGAAGAAAGAAGAAGGCTCACAAGCACAAACTGATTTTTAAAACATAGGTACTTTATTTATATACAAGAGGGGTGGCCAAGTAGCATGGACTGGACGCACACCATACAAGATGCGGACTACCATACATAACACACACACGCACTACTCGCCACGACTCCTAGTGAGTTGGCGACGATACAAAAGGTCTGACGACTGCTATATACATCTTGCTGCTGCATAGTACTGCTACTGCCCTACTTCTGCTCCTCGCTCCCAATCAGCACACGCTCGGAAGGATCCTCCTCCTCAGATAGGACAGGAAGGTGAGAGGACGGAAGGATAGGAGCAACTATCAGAGGAACGGCTGGGCTAGGTGCTGGAGCTGGTGCGGGGGCGTCGGCTGGAGTAGCAACTAGGCGAGGGGTAAACTGCACAAGGTACTCGCACGCAGTCATGCGGCATCGGCGACGAGGTGGAGAATAAGGTGGAGTCGGGGAGGAACTCTGGGAACTGGCGTCATATCCCTCGGTGGGGTCAGGAAAGTTGAAGGTGTGGGCGGAAGTCAGAGTGTGTGGGGATGGAGGGATACAGTCCCGGAGGGAGTGGTAGTGCCTCTCGAGGCTGCGTATGCCTCTAAGAGTCGGTGGTACTGGTGGTCCAAGGCGGTGGTCATCTCGACAAAACGAGTCAAAGAAGGAGATGACTCACGGCAGGTACAAGGATAGATGCTAGTGGAGGATCCACCAACTCGGTGGGGAAGAAGGCGAAAACGGGAAGAATCAAGGAGAGGGTAGTACTGATCACAGAGACGACGAATGGCCGCGAAGGCCACGTCCTGGTAAGCGAGCTGGAGTGTAGGCCTCACCATCACAAAATGGTGACGACGTAACTCGGGACGGAAGGGGTGGAGGAGGAGGGTAAGGCGGCAACGGGGAGGTACAGTGGCGACGGTGAAACCAGCGAAGTGTGGAGTGGAGTATCCGAGGTAGTGTGCCAAGTCTCAGAGAATCTCGACGAAGCCTCACTGACCTTCACCGTAGGAGAGGTGAGTGCTGCTAGCAGCCATCTACAATTTGAAAACAAGAAAAGGGTTAGTAAAATTTTTCAAAACTTTGCTAAGTGAAGGGAAGAAGTAAGAAAGTCTTAAGATTTTGCAAATAGTTTTCGGAACGCATCGTCCTTAGGGCCTTCCTAATGTGGGGGTTTCGTTCCTAGGGGCCAAACCTAGGCTCTAATACCACCTCTGTAACGCCCCTCTCCCATTAACCCGTACAGGTTAACAGAGGAGGAATGCCATTATTTGTAATACCTGTACCAGTCCCAGAAGACCAGCTGGTACATACAGGACATCGGTGGATCACAATCAAACCTGCTTTAATTAATATACATACATAGTACTTACATAAGTTGCAGCCTCGGACAGAACCCGAAACATGCAACGATACATTGCAAAAGTAAGCAGCGGAGAAACACGGGTAGACCTAAACTCACAAGCAAGGCTTGGGATCTAGATCAAAACCCTAAAACTCCTCGTACTTGACTTGATCCTGATAGAACTGGCTGAGGGTGGGGTCTTCGTCTTCATAGACTTCTGGGAGGAAGTAAGCAAGGGTGAGTACATGAGGTACTCAACAAATCATGGAAATTATGTGGCATGCAAGGTTTAGCAAGGAAGGTTAGGGTTATTTTTGCAAAAGTGGTGTTCAAAGATTTTATGGCTTCAAAAGTCTAAGTGTGCTCTTTGAGTTGTCGGAACGAAGCTCACGCTTCAATCCATTCCGTGAGTTGCTTTGCAACAACTCACCACAGTTAAGTTAGTCGGGAAGAGACTCGCGTCTCAACCCATTCCACAAGTCTAGGACTTGTCACAATTTCCGATTCGAAGCGTACCATCCTATAGTACCTCCATTTAGGTGGATTCTCTTTATTTCAAAACTTATCTTTTAACTCAGACAAACTCAACTACGGTGTCATCCAACACCCCGGGTCACACAGGCCCGTCTCAGGCCACACAGGCCATCCATCAGTCACACAGACCGATTCTGGTAACGGTTCCCAACTCGCAAAACAATTGCACAGATATTTATAAAAAAAATCTACGTTAGAGGAATTACTTCACATCCTCCCATAACCGTGGGTACGGCTGTTCGAACAGTTCATAGTCCTTTGCAAAAGGTGCACGCTTTTCCTACACGACGCGAGCTTACTCCCACACTAGCCAAGTGGGGAGGTTCGCGACAAGGCCTTTTCAGAGCCTTCCCAAGATAGCATGTTGCCCTATAAATGGGTTTTCTCAACTAAGTATCAGGAACTTATTTCCTGTACTCAGGGACGGGGGTATGTCGCCCTCTTGGCACCCAACCGCTCCCACATTTATTAGCAATCGAAAACCATCCTGGAAACACTAGTTACTCGGCCAGGGGCGTCCCATTCCACCCGTGTGGTCGCACTGCTATATGCTCAGTGCAATTCCCCAAGGAAACGGTCCTTAAATGTCATGTGAAGTCGGAGCCACACAGGCAGCGACGACTCATAACCAAATTTTGTAAAGCCATTTTATTTTGCAAACTCTCGACCAAAGGTGTCGATGTTTTACACCGGCAATAAATATATGGGGCTATTTAGCGGATGGAAACTCGGTGGATTGCAAAGGAACACAGAGAGATTTTATACTGGTTCAGGCCCTCGATGTGAGGTAATACCCTACGTCCAGTTGTGGTGGTATTCCTTTGAGGATTTGCGGTGGTGATTCTAGTGAACCAACTCAACCCGCGAGCTTATGTGTGCTCTTGCCCTCAGGGGGCGCCCTGCCTCCCCTTATATACTGGGGGACAGGGTTACAAGGTAGGAGTCCCAACCAGATACGGCCAAGGGATCTCCTCTTAGAGATAAAGCTTATCCGACTAGGACTGTATGTTCCTTACTGTACAAGACAAAGTCTACCGGATGCTATCCTATCTCTAATCACAAGACCATGCCCATCCTCTATCCGAGTGGCCCATATGCTTGTCATGAGGTACCCGGGGCCCATGGCACCCACAGTAGCTCCTAAGACCTTCATAGTTGAGTCACAGCTGATGCCGAGTGCTCATCCTCCACGGTGAAGATTGCCCGAGTGCGTTGCTCCCGAGTACTCTTTGTCTGAGTTTGTCTTCTTCCCGAGTCCTACTTCATGTCAGCTGGCAGCGAGGCTATGAAGGGCTTCATGTAGATGTATGAATAGTGTGCGCCGAATAGGCGCACCTATTAGGTGTAGCCCCCAACTTTGTGCTTAATTGTGAAGACAATTAAACATAAAGTCAAAGATGTTTAACCTTGTAGTCTTTCCCGAGTAGTTTATTACTGGTGTATGAGACTCTTCGGTATCATGTCAACCGGAATATGGTTTATAGTCTTGCCGAATAGGATACTACTCGTATATAGGACTCTTCGACTTCATGTCAGTCGGAATGTGGGTTTATAGTCTTGCCGAGTAGGATACTACTCGTATATAGGACTCTTCAGCTTCATGTCAGCTGGAAAAGGGGTTTATAGTCTTTCCCGAGTGGCATCCCACCCGGAAGTTAGACTCCTCCGCATCATATCAACGGGAATGAGAGGTTTATAGTCTCTCCCGAGTAGTGCACTACTCGAGAGTTAGACTCTTCAGCGTCATGTCGGCTGGAAAAATGTTGCTCATGGCAACTTATGGCCACGCATGTAGGCCGAGTACCACTTTATGAAAAATAAATCCATTGCGTGGTTAGGTGTACTCGAGAGAGATACCTGCATCCCCAATTTTAATAAAGACCAGCTTGTGATCCATGTAAGGATATATCCTCGAGACCTGGTGGATAAAACAGATACCCAAACATATATGTTTAGCAATAAGGCTCTCATGAAGCATATCTGTTTACCTCATCGGCTCCTGTTGGTAGCACCAGCGCTATAATTTCAACTCAACTTGCGGGCGGCCCACATGGAGCATGCTACTGTAGGAACTCATATCTTGGTGGCCTACTACCAAATAAGCCGGCCTAAACCGACCCACCCAGCATAAGCTCTATAAAAGTGGCATCCATCGCATGTCGGGATGAGTACTCCAATGCTGGTAACCGCAATCAGCCAGAGGGATCCTTGTCCGCAAGCCTTTCTGACTTATGTTCTGGATGCAGCCTGGTTGCCACAGAAGCCTGAGTAGGTATATTGCAGGATCTGCCTGCCCTCCCCAGGTGTGACGCAGTGCATGAGAACTCCGGATGCGCTTTGACGACATAGGTCTTCTCTGACTTCGGTAAAGCCGAATAAGGTACCCGAACCTTGCATTAGCATAGGATTCGGCTGGCGACCCTCTTGGGGCATACCCAATCTGACAAAATTGTAGCCAAATAAGATACCCAAACCTTGCATTAACACAAGATTCGGCTAGCGACCCTCTTGGGGCGTACCCTATCCAACAAAGTGGTACCCGAGCTCCGACTGGTGCCGGAGGTCGATTATTAACCGAATAAAGTACCCGAACCTCGCATTAGCGTAAGATTCGGCTGGCAACCCTCATGGGGCATACTTTACCCAGCGGAATTGTGACCGGATGAGGTACCCGAACCTAGCATTAGCGTAGGATTCAGCTGGCAACCCTCATGGGGCGTACCTCACCCAGCCAAGTGGTATTCGAACTCCGACTAGCGCCAGAGGTCGGTTATTAGCCCACATGGGGCGTAGCCGGGGAAGACGACATCCCGACTGACGCGAATACCCGGTCAATAGCCCTCATGGAGCGTTCCGAGCGTATCTTGGCAGACAGGTCCAGCCCCCGAGCATAGAAGACGGGCTCGTAGCCCTGAGTTCCTGTCACGCGTATTCGGAACTGGCCCTGCATTATAAAGATATCGGATGAGTAGCATCTGATGATGAAAACAATCACCCGAATAAAATGTATTTTACAATATATGTAAATACGTGTTCTTCCTCTTTTTGATATTAATTTCCTCGAGTAGTTGACCCCTTATGTTTAAACACTCTGCCCTACTAGTCATAGCCCCCTAGCGTCGGGAGTTGGCTCGTGGCTCTTTCCTAGACACGCGTTTTGGGTGACTTGAGTTCGTCTTTCATGGAGCAAAGTTTCACGGATCGGAATTTGCTACTCGAGTACTTTTGCAACCATTTAAGAGGAAAAACATAAAAAAAGGTGCAGCTTGTACACCTATTAGGTGTAAGTGGCTGCGGCATTGGCAAAGCCAAATGAGGAAATTTTTATCAGAAAGCGACTTAGCTGTTCGGTATTTGGGAGTGGGAACGCCATCCTTGCGTTTGGGCTTTTGAGCCCCCGAGCATGTCACTTGTTGTTCTGATAATCTTCAATTGTTGAAGGTCGAAGACGGTTGTGACCGACTGCCACAATGAAGCCGTCTGACTTGCATTTGCGATTCCCAGCTTTAGTCGGGGCCGCGTCATCGGTGTCCTTCCGCTCCTTCTGTCAGGGTGACTTGTTGTCATTAAGGGCCTCGGCAACAGCATGGGCCGAGTCGGCGTATTTGTTCGGCATGTCGAATAGAGCCTTGACAGAGTTGGGAGGCTTCCGAGTGAATTTGTCGATGAACGAGGTGTCTTTGACTCCTTTTCGAAAGGCGGTGATGACGACCTCGTCCTTGATCTTCGGGATTGAATTTTTCTTCTCAGAGAACCTCTTGATGAAGTCAAGAAGAGACTCGTTCTTCCTTTGATGCAATTGATACGGATCGTGCTCGGAAGATGGCCTCTCGTATATCCCCTGGAAGTTGGTGATGAAGCGTTCCCGGAGTTCTCCCCAGGAGCCGATTGATTGCTTGGGAAGTCCCATTAGCCATGTCCTCGCTGAGTCGGCTAGAGCCACTGGGAGATAGTTAGCCATGGCTTTGTGATTTTCTCTGGCTGCTTGAATCGACAGAGTGGCGGAGAAGCTTCACGGCAGCTCAGGGAACTCAGCGGTGGCGGTGGTTAGGTCTGTGGTGCTCAGGAATAGCGGCGGCGCTTGGGTCAGAACACGGCGGAGGAAAGCTCTTTGGTGATGGGCTAGCTCGGGTGCTCGTCTTGGTGACCGAAATGGGAGGGGATGTTGCCCTATTTATAGCGAAGCTCGGGCGCTAACCGATGGCGAACAAAGGCAGTGGCACAGAGGGATAAGCTCGAGCTTGGCCGACGAGACACAACAATGGCACGGAGCACTATGGTGTGCGTCATTGGCTACAGAGGGGAAAAACAGGAAGAGGGGATGATGGCAAAGCGACGGGACGAGGTGCTCGCACGTGCTCGTTGACATTTGGCGTCCGACAGTGAGGGAAAAAGCTACCGTGTCAAGCTTTTTGATTCCGGAGCTCGCGGCGACGATGGTGGAGCGGGTCTCTCGCCGGTGCTGACACAAGGCGGGAATGGCGAGGCCGACAAGGAAGTTCCGGAGGTTTAAATGGAGGGGACAAGGCGGTATGGCGAGGAGAGATTTTGAGAGAGCTCGAGAGAGAGAGAGAGAACGAGCGAGCGGCGAGAGGTTGACGACGACACTGTCATTGTTGGCTATCATGTGGGCTCGCGTGGCAGAGGCGATCGGAGCCATCCACGTGTTCGATCGGGCATCTACGGGGGAGAGCCGGAGCAGTGCCGCTGACAGGCTGGGCCCGCGGGGATTTAATCCCACGCGCGGCTGCGGCTGGGCCGAGCAGGCCATGCGGGGAGAGAAAAGGTGGGCCGAAAGAATAGATGGCGGCCTGGCATGTACAGTAGCTTTTAATGTTTTTCTAGAGATTGATTTTGAATGGTTTTGAGGATTTGAATTTTGGGAATTGATTTGAATAGGGTTTTTAATGTTTTGCAAAAATTTAGGAGATTTTGCAGAGGTTATAGGGCTGATTTTTGGAGGAAATTTGGAGATCACACATAGGCATAAAATTCCAAACTCCAGTAAAGAACCAAGTTTAGATTTTTATTAAAATAGTTTTTGCATAAATAAAATGTAACCATTACAGGAAGCGTACTCACGGAAAAGAGAGAAGAGGCCAAGCCGAACCGCTGTTTAGAAGGCAGGCTAAGATGGAAAATACAATGTCTAAACTCACGACATGGAGCAGAAGCAAGATTGGTAATGTAAACAAGAGAATTGAGATGCTACGGAAGAAGCTGGGTGAACTCCGAGCTATTGGAATTCTTGAAACAGATCCACAGGTGCGAAAAGTTAAAACAAAATACGGAAGAAATGCTGTATCGGGAAGAGATATGGTGGAAGCAAAGATCACGTGTCACATGGCTGAAAGAAGGTGATCGTACTACCAAGTGCTTGAGGATTAGGGTGAAAACTCTCCTCGTTTTCTATGAACATACTTTCTAAACTGCTAAACGGTATATTTTTTATAAAAATTTTCTACCTAAAAGTTGCTTTAAAAATTATATTAATCTATTTTTAAAGTTTGCAATAGCTAATACTTAATTAATCATTCACTAATAAGATATCTCGTTTTATGTGATTATTTTCATCTTCTTCTTCTATTATAAACAAGGAGAGACAGGACCCATGCTGGTGGTATACAGGAGATGGAAGAAGTGGTGTGTAGTTTTTTCTAGGACCTGTACACAAAGGATGAAACTTCAAATCCTGCTGATTTGCTGAACATGTTTGAAGCAAAGATAACTGAAGAGATGAATTTAAGCCTGACAAAACCGTTCACAGATGAGGAAATTGGAGATGCTTTATTCCAAATTGGACCAACGAAAGCCCCCGGGCCGGATGGATTCCCAGCAAAGTTTCTTCAAACAAATTGGGATTTACTAAAGAATGATTTCATGAAGGTCGTTAGGAGTTTCTTTATTAATGGGGAGATGAAGGAAGGAGTTAATGATACAGTTATGCGATGAAAGACTTTAGACCTATATGTAATGTGGTGTACAAGGTGGTAGCTAAATGCCTAATGAACCGACTAAGACCACTGTTACAGGAGGTTATGTTGGAAGCTCAAAGTGCTTTCGTGCCGGGACGCATTATCACTGACAATGTGCTAATTCCTTTTGAGTGTTTTCATACTTTACAGAGATGTAAACGGGAGAATCAGAACTTTTGTGCTATCAAGTTAGACCTATCGAAGGCTTATGATCGTGTTGACTAGAATTTTCTGGATGGAATAATGCAGAGGTTGGGTTTCAACGATCAATGGAGAAAGTGGATAATGTCATGTGTAACATCAGTCAGATATAGCGTCCATTTTAACGGGAATTTGCTTGAGTCTTTTGCTCCAACCAATTAAAGGCATACTTGGGAAAAGAATGCCTGATTGGAGCTTATCGCGGGCGCAAAGGAGGTACTAATCAAAAGTGTTGCACAAGCACTATCTACTTATACGATGGGAGTTCTCAAAATGCCAGACCAATTCACTGCGGACTATTGGGGGCATGAAAAAGGCGAAAGGAAGGTGCATTGGATGTCATGGGAGCGAATGACGAGTCCCAAATCTCATGGAGGATTAGGATTTCGTGTTTCAATCAGGCCCTATTAGCCTGGCAAGCTTGGAGATTGATTATGGAACCCGCAAGTTTACTATCCAAATGAAAACATGCTGGATACTGCCTTTCCAGTGTCCTCGTCGCCGTCTGTAGGTGATGGACATAACATTAAGATATGGCGCCATCTGTGGGCTTCATAGGTTGGAAAACTGAAGGTATTACAGAAGAAGACATGGAACAGACTCAACTATGTTCATGACTTGATACCAGGAACAAAATGCTCGAATGAGCCGCTGATCAGACACATGACGCATGACAAAGATGCCGACAAGATCCTCAAAGTTAGAGTGCCGGCGCAGGAATCAATATGGATGCGGCATTCAGAGAAACAAGGGAATCATCTGCAGGAATTATAATAAGAGATTGTAGAGGCTTGGTGCTGTTGTTTGCTCATAATACACTAGACCAATGCAGGCGACAACCTGACTTCGGTGGCGCGTTACGAGCACCATGGACGAGCGGGAGGCGCGGGTTAGATCCTCCCTTCTCCGTGTCTGCAACTGAATACGGCATCAGCAAACAGCGTGGGGGCTGGTCGGCTCGGTGACAACCTGGCTTCAACAGCGCGATAGGAGCGCTGTCGACGAGCAGGACAGGCAGGCTAGGTTGTCCCTTCTCCGCGTCTGCAGCCAAATACGGCATCGGTAGGCAACGAGACAACAGGTAGGCGTGGAGGTGGCAGGGCGGAAGATTTTCGCAATGGCGGGCAGGGTGGGGTAGCTCCTTCCTTCTCCATGCCCACGACTGGACCCGATGACGGTAGGAGTTGGAGGTTGAAGGATGTTGCGGCTGTGGCAGGGCGAACTAGATCCGTATCTCCCCTTCCTCCCTCTCACACTATGGTGGGATTTTTTGCGAGCGAAGGCAAGTTTGCTTGGTACGGAGGTTTTTTTGACCGATTCAATGTGGTTTCTACGCGACAGGGATCGTCAAGCATCAAATGACTGGTTTCTGGCAGTATGATTCTGACATCAAAAGTTTCTAAGTAAACAAGCGATGTAATAGGTTATTGTTGCACAAGGTCAAAGCAACTTTGAAGCAGGACATAGAAGAAGATTAAAGCTTAGTCTTCTAGCTTTTTTCCCTCAGTTTTGAGTACTGGAGTCTAAAAACTCTAGTAACTTTTGACTACGGGGATATAGAGACCGAATTTCTATCCATTATTAAAAAAATGCAGCTCGGCAGTCCAGGCAAAAGCTGCTCTCGCTTGTTTAGAGGGTCCGAAAGCGGCGATGGAATGGGTGCTTATGCCTGTAATCCTAGAGACTAATAATGATCATCTAGATCATCATGGGAAGCAACGATGGCGGAAGCAAGAGGAGTTGTCCAATGGGAAGCAACAATATGCAGAAGGTGCAAGTGTGCAAAATAAGGAGAGAGACTAGGTAGCTCATTTTCTAGCTCAATTGACAATGAGTTCGGGCACCTGTGCGGAGTGGAGGCTATGTGCTCCAGCAGGAATCACGAACTTATTATTAAACCAGGAATGTAATCCCTCTTTTCATCATTAATATACGGTGCCATGCATATATTCATGAGTTCATAGTATCGTTTGGTTAGCTGGTGATTAATATTATTTTATTAATTGTTTCATTTTCTGATTAATAATTGGTGTATCCATTTAATAAACTCAATGTGACTTCAGAATACAATTAAGTATGAGCCACCTTTTCTCAATCGAGACCTTCTATCTATTGCATTAAACATATTTTGGAGTGATTTTGCTATAATTGTTGCCACAAATCTAACTTTATTACGGTTGATCTTTTAGCCCTCATATTTCGTTTTGGATTAGTGATGGACTACTATCGTCTGCGATCCACATACCTTGGAGTTTACTCCAACTCCACTGGGTGGATTTGATCAAATCTGTGCCATCTCCTTTTTTTTCCAATGGCTGCGATGAAGCCACCTTAATCCCCTAGTCTTTTTCTTACAGAATTCCTCCTAGTCTTTATAACTAATCGCTGACTATTTATCTAAAGAAGATACGAACTAATTTTGGCACAATGCTTTCTAACATCAATTCTTATTTCGCCTACATAACTAGCCAGAAATTTCATGGTCCATCCATTGTATCAAAAGCAATACTAAGCCTAGGACTCCAATATTTTGCTCCATCTTTTTGGTGTATACTCGCTAACGTCATTCTTATATGTTTACATATACTATGTGGTAATATTTTTATTATACATTGTTGATTGTAGTTGTTTTGATGATAAGATGTACATAGATTCCTTCAAAACTACCCCGATTGAGAGATTTAATTAGGAGAGGTTGAGATGGCTTCATCTTAACCGTGGAAAGCAGTAGATGGTTTAGATTAGGACAAATCCACCCGATGGAGTTGGAGCCAACTCTAGGGGATCTGAACCCATCGTCGGTGTTTGCGTGCTACTAACATGGATTTCTCTCTTTTTCTTAGTTGTGTGTCTATGCTCACTTGCTTGCAGAGCCACAATCCTACCTTGAGGATTGGGATCCTCAACTTGCTACAATAGAGGCAAATAGTACGGTGTATTTGGCACCTATTTAGATGGTTCGATCTAGAATAGACAGACAAGATGATATAGTGCTACAATATTATTTGGACGAATAGTAAGATTTGCTACTTTATATTGCTACAATACCTTATTATTTTATGATACTGAATCACTCTAACAGACTCATTTTAATGTTGCTATAATATCTCATTGCTGTAATATGGATGGTCTATATCCCTGTTGTCAATTGAGAGAGAGAGCAGGTGAATTACCATTGATTATCACTTATCAATTATCATCGCCCAAACATCATGTTGAGAGGGAGAGAAGCTCCCGTCACCACTTCACGTAGCAACTACGGACCACACATTTTCTGGCTTTTGAGAAAATATGAGGTATTACCTATAGTAATTAGAGAGCATTCATGAAGTTAAATGGACATGGATATGATTATTAGCCAGAGTGTAGTTCCTTCGGCTCATTTTTTAAAAAAAAAATCCAATGGTTTGATGAATGGATTTCTTTTCTGAATTTACGTTGTAAATATGACATTTTTTGCATTGTAGCTTTGAATTTCTACTGTGTAAATATTTTTTACACTGTATTTTCTAATAAAAACTAGTGAAAATTATTATTTTATAGCTACAGGGTTCTTTCAATTTGTTTTCTAGTATTTTTTTTTTGTCTCCAGATCTTCAAGCCCCATTAGAAGGCTGAATGGGACTTTAATTTGTATATCATTTTGTTAACCTAGCCGTACAAAATCTGACTGAAATTTAGGAAGTTTTCAGTCTCCATATGAATAAGAAGCATGTACAGTTGAATTTTTTACAATAGAAAACGGACGTAGTTGCT
Organism: Oryza meyeriana var. granulata; assembly: GCA_003991445.1. NCBI lineage: Eukaryota > Viridiplantae > Streptophyta > Magnoliopsida > Poales > Poaceae > Oryza > Oryza meyeriana. The sequence goes on along the minus strand of RYFJ01000180.1, from coordinate 658,584 downwards.
TCAAAGCAAAGTAAAAGGCTGTCAAGGGGAAATGAACACCGGAAGAATAAAGTACAAGAATACTCGGAGCATGTATGTATGAACATTTACGCTACTATAACAAATGAATGCTGTACGGGTGGGATGAAAAAGTTACACTGATTCTGGCTTTTGAGAAAATATGAAGGAATTTTGAAGGATTTAAATCTTACGGATAAAATTTGGAACAAAGGATTAGTCCTTAAAGTTTCCTTTAAAAATCCTATGGAATGAGTCATTCATTAGAATTTTGAAAGAAAACAAACATAAGATCTTACCTCATGGTTTTCTCTTCTTACATCTATAATTTCTATTTGATAGAGCTCAACTTTCAAAGCTGAAACTGAAGTTGTGGAGCTACCCAAAGGCTGCTCGACATCACAGTGCAATTTTTCAAAGTAGCTCTAGCCTACTCCAGTTCATTTTTTAGTGTAGACTGTTTGGTAGAGCTCCAGCTCCACTAAACCAGAATCTAAGAGTTAGAGTTAGAACTCTACCAAACAGAGCATACTCAAATAAACAATTTTAGCAGGACAACAGTACTATTTTTTTCAAAACAAACAAATATGAAAGCACACATATCCCGAGGAAAAACAAACAAGGTCAACAGTACTAGAGATTCGATCCTGTTCTTTCCGGCTATTTCCTGAATTATTGCCACGGGATTATTTACTTAACAGCTATAAAAATACTTTTTCTTGCAAATTAAATTTTTTTCTATGACCACTTATTATAAGTTATTTGTTAAATTTATTTTATAAAATATTTAATTTTATCCATGTAGTCAGTAGATAATTCGGGATAATAGTCTGGTGATACTCAGTTTCAAATGGACCAAAAGTGTTTGTTCAACCACTCTTTTGGCTTATCACTACTCCGGCAGTCCGGCAGGCATCAATTCCTTTGCGATATTGGGTCTTCATTAGCGCTGTCCCCCAAATTCATTTTGTTGAACCCAACCAAGCAAAACGGGCTTGATTTTGAAGTTATTTGCTGCATTGTTAAGATGCACTATAGGTCTAGGATGTTGGGTTGGCCTAGCAGAACTGTTTAATATGCACAATGGAAGTCATCTTTTTACTAGTGATATTAATACGACCTTATGGACTACGATTACTATAGTTCTTATTGTTTGACTTTATAAGTTTATATTTTTTATATCAACAAAAAAATGATGTCAACTATGGCACCAATCTGCTGGATTTGAAAGCTCCCATTCAATTGAACTAGGCTAAGTATATAAATTTTATCTTTGAATATTAAACTTGGAATAGGCCAATAACCAGCTTGCATTCAAGATGGTAAAAAATGCCACATAAGCACATACATTCACAACAATGAACTCACACGAGGCACTGCAAAGTATAAAGACTATCATTTTTTTTTCCAGCCCGTATAAGCTGCAATGTTGGTAAAAGGCTGAACAGGTTTCTTATTAATGAACTCAATCGATGTTTGCCACAAACTATCTCCTACCAAGTAATTTCTCAGTTTCAAGAAGAGAGCTTCATTTCTAACAGAGTAAAAATGGATGCTAAATTTCTCACTCCAAAAGTTCATAACAGAAGCAGTAAAACATTGTCTTAATTTGATCTTTGGCCTAATTCAAAGAGGAAAAGAGATCTCCAGATGTACCGCAAGCGATTCATTCGAGCATCACACTTCACTGGAAGGCCTTTTCTGGACAACTGCCATCAATTCTGGAATGATAAGGGAAATCATATGGCATATCTTCAGCTTTCAGACCCACATTTCTTAACGTTTGGACAACTTCCTTGTGGACAACAGCATTTCCTTCTGGTGTCAGGTGCAGTCCGTCACTAGGAGAAGAAAAAATAGTTCCAATGATTAGCGAGCGCTATCCACTTCCTAAAACAGAACTAGTAAAATAATGGCTGGTTTATAGAAGCTTCTGTTTTATAAATAGGGTTCGCAAATTGTTTCCTTAGAAGTATCTTCACTGTAAAAAATAAAATCGCCTTATTGCATATTCCCAAATACAACAAAAGAATAGCTTTACAGGGCCAATCGCTATGCTTATCCAAACTCGAAATATATGCAGACCTATACACACTTAAGCCATCAGACTATTAAACTATGTGTACAACAATGACTGGCAGATCAAATTTGACAATAAACGGAAGGGGAAGCCCACAGCCTCAGATTTTCAATTTTTCACTACAGATTTACAGTCTAATGCAACCAGATTATACCATATCCTATAGAAAATGGACAATAATACACTATGCTATGAAGTCATGTTACAATGGTATATACAAAGACATCACAAATGATACACTTTAAATTAAGCTAGATATGCCCAAGAAAAAAAGGGGTCGCAAGTTACCCTTGGTAAAAAAACACAACATTGATCAACTGACATAGCCGGAGCACACCAGTACACAGGCCATTCGGTAGGGTTCTACTTTAGGAAGGCTAAGAAAGAGCTTTCAGATTATTTTAAAAACAAAAGTACGTCTCTTATACTGTAGCAGAACCAACAACTGAGCCGGCGAAGAATATCATTACCATCAAAATAGATAGTGGTTTGATCCAAGCAAGACTGGCTCAAGAATCCTTCATCCATATCATGGGCGTCCTATACTTGTTCTTAACTACTATAGCAAAAAAAAAAAAAGAACTTGTTTTTGAGCTAGTGGATCAAGGAGCAACTAGGCTCAACATGATGCCATCCACCTTATAGCATCTTAGTCATGCATAAGAGACAAACCAAAGAGCAAGAACTAGAAGCACAAAAACGAAAATGTTCCTTTCCAATGAGATGGACTTTGCTGCTACGAGCTGGTGATTCTATCTGAACAAGAGTGCTCAAAAGAATTCCATCCACTTCATTGCATCACACTCAAACACAAGAATATCTCAAAAAGAAGCACACAGAACACCACACTCAAACAAGAGTACCTCAAAAAGAAGCGAACAGCCGAACACAACACCAGGAGTAACTAAAAAAAATGGGGGCAAACCCAACACAAGAACAACTCAAAGATGGAACAACTCTTCCATTACTTCTAATGCAAATAAGACATGTAATTTTTTAAATTTGAGGTTACTTATTTTTTGTATTTATTTAAGGTAAGAACATATGGCATGTTTATTTGACAACCATTGCGACACATGGGCAAATATGCTAGCAAAAAGCAAATTCTAGTGTCCAAATATAGGCAAGTCACCTCAATTGATACCATGCATGACAAAAAGAAAAAAGAAATGAACATGAAGCAATACCTTAAGTAAAGTTTCTGCCATCCTGCAGTCTCTTGCATCTTTGACCAAATATCAATGCAGTGTATATTCATTTCTCTGGCAAGCTCTATGCATTGACCGGCATACACACCAGCCATTTCATTTGTCCTTTCAGGGAGCTTCCTAGCTTCTTCTCCATAGAGTGACCTTGGGGGGAAATAGCAACAATTAATATATAGAGCCAATGTAATGCATAGATAAAATATATAGAGCTAGAATGGACGTATAACTAAAATTTTTGTGTTGTTGTAACTGCAGACCAGACTCCCAAGAGATTTAAAGATAACTGTCAGATAAGAAACTGTTAAAAGTTCTGAATATGAAGGTACAGGTCAATGTCAAGCAAAAAATAGATCTGGCAGTCATATTATTAGCAATAGAGTAAAATCAGGGATATATTTCTGGATCTTGGATGCAAGTATCTCATTTTTGGGTCAAGGAAAAAAAATTATGTTGACTTGTTGACTTTATAAGTCAAACCATTATATTGACTTGTTAACATTTAGCTCTTCAATATGTCAAACCATAAGTAAACTGCTCGACCAAACACTTGAAACAACAAGCCCCCAAGAGCATGGAGTCAACCGTGCATATCTTTCCCTTCCATCTTCATCAACAGGAGGCAGTGTGATTAGCATAATTACCATGGACTTGGAACAATCCTGCAATGAGGTAGCATAAAATTTTTGAGAAAAAATCATTTTTAAATACGGTAGTTTCAAACATAGAACCATGATTGTATTTTCATTAGACCATTAGAGTGCTTACTCTCAGAAGTCAGACCTAGTTTAGATCATTTTCTTCACAGTGGCCTAACATATCACTATATAAAGACTTGGAAACCAAGCTCATACAGCTATAGTGTTAGCTGCTACTATTAAAAGGTCAATAAGCTAAAACGGTAAACTTTTAGGTGGAGATTCTTTTACATAAATAGTGAGCCATGTGAAATTGCTCATTATATTTTTCCTGTCTAGCGTTCACAATTGGGGATCAAACAATGTATGATCATAAATACGAAATCCTGAGATTCATATGCAAAGGCAGTACCTGATCAACAGAAAAGGATTCTAACTCACGTGAAATTATTTACTGCCCGAATTCAAGCTTCAAATATAAAGCTCACCCTGTTTCTACATGGAATACTGTTATAAAAATTCTTATTTAACAAATGGACATCACAATTTGTAAGTCTTACACTTGACATTTCTACCATAATTTTAAGAATAAATGTTAGTTCTGGCTTGGAAGCCTCTTGCTACATTTTTAGACTACCCCCCAAATTCAAAAAGTTTCATGTCTTCAGCTTTGCTAGCCATTTATGAAATATGTACCACTCCCTCCGATTCAAAAGATAAGTCACTTGAGGCTTCTCAATTGTGACCTAAATATAAGTCATCTTAGAACTTTTAGGAACTTTATCCTCTTCTCTTCCTTCTTTGTCCTTGACAAATAAATGTTGTCACTCATGAATAAATAATAGGTCTTTCAAATGAAGGGCAACAATGCTATAGCACAAGAGTACTATAAAAGTGCCAATGAAAATATGGAAAAGACACATCAGGGATAAAGCCTATAATTGTATTCTCAGTGCTCAACATGAGGGTCCATAGAAAATAACAGAATAAATGCTTACATGAGGAGAAGAACCTTGAGATCCAATTCATCCTCATTGTTTTGCAAACAGAAGTAATCTTATCTATCTAATCTAGTCTAATATATATTACCACAAATGTATTTGCTCGACAACATAAAACTTGTGATATCGCTCCTCATGCACAACGTATCATGACTATCATCAAGCTAGCAAACCTTTTACTTGTATACGCATTTCTTACAGCATTGTAAGTTCCAGATCATCAGTATTTAACATTTCTATTATGTACATTGAAAAACATTACCAGCAGATGGGTATAGCAAACACCACAGGAAACTGAAGTGATCAAGAGCAGGAGCACCAATGAAAAGAACTTGCCTTCAAATGATTAATAATTTTTCTGAGATTTTCTTTATACTCTGCAACGGGAACATGCTGTCGCTCGCTTGTTCGTCCCAAAAGGGCTGCATCATTCGCACCCAAGAATACAGTTGTTGCAAGAGGAGGTGGCATTCCAACCTGAGTGGAGCAGGGCGTGGGCAGAATAAATAATCTCTTTATTTGCAGACATCATTGCTAGGACCGGAGTTAGACGACTGCATTACCAGGGGAAAGATTTGATGGAGCAAGAAAAGAGCCCACCTTGTGTTGTACCCTCCGTAGCCTCTCACAACTACATCAGCCTGATATAAGGAGGAGAAAGAAGTCATCTACAATTTCATGTATAGAACTAAGCAAGAAACGAAAGTTAATAATGTGAGATTGGAAGGATTAGGCAAGGCAGAAATGTCCCCAAACATCCGAAAATATGGATAATAATCAATGGCCCAATTCCTTGGAAATCAAACACTGGGACCGAAATATTCCGAGTTTTGTGCGCATATATATAATCAAAAGACTAAAGATTTGTACCTTGCGGGAGTAAGTGTCGGCGAGGGCGGCGCCCCAGCCGCAGGGGCGGAAGGACTGCTCCGTGATGGAGTCACCGAACAGCACCAGACGCGGCCGCACCATTTCTTGGGATTCCCCTGCGCAAAAGAAACCCAAAGAGTAAGTGAGTGAGTGAGGGAGGGAACGTTTGAAGCGGAGGGGCGCAGGTTGGGGCGGGAACGTAGCAGCTAGTACGTACCTGCGGCGGCGGCGACGGCGAGGCAGACGGGAGGCGGCCGGCGGAATGGGGAGGAGGCTGTGGAGGGGCACGATCCGGATCCGGCTGTCGTCGTCATGGTCTACTATTGCTTTGCTGAAAACAAAGTGAAAACACTCTTCCCGCTCATCAGAATAAGGCAAAATTGGTTCCGGAGCACGCAAAGTTTTCGTTTTTTGGTTTTATGATATCGATTAGTATCGATTCATTTTAATAGCATCTAAAGTTTTCTCTATTTCCGTTTTTAGCACTTTCGTCACTCCTCGGTCGTTTGCCATCCACCTTATCTTGTGACTCATCCACGCACGTGATATGTCATTTCTGCCCTCACTCAAACCTAAATGAATCATATCGATCCCTCGTCGTTCTCTCACTCTCGTGCCGCCGGCCGCCAGGGGCGAACTCGCCGCAGCATCCTATTCATCAATCACATTTAGCAAAATTCATTCTGTACATTCAATACGCTTCAACTATCTATTTCTACTATATTCCGCTTGATTATGCTACAACTGCATAATAAAAATTACAAGTAATCTAGATCGTCTATTTTTTGATCTGATGGTCTAGATCGTCGTTACAAGATGCATAAAACTAAAAAATTTACTATAGTAAAATGGTGCTATAGTGATGCATTAATCTAGACATGATTTTCTCCTGCAGTTCTAGTACAACTGCGCCTAATCCTTACCCGTCTTGCCCACGTGCTCTGAAAGGCGACCGGCCGGCGTTGTCATGGAGGAGCTCGCTGCGTCGCTGGCGGGATAACCGAGATCAGCACCTCAGTCAGCACGCCCATGTCGATTTACTCCATCATTGTCGTCAGCCAGAGTGGTGCCTTTTTTTTAATTAGTGGTATGCCTGTATATTGCAAGAATTTATAGTTAAGATGTGATTTATGGGTTTTATTTGTGGGAATATTGTTTTTTAAGATGTTTTTAAGTAGAGTGGTTCAGTTTTGTTCGATAATGTGATTGTTTTTTAGATGGGGGAAATATAGTGGTTGAAGAGGAGGAGTGGCAAATATTGCATGGTTTTTTTATAATAGTAGAGATTAAAAAAATTGGTGTTATTAAGAGTGGCAAATAATTAATTTTCTCTCGGCAATAAGGCCGTTTCCTTGAGCCAAATCCAGCCCGTTGACGGCCCAACTCAACACCGATCGATACCGCTCGATGCCTCGATCCTGAACCGATCTCGTTGGAGACGCCGATCGGGCGGCCAGGGTCAGTCTCGCTCCGGCGCTTGACGCAGGTAACATCGCCGCCGACGAGGAGCACGTATGACGCCGCCGTGGTTGACCAACTCCCGGAGGACAGGACGAGGTAGCGGCAGCGGCGGTCGCCCGAGGCGGGGCTCGTCGGCGGCCGTCGTTTGTGCTGGGTTCCCTCGAATCAATTCAGGCGGCGCCCTCCTCCTCGCGATCTGTTTGCATTCTCATCACATGTTTCACATATAGATTTGGATCTTTTGTTTCAAATCGTAGTGGGTTAGAAAACTTAGGAGCTGAAAGTTGGATATTGGAATGTAAACGTATCCGTATTCCTCAAGCTTTGCTACCACTTCATTATTCGAGTACCATGTGATTAATTTTCTAATCCATATAAGGCCTTGTTCGGTTCATTGTGGAATTAATCCCCCTAATCCCTTTTTCATGGGATTAACCGAATAAGCCCTAAGCAAGTTTATCTTCCGTCAAACAAGTGGCAGAGCTAGGAAACTTTTACAGCCGAGCAAATATAACTACATTGAGTATTTGCTAAAAAAAATTCTACTTCAATCCCTGTATGGCATCAAAATTCTATTGCAGTGTGCCGACGAGCCCCGGACAGCCACCCGCCAGGCGGTGCCACTGTGGTCCAACCTCGGGGTTAATCTAATAGTAGGGATTTATGATGCATTGAATGACCTATGTAGTGATTATGTTTGCGTGAGGATATAAGACACTGCTTGTTGAAGTCATGCTATTTCACGTAATATGGTTTTTCTACCACTGCATTCAATAGTCAATACTAGTGGTGACATGTCTGACATCCTAATTTCTCTTAATTGACGAAAGTGGAAGTGGAACATGAAATAATTTAGAACCCATAAAAAAATGTTTATAAAGCTTTCAAACGTCTAGAGTGGCCTAGTTTAATGAATCATCGTTTTTGTTTTGGTTTGTTTGGCGTGCAACACATTTTAGTTCATAACATCTCAGAAGTTCTGTTTGCAGTTTTCCATCTCTCTTTTTTTTAAATTAATATTGCTGTCTTGTTGCCTTTAGCTATGCATGCATTTTCTTACCGTGCAAATTTTCTTTGGACTTGTGAAGCAGGTCCTTGGAATCATTCTTTTTAGGAACTGTTTACTGCAACCTCTATAGGTTCTTTTCGTACCAGGATCAGAAACCTAAGATGATATTGATTTTCTAACCATCAGTACTCTTAGATGAGAAACACTATCAAGCGGGTTTCAAGAATGGTTATAGTGACGGCTTGGTGTCTGGAAAGAAGAGGAAGCAGGTTGTTTAAAGAATGGTTTCCAAGTAGGTGAAGAACTAGGTTTCTATCAGGGATGTGGGATTGATGTCACTAGTTCAACGATGGAGATGCATCTCAGCTCGATTAGAAGAACATTTGAACAACTAGCTGCACTGGTGAGAGGCTTCCGCTGTCCAATCCAGAAATGAGCAAGTTCAAGATATAATGAAGAAGATAAGCTCAATTCAGCTATCACAGCAAGCTTAGTGCAAATTGGATTCAAGGTCGCTTCCCTACATCATCCAAGGATGTTGGATCTAACTAATTTAGCTTTCTGAATGTCAACTACCATATGAAATGAAATGATCTACATGTTTATGTTGGTTTGGGCTAACAAATCCTTGTTCCGGCGAATGCTGCTGTAGAACTATGTTTCTGAATGTCAAACATCTTCTTAACGCCACTGGGATCGCAGAGAAACCCTGTATTGTATCTATGTAGACTCGAGTTAACTTTTCTAGTCATCCTGTTTGTTACCTGTTTGCGCTACCTATACTTTTGTTTCTACCTCATATGAGTACCTCCATTACGTCTTTATCACAAATTGGGTGTAGACATTAACTTAGGTGTTACATAATGTCTACACAAAGAACTTATCATTTACTTACTATTTGCACATTACCGTGTGTTCTCTATGTGGCAGGACTATTGCTCACTGGAGCCCTGTAATCCTGTATTTTCAGTTCCAGGTTATGTACAATCGTGGCAACATCACAGCGCTGAAGGATGTGTACCCCACAATTGACCTTAAACATGCAAAACTAAAGCCTATGCACATGAAAAACTGCTTACATTACCACAAATTTGCATAGCTACCAAGCACGACAAACAAAAACAACACGATGAATTAAGCCACACCAGGAAGTTTCAGCATACTGGAAAAGGGGGTGATGATGCAAGATCAGTCCCTACTGAATAAACTGACATCTGATAGTATCCCAATCCTACGATCCTGTCGGGCAAAAAAAACCACCATACCCCCGGTTTTAACAACCTTGCTCTGAACTCGAGGTAGAAATGGATTGACGATGAATCACATTCCCATATAAATTCTTTATGCACCCATCCACCGCTTCTTGTTAATGTTACAGATGAGTAATTAATGACAACAGATATCCATATCCTGAGGTCTTTTACCTTGCCTCCCAAAATGTACCGAGAATGGTAACAGCTATAAAACACCATACTGAACAGAAAGCAGAACCAGAAAGCTACATACCATGATCAAAGTTAATGATGGAATTGCTTGCCCGCATTTCCACAAAATAACAAAGAAAATGCAGCCAACAATAACAGTTTCAGCTGCCAAAATTTGAGCACAGCAATTGAATAAACTGACAACCCCCTAAAGCACCAATAAGAACACAGAAACATGTTGACCATGAAAGGTCCCCCACTATAGCATCACTTGAGACTGTTGAGGTTGTTGCCTGACAAGCAGACGTCACATCATACTTCCCTCGTTCTCCTGCCAAGCCAAAAATGTTTTGCACAACTGGACAACTGATACAATCGAATCAGACCTGCACAGTAAATCCTGTAAGAAGAAGTCTTTGGTGTTACTGAAACTGCCTCGTGCCTGCAATGGTCTCCACAGGCTACCGAACAACTTTACATTTCTTTGACCTCCAAACCAATTTCATCCAGAATCCAACAAGAATCGGCCAGCAAAGCTGTTAAAAGACAAATGCAAACAGAAACAGTTCAGAAAGGCGTTGATTACAAAAATATTGCTATGTTTTTTTAAAAAAAATCAAATCTCTGACTTGGCGTATTAATTTAATATTGTCATTCCCAACAAAACTCCAAATCACATTCACACAGTGCCAGTAGATAGACACATAAGGAGCAACATGGGGTGATGAGCAGGTGAAACTCAATACAGGCAATTGGCCACCAAGACGCCCATAAGTGTACTTGACAACATCAAGAAAACAGCGACCATACCCATATTCCTTTTTGACAAATCACCCATGCAAAATTTAGTCTTCTGCTAGTGACACACCATCATTTACAGATACGAAACTTAAGAAAATGCTATGTTTATTTTCTGGGATTACAGACAAGAGAACACTGACTGTACGTTGCAAATTTGTGAGAATATGAAAGCTTCCTGTAATTGTTTCGTACTGAGAATACTATGGTAAATAACATAATAAAGTGCACATATTAGTAAGGTTTAAACATTCTTTTCTTTAAACATCAGAATCAAAATTCTAAATTCTGACAAAATTAGTCATTACTATTATAGATCAATATTCCGATTTACAAACAACAGCAGAGAGGAACACTCACATAATTCAAAATGGAGCTTCAAGCGATTCATCCCACACATCACCACTTCCATTTGAAGCATCTTCACCATCTTCTTCCATGGACAACCTAATATACTCTCTATGTGCAAACCGATCCCACTCGGTTAAAGTTGGATTTTCACGTTCCTGAAATAAAAAAAGGCAATCCAACTTGTTATTTAGATGATTGGTAGTGAATTCACTGCTTTATGGGAAGTTGCAATCACCTGGCGAATGAGGAATGGATCACGAGTTTCAAATGCCATAAATTTGTTGAGAAGAATAGGATGTGAATATATTTCCAGAGAGTTTACACCGCTTTAAGTCCCGCAGGTAAAGAGCATCGTTCTGTGGAAAAGAAAAAAGATTTATCAAATTCAGTTTAAGGGTTTGTTTGGAACACAGAATTTTGCATAAACAGTGCAATTCCTCAACAGTGGCATTCCATTGTTCCAAACCAGGCCTAATTGCCTAAAATGCATCAATAATTCTGTCCAAGATGCTACCTCTGGTCCAATCATATCAATCATCTGGCATAATATGTCCTCAAAAAGCACGGGTTCTTGTGCCATGCACTTCCATCCGTGCAATTGCTCCTCATAGAAAAATTGCATTTCAGTCCAGTGGTGGTTAAAATACCATTTCCATCAATATCAATGCACTTAAACCTGCAAAATTTGGCTCATATGTTCAATGAACACAGTAACATAATTATTAAAAATATGCTTCAATATCAAAGCCATTTGTAAGCACAACTCTGTAAGCAAGCTCCTCTAGCTAGCCTCAACCAGTAAAATAGCTGCATAAGTTGTATTTAAAAACTTATTGAAATTTGTGCACACCACTCCAAAATTGGAACAACTCTTTAAACAAACAGCGCTGTAAAATTTTTAATTCACTGTGTTGTCTTCACATGCCTAGACATAAAACAAGACAATAGCTGGTTCCACCACACATTTACACTCTAAATTAAATAGTGAAAGCGATCTCTTAATCAAGTTAAGTGAAACAAATGTACAACTGCATATAGAATAAAAACTACTAGTGCCAATAAGGACAAATATCCATGCTGACGAACACACTTACCAGTATTCAAGCTAGCTCAAGATTGTCTTCCTCAGACAAAATAAAGTAAACAAAATCTTCATAACCCATCTTCCTTCTGTCATGCTTGTGAATTTCCTTGGACCTAATAACGTATAAAAAAAAATAAAAAGACAATCAACATTAGCAAACTAGCAAATCAGTTTTGTATACAGAATAAACATACTAACCTGTGAGAAGATCTATCCAACAAATTCGGTAGGTTAATGAATGATTCCATATCTGATAAGGTTCTCTTATCAATCAAAAAATCAATGATCTGGTCCAACTCCCAAAATTGCAGTATATCACATAAAAGTGTTCATATGTCAGAAAGTATCTGCATAGTCATCAGAAAATTAACATATTGGACAAATGTAAAAATCTTGTTTGGATTCTCACAATAAATAAAATAGAACTTGAAACCCAAGTAATTCCCGAGATCATCATGATCCCATAATAGGAGATTACAGTAACACCAAAAAATACATGCAAGGAATAAATCATAATTATAATATTATTATAATGGAGCCACCATTCTGCTAAGATATATTGTAAATACATGCAAGAATAGATATTGGGGATTCATTAACAACTAAATATGCTAATTACCTCAACACTTGGTTGATATCCTCTTCCTCATCCAGCTGCTGCATCGCAGCAATTAAATTCCACGTTTTAGCTCCCTGAGGTAAGTGCCATTTCCACTCTATTTATGAGTAAAAGATTCTTATATTACAATCTCAGCTGAAAAATACATAATAAACTATTAGCAGATGAATGAGATGCAGGCAACCAACAAATCACTACCAATAGTTCAAAACATTCAGTAGGTTCAATCATAGAATCCTCATAAAAGAATCAATAGCTAGTTGTTTTTTAAGATGGCAATCTCTAGTTAGACACAATCATCTTATATTTTTAAATATCAACATTCACTATTTGCTACTAAAATATCAGTGTCATACATACTATATGAGAAGATCAGTATTTTGAGTGTTACCAAAACGAACAAACAAACAAGAGATACACAATGATACAAAGAACATTGTTACTAGCACTAGCTATTCTTTTCACTGGATGGCAGAAATTACCATATCTCTCCTGAAACTCAGGGGTGCCTTGCAAGAACTCTAATCCAGGTGATTGCCAGAAGTTCTTTTAAGACAGCTTAAAATCCTCCGTGGAAATTACGCAAATCAATGAAATTATGGAGGACTAGTATCCCATCAAAGAAAATGAGCAACATATAAGAACATCTTGCCATATAGTCATATATACTGGTGTGAGGGCAGTGAGAACCACGGACAAGAATTACATACCTGAGTGAGATAATTGTACCCGGCTTCTTAATACTTCAAATATTTGGCTAGCTGTATCCATTGTAATCTTGTTATCATTGATCCAGTAATCAACAAACGCATCCCTGATTATAAAAATAAATTCATACTTTACCCATGTCAAATCTGAAACGTTAGATATTACTATGAAGTTCGAAGGGTTCAATCTAGATGCAAGGGAAGTAGGCTTACATGCTATTTTTCTCTACTTTCAGGACTTCAACAGGGCAGTGGGGTTGAGACAAACTTTTGAACAGGGATATTTTCTATACTACTCCTTTAAAAGGCTCTAGTGGTGGTGACAGTGAATCTGCCATCCCACCACTGCTTTTGCAGTTTTTACATATTGGCCCTTGAGATTTTCCGATATTATTGAATAATCCAATATTTGGTTCAAACAAGTGAATACATATATTCAAATAAGCAAACAAGTGATACTAACATCAAAAAATCTAGTTATCAAAACACGGCTAGACTACTTGAGCCAGAAAAAAAAATGAAATTATTCAACATTTGTTTAATTATACATATGAAACACTTCATGTTTAGTATCAATAAATTCAATCATTAAACCTAGGTTATGATAATCTAGTCCAGGTACAAAAACAGTTACAAAGCACATATCATGGGGAAGAAACACATGGTGCCAAAGCACACTCTAGTGGCATAAAATTAACAGTTACTAATGAAAGATAGAATACCGTATCCATAGAATAACACATAACGATGGTTACTACCACTGGTATCTATAATATGTTTAAATAATCTGGAAGGTTGTGTTTCCTAGCAGCAGCCAGGAAAAGGTGAAAAGTAGCAGGAGCCAACAGATTCAGAAAGCCAATTGTGCAATGAAGGATCCAACCAAGAATATCTTACTTCTAGGTATAACAGTTAGGGTTCAAGTTCAAACAATCACGCAAGTAAAACAAAATCAACACAGATATTGCTTCGCCATGAAGCAGTGTATAGTATTTGAACAGCATGTGGCATAAACAATTATGCTATAACCCATATCAGTCCATGCACAATATTTATCGTGTCTTCCAAACATGATAACAGATTAACAGCTAAGATCCATAAACTTATAGCACATGCCATTATATTGCATCGACAGAGATATCGAAATGAACAATATACCTTGTGACAGTTCCAGAGCCTGCAGCATCGATCTTCTTGAAAAGGACACTGGAGAAGAACGACGGAAGCTTGCATATATCTTTTGTGACTGATCTGAATTCTGAAATGAACAAATATAATATTCAAACTTCAAATGTATTTTTAATGCGTAAAATCAAGAAATGAAACCCTCAAAGCAATCACCTTGAATCTGGAGTCCCTCCCCTGCAAAAAAGAGGTGATCTATTCTAGATAAGCATTGCTCCTTCAAATCTTTTGGAGCAGGGCGCCCATTTTTGAAGTAAAACTGAAAATATACAGCATGCAAAGAAAACTATTAGAAAGGGATAATTAAATAATGAAAGCAGTAATACTAACTGCAAGACAGATGAGAAGACCGGGTATAACCTCCCTCACTGGCTCACTAACTACTTTTAGTGGAGATCCCAAGGATGATGGTCCAGCTCCAGATCCTCGCCTCATAACACGGGGGGAGCCAGAAGTGCTTCTAGGAGAAAGAGGAGGCACTACCAGCTGGATAACATTGACTGGCAAAGAACCACTTTTGATTGAAGCGGCATTTGCTAGCAGAGCTCCGGCAACTATTCATGTAGCACAGCTTTTGCATCTTCAATCAAAAGTTCACCTGGCAGCCAGGCATAAACAATAAAATTTGTAGGATATGAGCATTGCAAATAATCACATGTATCAAATTAATCATGTCTAAAGAAACAAATATCATGCTTCTTCTTCTTCACCAAAAGAATCAATACAGTTTTACTTTCCAAATGTGGAGATGTAGTACTATAAACACATGAAACTATGTGCTGCATAACCTGGAATCCAACAAAAGTTCAGAATCCCATGTCCCTGTGACACCCTCATGCATAGCTTCATCAATAATTCAATATACCCACCTATTTTTACGCTACACGCAATGCTCATAATGAAATAATCACATAGGAATACAAACATTTACTTCAAAAATGGGATGTTCGTTGCTAAAGAATGTGTATGACCAGTTTACCCACTGACACGGGGTGTCAGATCCAATTCGGATCTAGTGTCAGATTCGCAAGCAAAAAAAAGGATTCGAGATTCGTCTAATATATATAATTTAAATTAAAATATTTATATATTATCAATAACACGTAAAATAGTTGGTAAAGAAATAGAAACATAATGTAGTACACTGAGAATTATGCATAAAGGATATTATACAGCTGTAAGCCATAAAAGAACGTTGACTGGGTGATGCATCTCCTCAACAGCAGAGAAGAGAAAACAATAGAGAAAGTAAAAAATCTGCAGGCTGCAGCAGTGGAGCTCTCCTCTATCTCCTTCCACATCCTATTGTTCTTCTCTCTCGTTGTGTCAGCTAATCGGCCCTATCACAGCTTCTTTTCCCATTCTTTCTCTGCCCTCTGCTCAGCTGCAACTTGGACTCACCGGAGCCATGTCTGATGCGTATCGTACCGAGTCTGATGCGTGTTGACACGGAAAAAAAATTCCCGACTCGCGTGTCCCGGTAATGCTATGACTAGTACAGCATGAACATTCAAACCATACCAAGAACAGATATGCAAAAAGGAAGACAAACTCAATATATATACAGATAACATAAAAAAAGTACTCAAAAAAGACGCCGTGCCGCATAACAAAGTGAAGCAAAACAAGAAGAAATATTAGCATAGTTAGGAAAGACAAGTAATACCACAGTGGTAACACATTGAACCCTTGATAAATCATAATCCTACTCAGAGTGCAATCATGCATAATACTGTCGACATGAGTTATTTTTCCTAAGGTGCCACATTACCATGCATCCTCCCAAGAATGGTACTGACACTGTTCTATCTGCAATTGAACATCCACATTTTCTATAATGAAATATTATGGGCAAACAGAACTAAAGAATTCAAAACAGATTAAGTTGCGGGTAACCAATGTGTCAACAATATTTGCTTCTGGAAATGCTGTTAGATAAAAAAATATTATTGTGATAACACGATTTGAGCTGTACAGTGTATTGCTGCATATATTCCCTTGAAAAGTCATTAAGGCTGCTATATCTGCACAAGTGTGGACAAATTTAGCAACCAATGGAACACTAAAAGATAGCCAATCAATTGAAGCAGTGCAAATCTCTCACTTTAAAATCCAGGACATCCATATCAGACATCAACCAAGGCAACACTCAAGCAGATTGCAACGAACCAAGATATAACAGCTACAATGTCCACAGATGCTCTATGGAGAAAGATTAACTTGCTTTCCTATCAAAATCTTTGAGCATCCTATAAAGAATGGCAGCAGAGCTCCTCCATTCAATTTGTTACACTAATAGATTGGTGAAAAAAAATACTAACTATAGGTAGCATCAAAAAGTAAACCAAGAAAGAAGAAACTGGTAGCGTAAGCTAGTTTTTAGCACAATATACAACTGCAAAATCAAACTTATTGGTGAAAACAATATACTAACTTATAGATACCTTCAAGAGTAAGCCAAGAAAGAAGAAACTGATAATGTAAGCTAGTTTTTCAGCACAGCAAACTACTGCAAAATCAAACTGATTGGTGAAAACAATATACTAACTTACAGTTATAAATACCATCAAAAGTAAGCCAAGAAAGAAAAAAAATAGTGTAAGCTAGTTTTTTACGCCTGCAAAATCAAAACTCAACGAAAAAACTCTGTACACGGCATCTCTTAGAATTCAACATTCTGCTAAACTGCAGCCCCGCACAACACTCACTTACCACAGAAACATATCATTCCCTTGAAGATCATGTATTTATCAACAGCAAAGATAATTCATAAGGCCAAAAGCTCATCTCAAAAGCTACCAGTGAGCACCAGTTCAAAGTTCAAACAACCCAAAACTAGTATGATTCCTGGACTTAAACCACATCTTGATTTATGCCAGATTCTTTTGTCTTAAATCGATAGGATAGACTGAATAATTAGCTGCCAGTTTCCATTTCGACTTCCAAAGTCACTAAACTACATATAACGTGTTGGTCAAGACCTCACGCTACAGCAATTAAGAAACAAGAAAAGTAAAACTTTCAGTATTCATACCACCTAATTACATCTTGGCAAGTTCCGAACAGAAGATCACAAACATGCAAGATTATGTCCAAACAAGGATAATCCAAACCATCTAAACGAGCTACTGAGCAAGCAACGTATTATTTAACAAAATTCACCACCACAAAATTTCAACGAACCAAGCCGTTTGATCTACCAAAAACCCCATGTTTACTGCATCCCCGACACATGCCCGCAAGCATAACACGACCACGACGGTCTAAACCACTACAGACGAACTGCAAACAAAAAAAGGGGCACCAAGCGAAGCACTCCAGACGACATACCCTCACGAGTTCTAGCACGAGATCCACACAGGGCCACACAAAAATCTACGCACAAGCCACGCTAATCTACGAACAAATCCAAAACAACAAACCGGCAACGAGAGGGGTGGGCACGAGAGGCTACCAGCTTCGAAGTCTCGGGAAGCGCGAGCCACTGCGCGTAGAGCGCCTCGACTAAGCTTGGGTTCTCCCGGAGCGCGCCCGGCGAGAGCTCGGGCAGCTGCAGCAGCTCCGGGTCAAGCGTAGCCGCATCCTTCCTCGCCGCCTCCACCTCCATGCCGTCCGTACTCTAGTGCCCTTCTCATGCACCAACCAGAGCCCCCAAACCCTAGATCTGCCCCCCGCGCGGGCGCCCAGCCGCTGGAAGCCCGAGGCGTCGCGCGGCGGCGCGGCAGCGGAGTTGGGGGAAGGCGCGCGGAAGCACCGAACCGGAGCTCGGCGGGATCGGCTGCGGAAGACGCAGGAGGATCGGGGGTCGCCGGCTGCGGGATCTGTGGCGAGGGCTGGGGGCGGTTGCCGGCGGGGAGGCGAAACCCTAGGCAGCCGCAGGAAGCGAGCGAGGGGGAGGAGTTGGGGAGATGGGAGAGAAGCGAAGCGAAGAGCGGAAGATGGTGGTGTTAATGGTGGGCGTCGATATAGCAGCGGAGGGCAAAATAAAATCGTCTTTTGGTGGCACTTTCGGTTTGGCTAAGCTAATGCAACCCATGAGCCTCTCCAAAATGCAGGTAACCCCCTGTGGATACCGTGGTTTAAGTTTCAAATCCAAATTTCTTCTTAAATGAATACTATAGTAGATCTCACTATAAAGAGTAATTGTTCTATGTTTGTTGTTATTATTTTGAGATTTGAGGATTTGAGTGAAATAGCTATGAATTGTGCTGGTGGGTTTGGTGATGGGTGGTGCTAATGGATTTGTTGGCCTAATCTGGAAGTTGTTTATAAGATATTCCCGTGGTATTCTCTCTGTTCGTTGTTTGAATTATGCCGTTAGAGTCTTGACATAAATATGGATGGCACAAAGAGAGAAAAAAGAAATGTTATTTGTATCTAGTTAGTAGACCATCAAACACATGGTATCGCACGTTTACTGGTTTATACTCTATAAATTAATGAAACATAACATATGAATTAAAAGTAATATAAATAACTAATACCATACAAATCAGTTGGAATGATAAACTACATAAGCAAAAACAAAGGTATCAGGCTCCATCATGTAGTTGTGTTGTTTATCAAATGAACCATAACCATTTATTCATGGGACATAGGGTGCGTTTGAATCTGGGGTTGAGCTGAGATTTTTGACGGCACGCAAAACGAGATAAGCCATTAGCACTTGATTAATTAAGCATTTATTATTTTAAACTTAAAACATGGATTAATATGATTTTTTAAGAAACTTTTACATAGAAAATTTTTATAAAAAACGCACTATTCAGCAATTCAGGAAACGTGTTCATAAAGAACGAGAAAGTAGCCAGCCAAGCAGCTAGTTACAAGGCACCTATAGTAAAAAGTAGGTATAGATTTTATGAAATAAAGATACCAGAACCTTGTGAAAAAATATGTAACTATGATTTAGTGCTATTTGGAATACATAATTTTGAGGTGCTTCTGTAGTGTAGGATTCATATCTAAAATTTTTTCCAATGATGATTTTTGAATCACGAGGTTAGGTGGATAAATTCATAGAATTTTTGAATCACGAGGTTAGGTGGATAAATTCATAGAAATATATTATGTGCTATGTATTTTGAAGAGAAAACATATTTTCTTTGAATAAGATCTATAAAACGAAAGAAAGCATTTCACGCATTTTGCAAAACAAATCAAGATATTTTAAAAAGTAGAAATAACCTTTTGTGCGACGCTAAACACGACCATTGTACTAGAAAATACAAACCACGGCCTATTTACTGTTCTATCATCGACGAGATACGGCTGTGGCATCCGATCTGAGCTGATCTTTGCTGATCCAACGGCTGATCATGATCCCTAACACGGGCAACCAACCACCCGTGTTCGTCACCTCCCCTCCCAAAGCTACAAAAGACGAGCCCAAGTCACCTCGCCGTGCGCCAAGTCGTAACTAACCAACCGCTCCGGCTGTCGCGCGCAACGGCAACCTGAGGAGGCAGCCAAGAGAGCCCAGCCATGGAGGTGGCCTCCCTCTTCCGCACGCCGCAGCCGCACCACCTCGCCGAGCTCCGCATCGAGGGCGCCGACCAGTCGCCCGTCGCCTTCTCCGACCCCTGCGCCGTCGGCCGCAAGCGCCGCTGTCTCTTCCCCGCCTTCTCCCCGCGCAAGAGGATGCTGCTGGAGCTGCCGCCCTTCTCCTCCGCGCCGCCCGGGCCGGGGTGCGCCGCGGGGGTTCACTCGTCGGTGCCTCCGGCGAAGACCGGTGGGAGCGGAGGTGGTGGGAGCTTGTCGTTCTCCGTATGCGGAGAGGATCTTGACGCCGATGGGGTCCAGCGGCGGTGGCGCCTCGTTCTTGCCTCGGCCGAAGCAACCGTTGAGCCCATGGCTCCACCGCCAGTAGCGGCGGCGGCGGCGGCTCTTGGTTCTTGGCTCCTGAGCCATCGTTGTCGCCCAACCCCACGGGCTACGACGGCAGCGGCGCCTCGCGTTCTTATGGCTTCCCGAGTTCGGTGCTCAGGAGCCCCAACGACGGCGGAGGCTTCGCGTTCTTCGGTTCGCCCGACCCGCAGCGCACCGCCGGTGACACCAACCGTAGCGGTGTCCCGTTCTTGGCTCTCGAAACCGTGTCCGGGCAGCAGGTTCGCCACCATCTGCGGCGGCAAAGGCGTCGCTCCGCGGATCCGGCGTTACCGGCGATGGCGGTCTCGTCGCGCCGCCGTTCAGGGGCAGAAGCCTCTGGTCACGGCGCCTCGCCCAGGCCGCAGCCGAGGGTCGCACTATCCAGCAGTTGCAGATCACCCTGCCGCCGCAGAAGGTCCCCAAGACGGTAGCCCCTGCCACCGGCGAGCCCTCCGCGTGGCGTGGCGCCACCCTGTCCGCGTCGACGGCCAGCCCGTGCTGCACGTTCCTTACTTTGCCCGCGAAGGCGAGCAACCAGGTTCGAAGCTTCCACCCTCCCTGTTGATCCTCTGCATCGATCTCCCCGTTCTTGAATCTTGATTTGTCCGCTCGATCGTCGCCGTTTCCTCGCTTTCGCTCCTCTGATCTTGCCATTCTTTGAAATATGTGCATCTCCAGGAACGGGAGATGCGGGCGTCCAGAGTGGACGGAGAGGGCGCCACCACGCCGGCGGTCGCGGCCTGCACCGGCGGCGAGATGGTGGTGAGCGTGACCTGCTCGTGCGGTGCCCGGGAGGAGTTCTGCATCGACCGCCGTCACTGACAGCCTTCCCAGCGCCACATCCTCGCCGTCGATTGCACTTGGCGGACGGATTCTGTCGCATTGTTGTGATGCATTTTTTTTTAGCCTTGAGCTGCTGTATTGAGACAGGACGAGTTTCAGGATGAACAGAATATTTTCATCACTGTTTGTTCAGATATGAGAATGTATCTCATATTTTGTAGGGTTTGTTTGGTTTAAACTTTAAATCTTTGGTGGTTTGTGGTTTTTGATAATAGAATGAAAATCTTTTAGTGCCTGGTGAATCTGGAGAAAGCCTGAAGCCACACGCGCCACAAAAAATTTATGTGCAAGTGACTGATAAGAATTTAGGTAGTACTATATAATTTTAGTATATAATAATCTGCAATTTTATCATTGTATGTGGTTTTACTTTATTTTAGTATAAATTTGAATACTCTTTGCATATATTTTTATAAGTTTTTTTATAAATTATAAATTTATTTCATGTTTAGTTTATTGTTCGACTTTTTATCTAAGAAAAAAATAAACTCTACTGTTCTTTTTTGAAGGAGCGATGATAACCAATCCAATGGATAAGAAAAATAACTGAAATTTTCAATCACGTGAAATCTAGTAACTCCTAAAAATTTAGAGTAAATATCGTAAAACCCCGGATTTTATGTTTCAAGTTATAGAAAACTACCGAGATTTTGGTCCATATCACATAACCATAAGTATTTTGGTAGCACAGTTCGAGAAACCACTCCCTAAGCAAATCTAAGCCATGCTGATATATGGGACCTGCTTCTAGGTAGTGTTTAACATACCATTCTATAGGGGGTTATCGTCCCTCCCACGGTACGGTAACCGTCCAAAACCGCGTAAAATTTATCTTCAAAAATTTGAATTTAAAATTTTTAAATCTCATGATACGGTCCGCACAGTAAGCCGCGGCATGTTAAATTTAAAAAGAAAAAATTAAAAAAAATTGTAAAACATAGTAAAAATTCTAAAAAATTGTAGAAAATTCAGGAAAAAATTGTGAATATCTCTAGAAAAACAATGTAATATTGCATAATTTTTTTGCATAACACTTGCTATCGTTTTTACACTTAAATAAAGTAAAAATTATATCCTAACCTATCTCTTATTTTTTTATTTTCGATGGAGCTCCAAAATACGAAGTAAACTTACTTATTTTTATAAATTTTCTTCAACATAGTGATCCATAATTCAAGTACTACCTACTAGAATTTTTTTTATTTTTTAAAAAAATTTAAATTCGGATAAAATTTATTCAAACCAAACCACCGGTAACTGATACCGTACCCCGGCGGTTTAAACGGTAACAGTGTTACCGACGGTTCTAGGTCGATGTGGCTTGTATAGTTTGGACGATGACATGGCATAGAGGGGCACACGGCACGGTTGGAAAAATGGCGCTTTCTCAGGCGAAACTGCGGCAACTAAACATAAGGAAGAAAGTGTGCACGATGCACAACTCGCTCAGGCGCACGCAGATCGGTGCCACAGTTGCGACCACGATCGATGTCTCATCGGCCTCTCCCTTTACTTTTTTGCACCATTACTCTCCCTAGCTTTGCCGGCTTTATCACCTTTATTCGTCATCCCTCCTACTCTCCTGATTTTTTGGCCTCCCTGAACCGTCCCGCCCTTCAGCGTGTGTATGCAACGCCTCCATTCCCAAGCACGACCCCTGGTGCAAGAGATGTGAGTTGACTGCTGACTTATTGACATTAGTGTTGTATGGTTTCTGTAGTAAACAGGTTATTCATCGTCCAACAACACACATTATTCAGATTACCAATATACCGCACTTTCTTTTGGCAACGCCCATAAACAATTTCATTGATAGAAATTGTAACATCAAGTTTAGTTACAACATTTAAAGGAAATATGGCATAGGTATGTGCAACGACATTGGCTTCCCTCACATTGAGCTGTAAACCATTGTAATAAAGTTTCCTAGTTAGCTACCTGGCTCTTTATTTTCCTCAGGTACAACATTACATCAAGAGTTAATATGTCTCACTTATACTTCTGTGAGCCAACAATCTACTGTCTAGAAGCATTGATAAACATTTTCAGCCTGGCCAGAAGCATTGTTCGACAAATTGAATTTCAGCTCATCCACAAGCTTCAGTCTTCACTCTAAAATAACACTACCACATTATTAGCTATACCTGAAATAGAGAATGGTACAACGATCAGTCCTCTGCAAGGTTCCAGTGAACTTCAAGGTGTTGGTTTAGTTGAATGAAAAAACTGCTGAAATCAGTAGAAGTATATCAATACAAGCAAGTTCCATAATCTGACCTATAGAAAGGAATCTCCTTTTTGCACCAAATTGTTAAAGGTAATCGTATTTTCATCAAAATGGCATGTCGTTATTTCACTGATTGAGCCATATACAAATAAATAACATAAAAATTGGCCGTACTATCAAGAAGAGCTCTGAATCCCATTGACCTACTTATGAGCGGTCACTTACAGCAGTATCATGAGGATGACCAGATGAGAGGAGTCATGATGTTAGAGGCTTCGTGCAGTAGGTTCTGTAGAGATAATACACGGGTAGTCAGTTTTGACAAGGTTTAGTGTGTAGGATAACGCTTAGAGTGATGATGGTCGGAGGTGATGAAGATAGGAGCCCGGATTGGCAGCAAGGGGAAAGATGGCGAGGGGCATGGCCTAGGTCAATGACGAGGGGTCAAGCTGCGATGGCCTGATGAGAGATGGTGGCGACGAATCAGAGGGGAAGTAGAAGATGCTTGGGGACGGGAGGCGATGGTGGCGTGTGGCTCAGGTTAGCAACAAGGACCGGTGTTGATGTATGACGGTGAGGTTGTGGCGTGATGGCGACGGGAAGTGAGGGGGCAAGGGCATCGAGGAGACTAGCGGCGTGAGCGGTGGCAAGTTCGACGGGTACCAGAGAAGGTCAAGCCTACCCCTATCCACGTCATCATCAACATGCCCCGTCCACGTAATCATCTGAGCTGTACAGGTCACACTGACCTAGGAGCGAGTCCCACATGTCAACATGGTTATGATCTGTTTAGGATGAGATTTTCTGAATTACGTACCAAGATACATGTAGTTATGTGATACGAGTTAAAATTCTTATAATTTTTTACAACTCAGATCATAAAATCTAGGGTTTTATGAAATTTTCTCAAAAATTTAATTGGATGAACGCCTTTGTCACTGTCTGATATCACATAAACAGAAAACATTAATGCCACCAAATCCTAAAATTATAAATTGACCTGACTCTGAACCAAACTGACGTTCGAAAAAAACTCTGAGGCCCCAGTTGACCATTCAACCTCTCCTTTACATCCCTCGCGCAGTTCGCGAAGCCTCTGGCCCGCAGCGGTTAGCCCTTCCGCGCAACTACCAGGAAAAGGGCAGGGGAAAATCCAATTAAACTCCCCTATGCGGCCTCCTCCCACGCCTCTCCCCCCCCACGCCAACCCCACTGGCCACCGCTGTCCTCAGCTCCCTCCCGGCGACGAGCACACCGCCACCGCCGGCGCGCGCGCACACGGCGAGATGAACCCCTTCGCGAAGAAGCCAACGCCGCGAGGTGCGATTATCCCCGTTCCCCCCTCCCCAAGGGCACCTCCCGGGCGACCGAAGTTCGATCGAATTAGCCCTCCGCTGTCGCGATCGCGGTCTCTCCGCGTAGCTCGAATTCGGATCGATCTGCCTCGCTTCGGGAGGATTACTAGGGTTCGATCCTATTCCGATCGGCGCGACCGATGTGTTCCGAGCTCTAATTTTGTGGTTTTGACTGTGCAGAGGCGATCCGGAACAGCAAGCGTGAGCTGACGAATGCTACCAGAGGTGATTGATTGATTCCTTTCGAGCACACTTACAGTCATGCCAGAGAAGTAATTGTGTTTTGGTTTACCCTAGTTGTTCAATTGTACTTTTGGAGCATATCGATCTACATATGCTAACTGCAGTTTGCTTCTAATGCGTGTCGAATTGCATCAAATTATTTCTGATCAACAGCAAGGGTTAAATGTAGCTTTTCTGTGGGGATAGCTTATTGCTTTAAGCAACTTGCGATGTTGATTTGGGATGTTTGCTGGAAAATATTTTGAGCTTGACGAGTTGATGTTACTGTTATCAAATTTAACTGAAACATGAAACGCGAAAAAGCTGGGATAGGTAACTTTAAAATTATCTAATCAAGGGCTGGTTGTCGAGCACGAGGATTTGATGGTTGAGGTCATGTGTTCAAGTACTTGCTCTTCTTAAAATTACATACGGATAGTTCGTCCTGCATATTCTTGGATTTAGAGTTATCTAATTTCTTAACATGTCACCTGTAGGTATTGAGAGAGATATTGGAACATTGCAGCTAGAGGTATGCATCTTTATCCACACCCCTTAAGTTCTGTAGCTAATGAGAAGAATTGCCTATAATATCTGCCAGCTTGTAAATATTCTTATATGTTCATATCCAACTGAGAATTTGTTCTGCATTGAAATGAAACCAAGTATTTAAGCTTAGGTGTATGCTAAGCCACTTCAATTTCAATAACATGCCTTTTCATTGTTAATTTTACTGTGGAATTTTTAGGATGAAGTTGAATCTATCACTGGTTTACATTTTTTTTTCAATCAACAGGAAAAGAAGCTAGTCGCTGAAATCAAAAGGACAGCAAAAACTGGCAATGAGGTTTTTTTTTTCTTATGTTTCAGTTTCAGCACAATAATTTTGGGCTCAGATCATACAGTGTGGTTCATAACTTCTGATGATTTCCATCTCTTTTGCAGGCAGCAACTAGAATTCTGGCCCGTCAGCTGATCAGGTTAAGGCAGCAAATTTCTAATTTACAAGGTAGCAGAGCTCAGATTAGGGGCATTGCGACACATACGCAGGTGAAATGTTGTTTCCCCCTTTTGCTTTGTTCCAACATAGTGGGGTTAACTTTTTGATCTTGATGTTGAATTTTGTCCGTAGGCAATGCATGCCAACACTTCAGTGGCTGCTGGCATGCAAAGTGCAAGCAAAGCAATGGGAGCTTTGAACAAGGTAATAACCTACCGAGCTTATGTGCATGGGACATCATCATAGCATAAATTTGAAAATTCAAGTATGCAGTTTATACAAGAACCAACTAACCTTTGTCTAGCGTCCTCCATTTATTACTTCTTTTTTGTGCGACTGAATTTTAAACTTTGCTACTGAGTGTGATTTTCATCTTATTTTGTCTTTATTTGCAGCAAATGGATCCAGCCAAACAGATGAAGGTGATGCAAGATTTCCAAAAACAGTCGGCACAAATGGATATGACGGTACTCTTAACTGTCCATGTTCTTAATAAATTTGGTTTTTTGTTGTAAGACAAAATTAAACTGTGATAGTACCTGTGTGTAAAAAGTTATGCATTGACTACCTTTATTCATTGAACAGAATGAGATGATGTCTGATTCCATTGACAATATCTTAGACGATGATCAAGCTGAGGAAGAAACAGAAGACCTTGCCAATCAGGTAATTTCCAATTCCTATTTCCAGACCAATTTCTAGAATCTTTTTGAAATGCTGCCCTTCTGGTTCTTTTTTCCTTTCATAAGCCCTATGCCTTGAATTTGATTTTTCTTCATTTCTTGTCTATGTCTTTTAGGTTCTGGATGAAATTGGTGTTGACATTGCCTCACAGGTAGTTGAAGTTACTATCTCAGCTCTTTAGTCTGTTTTCTTTTCTTTTATTGGTTGCTTTAGTTTTTTCTTATCCTTTTCCTCTTCACAGTTATCCTCAGCTCCTAAAGGAAGGATTGCTGGAAAGAAGGTTCAAGCTGATGAAAGGTATGCTGGATCCAGGATGTATGACTATCTTGTTTGCTTAACTTTGTCTTTCCTTTCCCCCTTTGTAAGGACTTAGAGTTACTGTATTTTTCCACTCTGTACTGCTATGACTAAAATGTTGAATGACTAGTTAGCTCCCTGCTGATTTTTTTTTTCCATGCATCAAAAGAATTAATAGATTCTATAAAAATCAATAGCTAACTGTTCTTTAATCTAAATTGTTGTGTCGTGACAGACTGAAAAAACTCTAGTTACGATCAAATCGGTGGGTGTGCTAGTTTTCAAATTTCAGAACTTGTCTCTTGATTTTATCCATGGTATTCAGATCTGTCTACAGTGAAGTCCTTACCAACCATTTTTTTTATGTAGCTTTTAGATCTATCTGAACCGAGTGTAGAATCATTGCTTCCCTTACACCTACATATGCCTGTTCGCTTATTCATGATATAAGTTGCCACTTTATTGACCCTTTTTTTTTAAGACTCCACTTTATTCATTCTATGGTTTCTTTGTGTACAGTTCAGAATTGGACGAACTCGAGAAGAGGTTGGCTGCTCTGAAAAATCCATAAATGAGGGAACTTCTCTGCAACCCAAGATTTTACACAAAGAGTTAACCTGCCCTGTACCTACATTTCAAATTCGTGATAGGAACTAAAATACATTTGCATCTGTAAATATCGGATGGTTGATACTTCAACTATATGAAGATGGGTATCAACCTAACAAATCTGAAAATTCTCATCGAGAAAAAAACGGGGTTCTCTTATAAACTTGTGTCAATGTTAGCTTAGTTCTGCATGGAGAGCTTCATTTGTGGGGTTAGAGAGTAGGATATACGTTCTTGTGTGATTGTAATTTTGTTTTTGGTGGAGGTCTCATGTATCGGTTCTTATTTTTTATTCAGTACAAACTTGTGTACATTGGAACAATGCGTTAATGCAGACATGGTCTGCAACTTCAGCACCATTTGGGTACTTCTGCTTACGTACCAACCAGTGAAATTTGTAAGCTATGAGAACCTGCCTGATTGTCTAAGGGTCCGTTCGAATGAGCTGCTATATCCGCTATATGAGCATGCTTCTTGAACTATTAAATGTTGTGTTTTGTGCAAAGAAAATTTATATAGAAGCTTTTCTAAAAAATCAAATAAATCCATTTTTCAGTTTGTAATAGTTAGCACTTAGGTAATTATGAGCTAATGACTCATCATATTTTCCGTGCTACTGAGAAGCTTTAGCCAACAACACATTCAAACACTCCCTTAATTAAGGAAAATGCTTCCCCTCGTGTGCAATGCACGAGGGAAAGATCAGACGCTCTGTCCTACTTTAATTTTTCTCTTGCTCCTATCTTTAAAACTGCAACAACGCAAGTACGATGACACCACTTCTTCCGGTCACTTCCCCGTCCTTTCTTCACGCCTGAAATGATGAGGCTAGGACCACACGCTCCTCATCCTTCTCCGTACCTTTCTCCTCCTTTGCGCTCCTCAAGCTAGATCTGGACATCCCTAGCATTGAGGTACCAGATCTGATCGATAGCTAACCAGGAGAGGAGGGAGGTGGGAGATGGTTCATTCAAGAGGCTTCCTCCGGCTGCCACCTCCCATCGCCACGTCCCTCGCCGCCATAGAGAAAGTGAAGAAGCAAGCAACGACGGCGAAGGTGAGGCTGGTGGTGGAGTGACGAGGGGTGAAGATGTACCAGGGGGTGGCGCGGAGCTCATTGGACTCGTGAAGGCGGCGGATTTCATGGCACCAACACTAGCCCCGAGGGCACCGTAGAGGATGTTGCGGGCAACGTTTCTTGATGTTGGAGACAATGTTTTCACGATACTGTAATCTGGTTTCTTTGGATGTTGTACATTGGTTGCAATGTTTTTCTTTATGTTGCGGCTAGGTTCTTAGATGTTGCACACACTTTTTTTTTTTGCAGTTAGTGTTCCTGAATGTTGTATCTGGGTGAAACATTTTTTATCAGGTGGTGAAACATTTCTTAAACATGTGATGAAACATCGCCCGATATTTTGACTAGGATTGGGCGCCTGATCAATTGTCGCCTCCATTAATATGATGCATAGTCATGGCCCCGAATTAGGGATCACAAATTCACAACTACTCAATTCGTTTCAAAATATAGCTATTTTTAGCTATACACACAGACAAGCACTTGTTCAAATATATAGAGATAGCTATATTTTGGCACAGAGAGAGTAATAGTCATGAGCCACCTCTTGACAGATCAAACAGTAATATGGTTTAATCTGAGTATTTTAAGGAATATCTCCACCCTATCATAGACTTGATTTGGGCCGCTCGTTCTGATCGGACAGTAATGAATGCCCTAGATCAGATGGTACTAGGGGTGAAATCGGGTCATATACGATCGGATCATGCTGTTCCCGTATCCTATCCTATATTTTCATTTAGATTCAGAGCTAGGTACAGATAATACCGGATAACCTATCACTTATCCCATATCCTATCCTATATTTTTTTTCTTGGAATCAGATTTGAAAACATATATTTATTTATATCTCTAATCCATAGATATTAAACCTAGGAAGGCAATTAGAGTGTTAAAAAACGATATATCAAGGAAAAAGTGAATAATATTAGTTGTGAGCTCATAAAATAGTGATTAACCAATATTTTACCATGTTTATATGTGGATTTCTAATAAATTTTGTTATATGTTTGATAATATAGAACATATGAGTGGATACAACTATTTTCGTATCCTAACCCATATTTTTTTACAGATTTGGATTTGAAAATATCCGTCCCGTTTTTATCCCTAGTGGTGATCCATCTCCCGACAGGCTCAAACGATATGCGGTACAATACGCGGGTTTATTTGCAAAAGCGGTTCCCTCATCCTCCCCCGCGTTAATCCGACTCGTTCATTCCAATCCGACGGTTTCTGCAGCGCCCACCGACCCACGTAAGATCACTACGAATGGTAGCGATCCCACGTACTTATAGGCTCAAACGGTAATATGGTACAATGCGAGGGTTTCAATCCAAAAGTGAGATCCCATTCTCCCAGCGTTAATCTGGACCGTTCGTTCCGGATCCGATGGTTACTGCTGTCCCCACGTAAGGTCGCTACCAACCGTAGCAAAATCCATCCCCGACGGGCTCAAACGGCAATAAGATGTACTACGAGGGCTCGGGCCGCAAAAGTCCCACAAGCCTCACAACCGCCCGTCGATCCAACGGTTCTCACGAGCGTCACCCCAAACACGGAAGCGGCTGCGCGACGGCGGAGGGGAAACGCGGCGACGTCGTGCGCGGCGCCGCCGCTCTCTCGTGGTCCGCGAGCCCTCCCCTCCCCGCCGGCGGCCCGCAGCGCCCGCCTCCTGGGCACTTAGCGGCTGGCTGGCTGGCTAGAAGATGACGCACGCACGGCGATGCACATGGCGTTCTCAACACACGCTTGGAAATGAAATCTCAGGGAAGACGAAGGTTCAGCGACAGGCTCGGCTGCTCTGGTTGGTTCATGCGACTAGCAGCGAACAATCCTGCGAGGCGCGGCTTCCGTCGTCGTCGTCGTCGGCAGCGGCAGCGGCAGCGGCGGCGGCGAGAGGGTTCCTGGGTTCCTGCCTCGTCGGCTCACTTCCTCCTCTCGGCGCCGATCGAGAGGCGCTCGAAGCACCGGAGAGCGGAGGCCCTCCCTTCCGGCGGCGCGTTCCGGGCGACAGGGGAGGACCTGTCGTCGAGGCCGGCCGAGTGGTGGTGGTTCCGGTGGGCGGTGGACGGGCACGGGCGGCTGCTGCTGCTGCTCGACACCCACCGGCTGGTCCGGCTCTGGTCCCCGCAGTCGCCTTTTGAGGAGGTCGGCCGGCTAGATGGGGCGGCGGTGGTAGGCATCTTCGACGAGCTCCTGTTCCTGGACATGGTTCCAGTTCTATCCGAATCGACAACCTGGATGCATACAGAAGAAATTGGTAAGTTCCAATTCCATTTTCCAAATAGAAGAGATTTAATCTAGCATTTGCATTTATAGTTTCGTGTTTGAATTTGGTGCATTTGGATAAACAAAACAATACTACTAGTTTGGAATCTTAGATGGAGTGTAGTCAGAATAAAATCAACAAGAAATGTCCAGTAAATGCAAATTTCTGGTTGATACCATGAGTGTGATAGTGTCCAGGGTAGACTTGGAATTATATGCAAATGCAACCAGTGGCGGACACACCTTTAAAATATAAATGGGGCGGAGACGGTTCATATAAATAACTGAATGCAACGCATATACAATATATGTATTGCAATCACATAAAAAATAAACTACAATATCAATAAATTAAGGTAAAAACATTCAAGATGCATTGTACCTCTTATTTGAAAATGAAAATAAGTCAATTTATGTAACATGAGTGATAGTTAACTATCTTAAAAATTAGTTAATATGTGAGAAGACATACACTATCAACACGACAATGATGCTCAAGCATGATTAAGTTTCTATCAAGCCTAGATTGATCCTATCTTGATACTGGTTCATCCAAATTTGGTATTCAAACTTTCGGTAAAAAATAATTTAACTTCTTTAAATAACGGATCCCAACCTTAGTTTATTAAGGTGATCAAGCGTGCTTTGATCTTAACAAGCTATATTAGAGGATACAACTATGTGATAGTACTATCTAGCAATATAATAATCTTATCTTCGAAGTAAAACAAGTAATATTAAGGTCTAGGGGTGTGGGACGGCACGAACCACATCTTGGCCGGGCGCCCCACTCTACCCAATGCGTGCGTCCACCCCTGAATGCAACATCTATCTATCATAGTGAAATGCGATACATACAGCTTCTGTAGATGACCCAAAAGAATCTCCAAGGCTTTTGTGCCTGGAATAGTCTCCGTGGTGTCCAGAACCCGGGTTTCTTCTGGCAAAGGCCTCAACAGCACCGGTAAATCTATCCCGAATCTCTTGTCCCACTGGCAAAGCAAAAGCTAATCAATGTGAAAATTTACTAATCACTAGTAATTTCACATGATAATGAACCGATGCAATTCACTACAGGAAAACAGACCTGAAGTTTTGTCTGTTCTCTCGACAGATAGTCCAGCTCCAGCCATTCTTCCACTGGCTTGCTGGATGTCAAAAAGATAGTTGTAATTCGACGAAAATTAGCCAGAACAACACAAAAAGTGAAAATTAAATGTTACATACTTGAATAAGCTTAGTATTAGAAACCATCTGAGGATATTTGCTCGCAGTCCAGTCAAATATGTAATCAAGTTGGTGCCCTATAGTCACTAATAATTTATAATTAGACCTCCGCTTATAACATCAAGTCATAAAAAATCACCAGTTGGTAAAAACAATAGAGAAAAAAACAGAGCTTAAAGAAGAAATAACTTGGGCACCTTCACGAGTAAATATATCCCGAAATAGTTTCTTCAAATAAGAGTAATCAGGTCTATCTTCGAATCGCAGGGAACGACAGTAGTGGAAATATGAGGTGAACTCTGATGGATAAGATTTGCACAGAACCTGGTCAAAACAATTTTAGTGCAAATGCATCTAGGAGTTGTCAATAATAGAATGATGAACTTCATGATGGCAACCATCAGTACCTCTGCTGGGGTGAGCATTTTCTTTTCACTAATTCTGTCATATTTTTGTTTCTTTGTACCAGCTTTAAGACCCTGCCATGGGAGACTGTAAACAATAAAAAAACATAAGCAGTTAAACTTGTCAAAGAAAATAGGAAAGATAGTAAAGTAGAAAAGATCATCAAGCCTAACCTTCCTCTTAAAAAATATAGGAGAAGATAGCCAACAGACTCCAGATCATCTCTTCTGCTTTGTTCTGCAAGAAATAAATATGTTCTACATGTAAACGTAGACAATATGTATGTTTGCTTGCTTTAAAAATTTCTACTCCAAATAACTTAGGTGCATTCATTTTACAGTAAGGATTATAAGAATCTAAATGTTCTCAATTTTACCATAATCTGGGAGTAGACATAACTACACTCCTTGCTTATTGTGCTCACCTATTCCAAGATGAGTATTCACACTAGCATAACGTGCTGTTCCTGTCAGATTTTTGTTCTCCCTGTATGAGTAACAAAAAAAATTATGAAACACAATAGCACAATTTAAATCAATCTACACAAGAAAACATATCTTTGACATAATATTCAGATTTGAGCTTAGGCTGCAGTGCTGCACAATATCCAAGATGAATATACCATTAGAAAACTTGCTTTGGTATCGTGCTTATTCTAGAAGAAATGAATGCAACCATACAAACTAGCCACTATGGATAGTATTTGAAGTTTGAATGCGAGAATATATAAAAAAACGGTGTTTATATATTTATGAGATTACATATACCATAACCCGACTCCATATGAATATAATCCTGCATAATATATATTATTATCAATGCAGACCATCTGCATGCTCATCCAATAGTATATAGTATACTGCTGGGAAATATTTATATAACAAAGACAATATACAGATGCATCATAGAAAACACAGAAATTTCTACTACTTAATTCTATAAATGCAATGTAATTTTGACAGCACAATTTCTAAGTAAAGACCACATCAATTTATGGTTTACCTGTAGGGGATGTGTTTATGGGTCTGGAGGTCCTTGTATTTCTTAGCAAGCCCATAATCAATTATGTATACCTAAAGAATAAAAAGAGTATATTTTTAATTGATCATTCATTTGTGAATAAGGAGCTTTGGGTGTTTATTGGTAATTATAAGGTAATTCTGTTGTGAAAATACATGGCTAATAATCGGTATTTTGGTTTATGAAGAAAACAACAAGTGTATATATGATAGCTGGAAACACTTCTTCATAATGCAAACCTGGTTAGCTTTCTGGCCTAAGCCTATAAGGAAGTTGTCTGGCTTGATATCACGGTGAATAAAGCCCTTGGAATGCATGTATTCCACTCGGTTTATCTAAAAAGAAAAGGGTCAACAAGGCAAACCTGGCAAACATAGAAATCAGATATTTCAAAAGTACCTAAACAGGACAACGATGCAAGATAAGCTTATCAATAAATTTCATGCTACACATTTAAACAACATATCTTGTTTTTAAAAGAGAGAGGCCATACTTAAGTTTAGCATTTTCTGAAGGAAATTAAATATGCATCATAATCATGTTCAGAACGACGATCCACTCAGATTCACCTTTGGTTGAGTTTGTGTATTTTGCATGATACCCATCATTTAATCATTATCTCAAACTTTTTTTGTTGCATGGGTAAACATTATGGGTTTAACCCAACCAAGCAAGTTATGTTTCTTAAAAAAAAATAGCATACAAGTTTCAGGCAGATTTGAAATAAAAAAGGGTTGTAATCAAACTCCACAGATCGAACTCTAGGGAGCACCCTGCAGCATCTTGTCTTCATAGTTGGAGGTGTTGAACTTACTATTTGATAAGCAAGCATAAGGACGGTTTTCAGAGAAAATTTCCTATTGCAGCTGTTAAACAAGTCTTCCAAACTCGGGCCAAGAAGATCAATCACCATAACATTGTACTCCCCCGCAACGCCATACCACTTCATATGAGGGATACCATCTATAGTTGGCAAGTAACGTAAATAAGGGATTAACTGGTGCGACCATTTGTAAACAAAATATATAAATACAACTGTCTTACTTCCACCCTGGATTTGCATATAAACTTTGGATTCATAATGCAGCTGTGGATGTTTTGATCTCACAGGTTCCTGGCACAAATCAGACAGAGGAAAAGGTGAGACTTTTAGCAAACATTTCAACTCTAACCTATACAAAACTTAAAAAAATGGTATCTAAGGCAAGGGAAATGCCATAATCAAATGCGGCCAGTATATACATTACAACCAACTTTATCAGGACATACCAACTTGATTCCCACTTCCTCCCCATTCTGTATATTAACACCTGCATCAATAAAAGGGCACATGAGAAAAGCATAAAAATCACAAAATTGGAAAACCACTTTTCTCATGAGCTACATGAACACATACCGAGATATAGCTCCCCGAATGACCCACTCCCAATCTTCCTCCCAAGCTTAAACTTCCCGCCGATCACATGCTCCATGATCACCACACTTGATCGCTATCGATCTCTCTCCCAATATCGCTGGCTAGCTTGCTGCCACCCGGGTAAAACGCCGAATTAATCAGAGGGAAAATGCACTTCTTGTTGGTTGCATATAACCACAACACAGCACCTTCATACGATATCACAGAATTCTTTTCGTCTAGAAAGTCAGCTGCCAATTGCTGAAATGGCTTCCCAAATAAGCAGCATCCCCCTCTTCCACAGAGAACTACTCAGCATGGTCGAGCAGAACCACCAATCCAGCCACTGAAATCTGCAAAATTCAACCCAAAAAAATTCCAAAAACATGCTTCTCTCCGGTCGCATCAACCGCCATCACGCTCAAATCCCAAGCTTGCAATGTATTATTAGGGCGCGTACCGGATGAATCAGGAGCCAGGAAAGCTGCGACGCCGCCGCACCGATTCCGGCCGCCGACCTCCGCGCCGGATGCGATGCCGCGGACGAATCGCATCGATCTGACGCAACCTTTGCAACCGGAGAGGGTGGGGTTGCGGAGCGCCGCGCCGAGAAGGATTGGTGGGGAGGGAGGCGCGCGCGCGCGCGCTCGCATGCGTTGGTTTGGAGGTGAGGCGAAGCCCAAGGGAAGGAGGATGGTGGTGGGAGATTTTTTAGGCTTTTGCAATGTTTTTTTTTTTTGGCCTTATGGCTACTGATTTATTTTTTTTAAGCTCATGGCTACTGATTTACTGTGAGCATGTTTTTTAAACCACTAAATAACGTACTTTTTTAAAAAAATATTTCTATATATAAGTTTCTTAAAATGTTTAAATAAGTTAATTTCTTAAATCTATTATAGTTAACATTTAATTAATTATATGCTAATTAGAAAGCTTATCACCCTTAGGTCCCCGAGGAATCCGGTTATTACATTTGGAGGTGCTTGGTGTGTGACAAGGCGGAAAAGGCTGGCGGGAGCTAAAGATGGAATGCTACTGGGGGCTTATTGGTGGGATGGAAAAAAAAAGGTAGAAGAGCTTTTATGATGGGAAAAAAAATGGTAGAAGAGCTTTTATGCATGAAATGTGTTAATTTTTTTTGAACGGATGAAATGTGCTAATTAGCTTGACAGGTGGAGTGAACAATCCCGAAAGACCGGCGAGCAGTTCGCGATGAGGACGGACAAACCGTGGTGCAGGGCATAGCTCAGGCAATGAACTATCCTATTAGATTTTTTAAGACACTAAGGAGAAGGTTAAAATTAATTGAGGAAATATCATGAATGATTAAGATGAAAAAATTAAATGGAAGATGATTGTGATTGATTGGGAGATGGGAATAGGTGGAAAAGTAGCTTTATTTTAAATAAATTTCGAATGCTAAAGATATCTATGTTTTAGAACGAAGGGAGTAATAGATAATTGCTTTTAGAATAAGTAAATACTAGTACATCTTATGGCACAGAAATGCATCGGAATAAGATTCATAATTTAGAGTGTTTTTCCGGAGTTTGGAACCCATTTGGTCAATTTGGTCTGCTTGGTAGCACAAAATTTTGATAGGATAGTAACCCAAAATCTTTGTCAAAATTTCACATGCCCTTTCTGGCATTAGATTAAATTAAAGGAAACACATCCTTCCTACCAAGGTTTGTAGGACATCAAAACCAAATCATCCCACTCCATACCACAAAACCTTTTTATTTATCTCGAGACAATCTCATGCGAAGCCTAGACTACAAATTAAGGAGAGAATAAGAACAATACACGTTTGTGGATTCTACGTGAGAATATTATATGTGGCATAGAACTTTCTTACCTCTTTCTTCTGTGCTACTTCAGTAATTTTTTTTGTTTGGGGGGGGGGGGGGAGGGTGGTGTTTGCAAATTTATCAATTAACTAAACATATCTCACAAGTTGAACAAACAACATCATGTATCATGTTAATTGAACCTAGCAGAACAACATATCAAATTCATGCGGCCAATGTAGATTCTTTTCCCACATTGCTGGCCGAAACTAAGGATGGAAGACTTAATTAATACTAAAAGACAACACACGGATTGTTTAGAGGTCGAGAGAATGGCGTAAAATGTGTGATGAAAATTGACTACCATGGCAATCAGATTATGCTAGAAGTAACAATAATAAACCACAATTAAGGACCTGAGCGTTAATGGGAACAGGCCGAGGAACCCATCAGTACTCTAATCCTGCTAAATGTAATCAGCAGACACATCAGTGCACATAAAGCCACTTAGCTTGAAAGGTATGAAATATTCAATATGGCACATGTTTTAAGGTTCCTTAAGAAAGTGCATGGAGATACTACCTCCGTTTTAAAATATGTGATGTTGTTGATTTTGAAACATAAGTTTGACCATTCGTTTTATTGAAAAAATTATGTAACTATTATTTACTTTATCGTGATTTATTTTATTATTAAAGGTACCTGTCGGTGTAGGAACACCTATCGCAGAGATCCGGAGGGACCTCCGTTGTGAGTTCGATCAGGAGATTGAATATGTTTGATCTATTGCAGGTAGCTTCTAGAGTAAATGAGACAAAAGGGGATTATACAGGTTCAGGCTACCCGGAGGTGTAATACCCTACTCCTATTGTATTTTTGGTTTCTCGGTGGTTCTTGGAAAAGCTTACAAGACTTAGGCTGTAAGAGTTTGATTTCTTATGGTTCCTCCCTTCCCCTCCTTCCTCCCTATGGCCTTGGCTCTCCTCTTATAATTCTTAGGGGAATACCACAGTAGCTGTACCAGAGGAAGTTAGAGAATTAGGTATGCTAAGTCACATCTTGTGTTGACTGGTGGGCCCGGTCACCTGTCCTCCAGGGGTCCCTAGCAGGTGTGGAGAGGAGCAATGGTCGTTCGCCACGCGTGCTAGCCTAGTTGTCCAGAGCTTGCAGAGGAAGCTTGAGCTTGTTGCGCTGGCTCGTCTGTTAGCCTCCTGCAGAACCAATTGAGGTGAAGTGAGCCGGAGTAGACGGCGCGGTGGTCAACCATGCCACCTACCAGCCCATGTCCCTTGTCAGAAAAAGGGTAATGATGGCCTACGATGAGGGGTGCGGAGCCGTCTTGTCCCCCACGCCGAGTAGATATATATCCCGTTGCCCTTAATTGGAGAGGCACGGGGAGACCGAAGCGAGGAGACAGGCTCCATTGTATCGTTATTAATGCTCTTGCCTTCACCCGCTCTTTAAGTTGTTTGAGAGGAGCCGAGCTAGGGTGCAAGGTTAGGTGGCGCCCCGAGCTTGCCTGTTGAGGCCACGAGCTCAGGAGCTGCCCCGATCTCACCTCGTGGGGGTGCGAGCTTGGGACCATGCCCGTTGGACCCGGGGGATCCCAGGCATAACTCCGTAGTGGCCACGCGTTATCCGCACGGCTCTTGGCAATGTGATGGCGTGGCGTCAGGCCGCCCCTAGCTGCAAATGATGGGAGCCCTAATTCCCATTTCATCGACAGTACTTTAAGCATGACTTGTATTTTTCATATTTGCACGAAATCTATGGATAAGATGAATACTCAAATGTTATGTTCAAAAATTAACAACATCATATACTCCCTCCGTTTTAAATTACTTATCGTTTTAGCTTTGTCATAAGTCGAACATTTCTATCTTTAACCATTAATTTCTAGAAATTCGTATAGTTTAACAACACGTGAAATAT
This sequence comes from Oryza meyeriana var. granulata, assembly GCA_003991445.1. Taxonomy (NCBI): domain Eukaryota; kingdom Viridiplantae; phylum Streptophyta; class Magnoliopsida; order Poales; family Poaceae; genus Oryza; species Oryza meyeriana. The sequence continues at coordinate 619,931 of RYFJ01000180.1, read as the reverse complement.
ATATTATGAAAGTATTTCTCATGGTGAATGTAAAAATATAAATCCTATGATGTTAAGCTATACAAATTTCTAGAAATTGATGTTAAAGATAGAAATGTTTGACTTATAATTATGGTAAAAAACAATAAGTAATTTGAAACGAATGGAGTATTTAAAAACGGAGGGAGTACTATATTTATAGTGTATACTTTTGTAACTTTTGATACCTCCCTAGTGCCGAGGTACCATAAATTAACACCAAAAATTTGGGAATACCACCCATTGCCTCCTCATGGACCATATAAATCACTATAGGAAATATTATACACTCTTGCTAGTCTCTTAACATTGCTATACATACATTGAATTCAGTTATTGACATCGATCCATTAGACCATTACTCTTATGGATCTAAGTTTCGCCTTCATTTTTTACATATATGGAGCGATGTGCCAAAAATTGCAGGGTTTAGCTGCACCTATGAAGATCCACACGTTGATGAAACATAGGACGAAGTGAATGCCTGTTGCTACGTGTTCTTGGCTATGCCGGTCAGTAACGTGTGTTGGGCTCACAGCAAGCCTCTATGTCGACGGTGAGCTGAGGCTTCTCGACAGTTCAGGCTCTGTTTTCCTGGCACTTCCTTCGTCGTCTTCAGCTGGCTGCTCCTCTCCTTCAGGTGAAGAATCTATTGCAGTCAACAAAGAAAAGGAGAAGATATTGAATCAAATGTGCCTTACAATGGAAGAAAAATAACGGTGCTCTGAATTCTGAAGGCGCTGCAAGGTTCTTGAGAGAATACCAAAGAGGGATTTGGCGCTTGGTCTCTTAGCCTTCTCCTTCTTCTTCAGCTCAGCTGGTGAAGCAGGTAAAGAGTACTAAAAGACTAGAACATATATTACAACACAATCATGTGGATCAAAAAGTTGGCCCTGTGGAAACGTAGTTCCAAATTGGCCAGGAAAAACAAAAATGCAGTTATGGAAGATGCATGTTCTATGTCATTAGGTTTGCACAAGTTCTATGATTTACCATCGACTTTGAACTCTTATTTGTATACTCATGGATTCTTAGTTTATTCTAGTTGCCCATGTGAAAGGACAAAAAAATCCATCGGCTATGGCATTTTTGCCAGTTTTTAAAATAGTGACGAGGCAGACTTACCATGATGATAAATTGTAGAACAATTGAGGAACTCGATGACATTCAAGGAATAAATGTAAAATCAATGGCAAACGGTAGCCCTGGTGCAACCTTGATGCCATGAAATAGATATTCTCGAGAGAAACATGGTTACTTATTGAGAAGCTGGGAAGTAGAGTACCCATTCCAAGTACTTCGGGGTCGTTCACAAGTTCGAAATTCTTGTACGTGTAGCCCACAAAATTCAAATCCTTTGAAGAAAGCATCTGCACAAGACAACGGGTAAGTCACAAACTCACAATGTTTCTTCTAAAAGGTGGAAGTTCTTGCATATACTGGATTTCCAAAGCTACTGAATAATAATTGATTAATTGTGTATAGTTTGGGAAAACTGGTTATAAAATAAGTTTGCTTTCCGATTATCTTCCTTTTAGCATTTTTTTGAAAAAAAAAACTTGAGAACATAGACTATCTAAAACAGAGCTACCTTTCTCCAAGGTCCCGTCTTTGCTGAACATTGAATATTGTCTGAAGACTGCAAAATACACCACAGGAATAACATTTATACCAACTTGTTGAAACAGAATAGAGCATTCCTTCAGGGGCAAAGAAAGGACCCCTAACCTCTTCAAACTTCTCAAAATTCTGAGTATCCAACTCATCAGTGACTTGAGGTGTATATGCTGCTTCTATTTCATATAATTTGTCCCATTCTACTCCACTAAACCAGGAGTGCTCCTAAAACCAAGCATATACATGCAAAATATTATTAACAAAAAAAAATGCTTTAAGGCGTGTAGAACAGCATAGTTAAATAACACATAACAACCTTTATTTCTTCGGCCCCTTTTGTGCCAAGGCGTTGGTCGACATTGCATAAGAGTTTGCTTATAAGATCTTTTGCATCTGTTGTTAGCCGTGCTTCTTCAGGAAATTTCAAATGTGTTCGCCAATTCACTATCTGTGTGCCCATATGGGCACAATAGATAAATAAAATGTCAGGAAGAAACTTGATATAAATGAACTTGAAAACTACCGAAATGTGGAAGATGAAATGAGGCTCAAGAAATTAGATATGCATAGCTGCAAGTGTGAAATATATCACCTTTCTGCAAGTTGTCATAGGCTCATCAGAATAAAATGGAGGATAGCCCACTAGCATTTCATACATGATAGCTCCAAGTGACCACCTAGATAGTAGAAATTATTCAATTTCTTTACTGCAAACTCAAGAGGTCCATGGCACGAGAAATTATGCAAATGATGCTTACCAATCACACTCCATTCCATAACCTTTTTTCAGAAGAACTTCTGGAGCAATGTAGTCCGGTGTACCAACAGTGGAGTAAGCCTGAAATCATTAACTACCAGTCAAAACATGGAAACTAACAATCTGAACGTGGTGAGAAACAGAGAATGACACAAGGAACAACAGGTAAATTCTCCAAGTTACTAATGATTGCTGACACATTTGCCAGGTACTGACCAAAGTTCTTCTGTTCTTTTGCCAGTGCTCTAGCTGTTCTTGCTGTGTGCGCTTTGGTAGAGATTGCTGTCTCCCATCACCATTTGTTGACTGTGTTTTTGTAGATGTAACATCCTTTTCATTCAGGTCTGGGAAGTTCGAATAATCTAGTGGTTTGCATAATCCAAAATCTGACAGTCTTAAGTGACCATATTTATCTAATAGCAGATTATCAGGCTTGATATCTCTGAAAATCATGTGCCAAGTTGATCAGAACATCTCAACAACAGTAAAAAGAAGCTGACATGCAGCTGTAAACATACATACCTGTGGATGTAGTTGTGCTTGTGGATAGCTTCTATTGCAAGAACTGTTTCACCAACATAGAACCTGGCCTCATCTTCAGTCAATGTATCTTTCCTCATTAGCAATGTCATCATGTCACCACCAGGAAGGTATTCCATTATGAGATACAAATATTCACTGTCTTGAAATGAACAATATAGCTTAACAATGCAATGGTGATCAACTTCAGCAAGAAGATTTCTTTCAGCTTTGACATGCTCAACCTATGCGAAATGAGATATAGAACTCAGAAAAAGAACAATTGATGTAAATATGCTCTCAAAATTCTTCAAAGGACTTGAGACATACCTGACCACGGCGAAGCATTTCTGACTTCTTAAGTTTCTTCATCGCATATACATTTCCTGTGGTCTTCTCTCTGCAGACTCTAACCTAGAGGAACAAATATTGTAGCAACTAAAAAGGGGGATCACAAAACAGACTTGAGTCCATATTTGCATGAATACTTTACCTCACCAAATGCTCCTTTCCCTATCATTGTCAAAAGATCAAAATCATCAACACTCATTTTGTGCCTCTGCATACGCATATACTCTGTCTCTTTCTTTTCAAATTGCTTAAGTATATTGTGCTGCTCCTCCTCTGACACATTAGCATCTGCTAGTTTCTTTTCTAGACTACACCTTCTGTAAAAACCAATACTAAATTGTTAAAACATGATCAATAATAGCATGAGAAAGATTGTAAGCATCAATTAGAAAAAAGCTACATAGTTTGTGTGAATAAACTATCCTAAAAATACACCATCCATTATTCTTGCAGGATGAAAATCATTTTCTTAACTGTGGTCAATTTGGTCTTTCATCTTTTTTCATAGGCAATCTTGAGGTTGCATGGAACAAAATGGAAACACTACAATCAGATCAAATACTTAGAACATTGTTTTTCAGATAAAAACTAGGGTATCCGAAAAATGCCGCTGATCCTCTATACCTTTCCTTCCTGTCCTGCAAATTTTTCATCTGCTCCTTGTAGTGCTTCTCAATGTACTGCTTTGCCGCAGCAACCCTCTGCTTGGTAGCGCTCGATGGCGCCTCCTCACTCCCTTCCTTGCCATTGGGAGGCAATTCTTTCTTCTTGCCAATGGATTTCTCTCTGGTTTGGAGCTTGGTGAACCAACTCCTCGCTGAATCCATTGCCACCAAAGGGGAAAAGAAAACTCAATTGCTCCAAAAAATTCTATAACCCTTATACAACGATATCTACAACTCTATTTACAAACTGTATCCAAAAACTTTCTTCTCTCCTGAAACAGTCAAAACAATTTTGGTTGAAGTGTTCTTTTGGTAGGTGAAAAAGGTGGTGGAAGAGAAGCGAAGGAGGAGGAGAAGGAGGAGGCTATAAATAGGGATGTGCTAAAAATGCACACTAAAATGAGTGGCTACTGGAGAAGAGGAGAACGCCATCTCCGTGCATTTCCATGGCAACAACATGCATTAGCAACGGTCACTCCCCTTGTAGAAACCAATCTGGACAGTTTGACTTTCGGCTAATGAAATGCTTCTCAGATTCTTCTTTTCGATAATGGAAATGGATTAGAAAATGGGATCAACCTAACTGTGTATTCAAACTTGGGTGGTCTAGACGTACACCCACGCCATCGACCAACTAAGCTAGGCTCAGTTCCTGCAAATGGATTACATTCCTGGCCTCTGTAGTTAGGCACCCAGCCAGCCTTCTCGCAGTCCTGAACCTTAATTTTTTTCACATTTCTTTAATTCTATTCACGTACCAGGAGCCATGTTAACTAATTAACATACACCCAAGTTTGTTGCCTCTATATCGAACTGATCAGCACCTGTGCAGACTGCAGAGGGCATTGCATGTTTTTTAATGCTCTACCTGTTACAGGGAAGCTATACATGGAGTATTTTATACTCATCAACTTTAACTGAAGGATGGTGTTGCAGAAACAGGCTATGGGCCTTTGCAGGATGGCCAGGAAGAACTCAGTTCATAATTTCAGCTCATGAACCAAAAATTGGGGGAAACTGATCGATATGCCTAAGTTTATCAGCACAAAGGAACCATAGAACCAGAACAGAATCAAAATTCAGCAATGCCAAAATAAAACTGCAGCTAGAAATTGGACAGGAAAAGCATTGCCTTCTGCCCAGTAAAACTGCAGTAATGTGACCAAGCTACAGCCACACACAAGCAAATAGTGTTGGAGAGGGAAGCGACAATTTACATACCTGAGCGAGCCCCTCGCGGCCGCGGATGAATTTGCCGGAGAGGCCGCCATCGCCGCCGGTCGGTGCAGAGGAGGAGCCTCCATGTTCACTGCAAGCCAAGCTATCCGTCGGAGGGGGAATGGCGCGATCATATCGAGGTCGCTTCTGCGCGCTCCCATGCGGCCACGGAGTCGATCTAGTCATTGGAAGACATGCATGCGGGGCGGAGGAGATGGTTAGGGGGTGAGATACAACGGCGAGGCCCCGCCGGTGAGCCGGAGGGGAGAGACGTGGCAAGTTCGGCGGCGCGGCGGAAAGAAAAGAGCAGCGGTAGGGACTGTAAATTACCCCAAATTTAGGAGCTCAAATGAAAATTTTGGAATGACAGCGATGGAATTAGGGGCCAGAATGTGCAGAGATTTAGGGCATACGTAGGTGGTGTTCATATGTGTTTATTTTTCTAGTTTATATAAATCGTACGTAAAACGAAACGTTATTAGCATGTGATTAATTAAGTATTTACTATTAAAAACTTGAAAAATGGATCTATTTGCTTTTTAAAACTACTTTCATATAGAAATTTTTTTAAAAAATACACCATTGATCGTTTTAGAAAACGTGTGTGCGAAAAAGAGGATTTAAGCCACTGGACTTAAGCTGGAACGAACAGCCTGTTAGTTTATCGTCACTTTCAACTTTACCAAAAATTTGACAGAAATAAACTAAACACACTTTTTACCATTGGTATCTTACCAAGAAGTTCTAAAAGCTCTCTCTTAAAACTTTACCAAAATTTAATAAAAGCATCAAACCAAACATAACCAACCCTACAATGCCAAAATGTGCCAAAATTATCCAAAACTGGGACTTCCTGCAAAATACCAGTAGAGGATTTCTAGCCGTTGGATGTGTGCGGTCCAGATTGAGTGGAGTTATACCAAAAAACCCCTCACTTTCTTATTATTTTTCGCTTACTCAAATGAACAAGCCATAAGCTTTAACCGAACTTTTCGACAGAGCTATTTCTGAACATTTGTGACGCAGACACAGCTCAAAACCTTTATTAACGCACAAGAGAGAGAATGCAATGCTCGTGTTTTACAGAAAATTTGGGAAATAATTGAATTGACATACGCTTGCCGCATTCACAACAGTGTTCTCAAGTCCTCCAGCGTACAAATACAATGACGTCAGTATGATTCTTGTTTTATATGTGAAAAATCTGACAACACAAATATGACAAACAACGAGGGAAGCCATACTCGTATTTTCAGACTTTCAGAGCTCCAGGAATCCATGTGGCACAATGAATAACGACAGCATTCTGTAAATCTTTATTTTCCGAGTATCACGTGGATGCTAGCTAGTCATTTTCACCATGTGATTGGAGTGGATACAGGCTTCCTCCAAGGGATATTTTTGTTCAGTTACACAATTTTCTTTTCCTTTTCCAGAGAAAAGGTTATCAACAGCAGATGTCAGACTCATCGTCAAAATGCTGCCCAACCAGCACCTGTGCTTTTTGTTTGTGCCGACTCGGTTGATGACGGAAGGTTTTGCTGCGCACCACAGATGATTTAAATATAAGAACATGAAGGAAAGTATGATTACCAAAAGACAAAGTCCACAAAGTTTAAGCCTACAAAAATTGGGCAAACCGTGTGTACGTTAATCTAGTAAAAATAAAAATGTCAAGTCTCCTAGGTTTTTATAGCTATCAGTCTTATTGACAAGTGATAAAAAGGCCAGTGTATAACAACTATCTGACGAGACGGTGCAAAACAACACATATAACGCTACTTTTACTTGGAAGTTGGATCTGCAAAGGCTGGTTCCTTTATGAAATTGATAGCTTAAAACTTTGTCTTCTCCTTTGCTAATTTACCATTTTTATTAGGTTGCAAAATTAAATAGTAACACTGCAATATTCTGGGCAAAAACATTCAGGAGAGCAGGAAAGATATTACTTCTAACCCCATCATAATGTAAAAAAATGAGAAGGCTATTTTATTGCAACGCACAAAATGTAATTGTTACCTTCATAGAAGAAAGATCTGAAAAGGCGTCGCTGTTTCTCTTGGCAGGTTCTTTCGAGGCCCTGAATCCAGCAGTAGAGCCAGAATTCATCCTTGTGGCAGCAGGGTCATTAGGTGGAGGTGGCAAAGGAGATCGAAGCTTCCCAGCTGCACCCGGTGGCGGCGCGAGGAGCATGCTTGCCTTGGGTTTTGCACTGGCCCCTCCAGATAAACCAGCAGATGAAAGCATACCACTTCCAGTTGATGGCTTATTTTTCACATTTATCCTGATGGTTTCACCTTCCTAAAACACCGAGAACACCATCAAAAGGTCAATTTTAGCAGCAGGAACAATTCCAAATTCTCCAATGATGAAACCACTGGATACATGCATTAACTAGTAAGTGAAATACTCTCTCTTTTACACTTTAGCCTCTTGAAAAGACAAGCTATGAGAAGTATGCACACACTTTAACAGAAGATTGAAAAAGGAAGGGGTATTTCTGTGTAAACTCTCAAAAAAAACCGGGCCTCAATATCATGACATGGCAAATTCTGTCACATTGTACTCAACCAAAATTTCTTAGTGCATAGCAAAAACTACAGAATGGACAACAATAATATCTTCCATCTTGACTCTTGAGCACTGTACCCAATGCAACAATATGGACTAGCTAAAAGTTCAATGAAATCACATGCTGTTGCCTTTGTTTACACAGGCATCACAAGATGCTTGTTCACTTATTTCCTTAGTGTGATCATGGAATTCGTAACATAATAAAAGTAACTAGTGTGATCATGGGATTCAGAACATAGTATAAGTAACCAATGTGCCCAATCAAAAATTAACTTACTAAAAATGTTGGTGATTTGATTGGATGTTTATCGGTTTATCCTCGTCTCAATATCCAACCCACTAAAAGTTAGAGAGTGCAATGCGCTATATAATCCAATATATTCCTATGCTTGTCTTCACTTTTAACTCTTGCTGTGCAACCTTTGATTGGAGTCTTCTACTACTTACTAACCTGATAGCAATGACATATCCTGTTTGCCAAATGGCACACTAAACACAACACTCATGGTACACTATCTATAAGCACCGATGCACCTATCTTCGTCTGTTCAACCTAAATACACAGTACCACATTCTAAACGCATGTATGACCAGCCTAAACAGGACAACATTTCTAAAATCTTAAGCACGATCAGAAAACGAGCACTAGACTTCGCTGTGTGATCAACCAAACCATGTTACAAAAAAAAAAAAAACTAGGCCTTTCTTTTACCTTGAGCCGGCGGTTGACGGCCGGGTGGATGTCAATCTGTCCGTCGTCGTTCTCCTCCCCGCAGCCGCCGCCGGCCGCCTCCTTCTCGTGCTCCCTCTTGACGTACTTCTCGTGATCCGACAGCGCGACGTTGAAGTCAAACGCCTCGTTGCGCTCGCTGAACCCGAGGCCGACGAAGGCGTGCTTCCCCCTGCCGTCCTCGATGCGGAGCACGAAGTAGCGGGACGAGTCGAGCACGGTCTCGACGGAGCTCTCCCGCTGGCCGGGAAGCACGAAGCAGGCGGCGAAGAGGTCACCGGAGCCCGGGTCCTCGAGCCGGATCTCGCACCGGTCGCCGCACGACACCACGCGGAGGCGGCCCGACCAGATCTTGTCCGACTGCAGCCACTCACCGCACTTGTACCCGCCGCTCGTCACCCGCGGCGGGATCTTGTACACCGACACCTCCCTCACCACCAGCAGTGTGTGCTCGAACGCCTCCTCCTCCTCCCCCCCCACCGACGTCATGACCGCTCCTCCTCAAAGCTCCACTTCACTGCAGCGATCGAGCAATACAATGGCAAGGATATCAGATTGCGAACAAGATGTAAGCAACCAAAACCGCCGGAGATCCGGATCACCTCACCTCAGTGCAGGGTGTTTCTGGCTCGATCCGGACCAAGATGAGATTTTTCTCGGCGATTGCTTGGGAAGTTGGGATTTTTCGGCGAGTCGGGGTTTGGATTGGTGTTCTTGAATGGATGGAAGGGAGGAAGGTGGAGAAGGCGTGGGATCGAAAGGTGGAAGGTGAGAGACGGAGGATGGGCACAAAGCCACAAATCGGAATTGTGAAAATTACTATTTTGCCCCTCTGGTTTGGGCCCCTTTTGCAATTTTAATGTCGCTTTTTGTTTCATCTCTCGAACGCGACATTTGCTCTTTTCACCTTGCGATATTTCGGTTTTGTTTTGGATTGTTAGAAGAAGATGTATATGATGAAATTGACGCTGCAGCGTGTGCAAATTGTCATCTGTCAATTGGTTGCAACTTCGCTTGCAATTTGTTGCCCACTCATGACTATGATTTTATTTTTTTCCTTCAATTTTAAGAGCACTTTAGGTTTCCTAAAGTTATTATTGTGGTTTCATGCAACTTTCATTGAAAATTCAGAAATAATTATGGAGTAAAAAGAAAGAAAGAAAAGCTCAAGCAAATTTGAATATTAGGGAAATAAACCTAAATTCAACCGAGCTTCATATATGTATCATGCAACACAAGTTTAGAAAACCAACAAAGACGTCTCGAGGTCTCGAGACATCCTAGCAAACCTAAAGATGTACTCCCTCTGTTTTTTAATATTTGACGCCGTTGACTTTAAACTATATTTAACTATTCGTTTAATTTAAAAATTTTATGCAAATTTAAAAAAATACAAGTTATGCTTAAAGTATCTTTAATGACAAAACAAATCGAAATAAAATAATTAATAATTACATAGTTTTTTAATAAGACAAATAATCAAATATAATTGTAAAAGTCAACGGCGTAAATTATTTAAAAAAGGAGGGAGAGGATATGAAAAAACTAAGTTCAGGGGGGATATGAAAAAACTAAGATGTACAAGGACATTGAGCCATAATTCCATTTCATCTTGTTGACCGGTCCTACCCTCTCCATCATGGAGCGTACTTGGATCCACCCTTTAGACCAGCACCGAGTTTTTGGCCTTTTGCACGATAGCCACCCATGTTTGGCTTACCGATTAACACCCTGTTGTAGTTTTCGTTTTCCATAAGCATATTTTTTAACTGCTAAACGATATATTTTTTATAAAAAATTTCTCTATAAAAATATCTTAAAAAATCAAATAGATTTATTTTTCAAGTTTTTAATAGTTAATACTTAATTAATCATACGCTAATGATATTCTTTATTTTACGTGCAACTTATAAGCCAGGACAATAAGCCAATTTAGCAAATCAAACACTACCTAAGTATACAACTTTTGACCAAATCACATCAGGAATTGTGCACTTTCAACAAAAGGACAACACAAAAATAAGGGTTCTATGTGCTGGTGAAGACACGTTTAGCCATTGGATCACCTGAATAATCATGGCCCTTTTGATGCTGATCATGGGTCATCAATATTATTATCTTAGTTTGTAGTGGACAGGTTTGGAGGATTACCTAAGGAGGCTGACAAGACACATTTTGATTGATGACAACGGTGTCCATGTCATGTGAAATAATCACAAGTTTGGCACATGTTTAACTTGGCATCATAGTTCATTACACCAGTTTAGGATCTTCTGTTTCACAAAGCACTACTAAACAGTAGGTCACGACGAGAAAGAAATAAACTTAGCCAAGCAGCACAGTTTCTTCTGTCTTCCCTTCAGTTGGAAACTAGGCAAAAGCTTGTGCTACAAAAGTATTAATAGATAGGCAACACACAGTCAGAAACCTCCAGTTCACTGCTAGAGAACTAGGATTAGTAACACCAAAAACTCTTTTCTGTCTCTTGCCTCAAGGAAGTTGCAGTATTAGCTCCCTATCACTTCTTTGTCTTTGGTTCCACCATCCCTGAATTCCGAAGGCAGATGTAAATGGTGGAATTACTCTCAACATTATGCATCCGAAGAGTATCCCCAGGTGACAGAACACGCCCCCCGTGACAGAGGTAGTACAGACTTTCCTTGATCAACAACCTCTCTGCAGCTCTATCCATGATGTCCTTACCCGTGTCAGACGTCTTCAAAACCATAGTTAAGGTCTTCCCCTCCCATGATTTGACAAAGAACTGAACATTCTGCTGCAGCAAGAAAGTATCATTGTTTTTGACATGCTGATCCTGTAGCATTTGACTGTCTGTGAGTGCCACACCCACACCAGATTGCATCCGAGTCAGGATTTGTTCGTCATTTGGGCAAACCAAAACATGAAGTGTCTGATCATTCCTCAAATCACACTGGCTTAACATGTGGTTGTCCTCAAGCTGTCGACCTGCGTACATCAGGATTTGTTTGTTCACAAGAATTCCCTCCTCCTGTTCAATCTCTGCCTTGACGTCAGCAATACTATTCGATTTCCTCATATTGAGCTTGATGGTCTTTCCAACAGAGGGAATCTTTACAGATATTTGAACACCATCAGTGACATAGAGGTCAACAGAAGAGTTGGTCATGATGCTATAATCAGCAAGCTTATCTTCATTCTTCAAGTGCATCCCAGCAAAGAAAATCTCTTGCTCGCTTTTGTCAATCCCCTCGATGGCACTCAATTTAGATTTGATCTGATCGACTGTATCAGTGTGATTCACATCGAGGGTGACTGTTTTCATCATCTTCACATAGATCTGGACAATAGTGGAGATACTAATTATTAAGCTGCCAGAAATATATCTCAGATATTCTCTTGTTAGAATCACATATAGTTTAGAATATAAGAAAACATCAACAGCCAAACTTGTATATAGAGAATAATGAAAAAAAGGAATTCAATAATCATGGTATTAAGAACCTCAATCGACACGGAATGCAACTTTTTCAAGCACTTGACATCTAAACTTCGATTAGCTGCTTTCCTTCTTGACATCACAGCAACCAATGTAACTATTATCCCAGATGTGCAGAGAAAGTATTACATTGTTATGGTAATGCTGATTAGCATGACACCTAGGGAGTAGTACTATATAAAGTGACCAAAGTAGACAACTGTGCATCCCTGCATGGGAGTACAATAAGTGTACCAAGAACTCAAGAAGCAAACCGCCAACATTAGCTATTGAATCTAAGATTTCCACAACTCATATATAACTAATATCCGCCTCCGTGAAGCATACAGCCCACCACTTCGAGCATCTCAAGGACCTGTTCAACTGAAGCACATTTGCCCTGATCCCCATGGTCCATGGAAAGGACCACACATGTCACATGGTTACATACTTCATGCTTGAGAATACAGTCACCTCGTATGAATATACTACGCAAAGATCTGTTCAATTTATTTCCTTCGCAATCCAAATACCCTAGTGGGTTTGAATCACCTCCAGGCACTAAAAAATCCCAATTTTTACCAAATGTATGGGCTATAAATCGTCAATGCTTCATCAAAGAAACCACACCACACCAACAGGTGCGCATGGATCATTCAAAATTAGACCTAAACACTCATCGGAGCCGCCTAGCCAGAACCTGGGGCGCGAAACCCTAGCCCCCTCATCGGAGCCGACCGGAATCACACGAGATCGCCACACCTCGCGCGCTCCGCCAACCAACCCACCCACAGGGCCGGACGATCGCCGCTCCTCGACTCGCATTACTGCGAAGAACTACGCGCGCGCGCGTACAGCCTAGCAGGGCCAGCGAAGCGGCACGGGAGGGAGGGTTGGAGCGCGAACCTTTAAGCTCTGCCGCTGCTCGTGGTGGGAGTCCATGGCAGCCCGGCGCTTCATCCGCCGTCGGGCTCCGATTCGACTCCGCCGCGCCGGACCAGGTCGTCGTCGGCAGCGTCGTGGCTCTGCTGCTCTCCCCACCCTCTCACTCCACCTCTTTCACCGCCGCGGTAAACGAGGCCACCACGCGGAAGTGCGGAAGCCGGAAGGGTAAAGCAAGCCGCAAGCAAGGGCAGATCAGTAATTTAATTGTCCTTTTTTTTTCCCTTCTTGCAAGAAATTGTACAGCAAATCAATCACGGTATCGGTTTGCACCAGCGTCACAATTTTGTTCCTTATCCGACTTTATCATTGGTGCTTAGTTTTACGAACCTTTTATATTTCAGATTTCTTATTGGTCAAAAGTTTGATTTTTTAGATTTCGTCAAACAACAGTATTGATTGTTGGATGGAACTTTAAGATTCGGAGCAGGGAACCAAGTTCGAAGTTGTCCTTTCAACTTATTATAGTTGGAGTTTCAACTTGTTGCAGTTGTCATTATCGATAACAACTTTATAAATTTATACAGCTCAATCATAAATATGTGTAATTGCATCTAACTTATCGATCACGTGTAATTTTAGTTATAAATTTATACAAGTCAGTCATAAATATGTGCAACTAAAATCGATGGATAAATTTATTTTTTTAAACGTTCGATGAATAGGCGGTCCTTTATATTTTATTTGTTTGTCTATATCAAAGCCGATTGCGATTGATCTTTGGTGACAAAATTGAGTGGATACTGTATGATGATTTGCCGGTTTTAAATTGCAAAATGGCAATCTAATCTATCAGAGTAGTCTTCACTTGAAAATAAAAAAAATCACAGATGAATCTCTTTGCATTATCCATCAATCTTGCAGAAGAAAATGGACAGTGCCCATCACTTTGCTCTTTGCCTAAATGACAAAAATGGGGAACTGTTTGGGCCATATTTGTACTAGTTTCTCCTCCAAAGAATACACTTGGGCTTGAGAGAATTGAGTATGAAGCCCACTTGGGCTTGTACTAGTTCATGACTTGGCCTAGCGGTACAACAGCCTAGAAAAAAAAATATTAGCCTCACGGTGCACAGGTACAGAAGTGACAGCAATTCAACTGGAATGTAATAAAATTGCCGATGAGTAATGTCGGTGTATAGGGTACGGTAGGATATCACGGAACCTACAAATACAAATAAGTAGTTCTCCTATTATTTATATGGTATTATCTGGATCACACTAAATATAAAGAAGAGACAGAAACCCTAATCTAACTTATCAACTAAGTCGGTGAGATAGATCTTAGAGTGGTTGATGGTGGATTCTGGGGCTCCTGATGACAACTCCATGTGTGTGGCTATGGCGCTATGTGTTATAGAAATCGATGTCCTCAGCAGCTAAAGAGGCCCTATATTTATATGCTCAGATACCTCCTGTTCAAGTAGAACTCGGGGTTTAGAAAGCATACAACTAGGTAATTTTAGTCATGATCGGATTAGATTGTATAGTTATTTTCTGATACACACCAGTTTTTATCTGCTTGGTCTTATATTTCATAGCCTTTCCTAGGCGATATTCTCGGGACACTAACAATACACTTAGGACGTATCTGATATTTTTGATACTAACAAAATTTAATATAGTTCAAATTTAAGTGTAAAAAAAAGGACCTTTGGCACTTTCACTAAAAATGCATCAATGATTCATTAAAAAGACTAGTTAACTTGGCGTACGGCTACCATACATGATACATAGCGCCTGCGACATGCACATTGCGATGGGAATTTTTACTTTTTTCCGTTGCTCGATCGGAAGGTTTACCACATCACATCCAAAAGTGGAGATAAACAAATAGATTTGGAGTATTTTTCTTTCTGCCATTAATTAGGAAGCACCGAGGAACAAGTGACTGACAGTTAAAAAAACAAGCGACTAATAAACAGCAAATTAATAATGAGATATTGAAAAAAATAAGCATCAACATATTACTCCCTTAGTCCCAAAATAAACTACCTTTATGATTTAAAATTTATCCTAACATATATCAATTTCTTCACCTAGTCTCTCATATCAACCAATCACAAACATTTCATATTTAATTTATCTACATACTTTCTCATCTCAACTAATTACAACATCTTCCCATTTAGTTTACCTTTTCTACTTAATCCCTCCAAAAAAAATCTAAGGGCTCATTTGGGTGCGAATCTTTTTTAATTTTTAAATCTTATTGGTTTTAATTTTAAAATTAAACCCTCCGAAGCTTATTTTCAAATCTGAAACTTTTGGCCACGTAACCCTGCCCGGTGTGACAAGACAATGCTATCACGCCGAAGGAAGTTGGCGTGACGGTGTTATCCTGTCACGTCAATCTGACTGGTGTGGCAAGACTCCTCCTACACCAGTTTAACTGGCATGACCAAACATTAGCGTCATGCCACAAACACATGGCGTGGTAGTGTTGTTTGGTCACGCCAATTAGACTGGCGTGACAAAAATATTTAGATTTGAAAATAAATTTCTTGAGAGTTTATTTTTAAAAATAAAAAGAATTAAATAATAAAAAAATTCTTTGGGTGCACGGGTAGGAAGAATACCCCTGGGGAATTTTGGGGTGACATACACTCCCCCTCATTTCTCATGGGGAAAATTCTTAGCCGGGAAGTTTTTCAAGTAGCAGTTTGGAAACGAAGGGACATTTTTCCTAGGAAAAATATAGAAAAATTAAAGAAAAATACAGAAAATCTAGGAAAAATATAGAAAAAAATGAAAAATCTAGACGAACTAGAAAAAAACTGCGAAAAATCCACAACATTTGTCGGAGGATGGAACTCCAACCGTGGGGAGTCTGGGGACCCCCTTTGAGGTTCGGCCAGGGGAGTTGTTCACAGGACGACTGCGGCGTCAGGACGATGGCACGTAAGGGAGGCAGAAGAAGTATACAGGTTCGAGCCGCGCGGAGACGTAATACCCTACTCCTGTGTGTTTGCTATGTGGGAGATGAATGTGGTTTGCCCTTACAAGATGTTCTTGAGGGGTGCTTAAGAAGCTAGCCCTAACTTGGGGACTCCAAGTGTTTCTCTAGAAATTAAGCTTAATGCAGAAACCAATGGAACCAGCCTCCAGAACCGGGGGCCTCTTTCTGCTTGGCATGGATTCTACTTTCATAGTCCAAGGGAAGTCCACAGTGCCTAGCTCATATGCAAGAGAAAGTTTTTCTAGGTATGATATGTCTTGTCGCACACGTCCGCCTGCTGAGCCACGCCGGAGTTTGTTCGGCACGTCTAGTCGTCACGTTGCTCGGCTGCTGCGGGCGGCTAGGTCGTGAAGATGTGACAGCGCACGCCACCGCTACCAGAGTATGGAAAACTGAAGCCCTCTTAGTCAAAAGTTCTTTGACTGCATAGGGAGCCGGTCCACGGGGGGCCGTCACGCGTGGCAGAGCGGGCGACAGGGGCGACGCGCCCCGTCGCCTCGCCATTAATACGGGTAGTTGGAACAGTTGGTCCGCTCGAGTCAAGCTCGGGCCCGGGGCAGAGAGCTCGTCGAGCCCTCCGCGCGCACAAGGCGCCGAGTTCTCGGAACGGAACTGTGTGCCCGGGGACATGACCCGGGGCTGAAGCTGTGGGCTCGGAAAGTCCCAGTAATGTGCCCCGGGACTGGGGGGCGAGACCCGGGCCCGGGAACATCCCAGCAATGTGCCCCGGGAACGCGCCCCGGGACAAGGGGAGCGCCCTTCCCCGGGAATGCCCCGGGACTATAGGTGGCAAACGGGCGGACCGGGCCGGCACGGACCGAGGCACGGTCCGGCACGGCCCGCTACGGCACGGCACGTGTAGGCACGGTTCCTGTATGCGGGCGTGCCGTGCCGGCCCGCGTGCCTCCCCCGGCCCAGGCACGGCACGCCGGGGTCGTGGGCCGTGCCGTGCCGGCACGGCCCGTCGGCAGCCCACCGTGCCCGGGCCGGCCCGGTCCGCCGACGCCTGCCGCCGCGCGTCCGGCGTCCCCGGCCTCCGCCGCCGCCTCCCCGCCTGCGCGCCGCCCCCGCCTCCCCGCATGCGCGCCGCCCCCTCCGCCGCCTGCCGCCGCCTCGGCCTCCTCGGCTCCTCCGCCTCGTCCCGCCGCCTCGGCCTCCTCCGCCCCCTCCGCCGCCGCCTCCCGCGCGTGCCTCCCCGCCTCCGCCGCCTGCCGCCGCCGCCTCCCGCATGCGCGCGCCCCCTCCGCCGCCTGCCGCCGCCTCGCCTCCCGTCGCCTCGGCTCCTCGGCTCCTCCGCCTCGTCCCGCCGCCTCGGCCTCCTCCCGCCCCTCCGCCGCCGCCTCCCGCGCGTGCCTCCCGGCCTCCGCCGCCTGCCGCCGCCCTCCGCCGCCGCCTCCCGCCGCCCCCGAGGCGCCCTCCGCCGCCTCCCCGCCTGCGCCGAGTCCCGACCGGACTGAGTCACTCTCACTTAGTGAGAGTGACTGAGTCTGAGAGAGATGAGTAAAAAAAGAAAAAAGAGACTTAAAAAATTTTAAAAAAATTAGAGGAGTGGGTAAAAAAATATTAAAAAATATAAAAACATTATGTAAGATGAGTAAAAAATATGAGGGTATTTTTTGATGATATTAGAGAGGAAATTTTTATATGTTTAAACAAGCAAAATAGAAGAACATACATAGTTATGCAATTTAATTTCTACATAGATATAGAGAAAAATTGCGCAATGACCTTTATTGATTTTGATATTACATAGCTGCCTCATTAAAAACTCTGTCATGTAAAAACTCAATTTTGAGAAAACCATGACAAAGAAAAAAGAGTACAGCTAAAGGTCAATACTTAAAAATAAAAAAGATTACTCTAGTTCCTCATTTTGTAGGTAAAGATTTTCGAACTGCTCAGCCAAATCTTGGTTCTCCGTGGTGTGTTGGGCACGTTCCTTAGCTAGCTCCCAGTCTTTAACCGCAAGTAGCATTTCTACCACCTCACTGCGGAGATTTCTTCTTCTCTCCTCAATAATTCTTCCGCAAAGACTGAAGGCCGATTCGGATGATACCATAGACATAGGCACCGTGAACACATCCCGTGCTAGCTTTGAGAGTACGGGATATTGGGTCTTGTGATCATTCCACCATTGAAGAACGTTGAGATCTTCCTGGTTGATCGAGTCGCTGTCCAAGTAGGTAGACAGCTCAAGAGCTTCAAGTGAAGCGTGTGCAGGACTTGCTGCGGCCGAACTTCCACCACCGGTGCTCGAAGAAGAAGAGGAACCACCCCAAATTCGGCCCCACTGCAATTTCTTCTTACCTGGGACAGGGACGGGTGGGGCTCTTTGCACGCGAACTCCCTGAAACTTAGTTTCATACTTTCGAAATACTTCATACAATTTTGTCTTACAATCAGAATAGTAGTTAGTGTAATCAATATTCATTGTATCCCCAATAAGATTTAAAATATTTAGAAACCCCCGTATTTTACCCCTAGGATCAAGAATAAATGCAAAAGCATACAAGTATGGAATGTTCCTCCAGTATTTAAGATATTTTTGTTTCATGTTATATACTGCAAATCCTAATAGTTGGTCATCTTCATATCTTTTAATAAAGTGGCAATCTCAAAATTTTATGCAAAATTAAATTAGCAGTTGGATAGTAAACACCAGACAAAGTAACAGTTGCATCATAAAATGTTTCAAGAAAGTAATAAAACCTTTCTACAACATGCCAAGACTGTTCTGTCAGTAGCGGTTGCCCGTCACTGGTAACAACATTCTTGGACTGCAAGAAAACAGTTAGCATATCTTTGTAAGGCAAGACATGTTTCAACATTAAATAAGTCGAGTTCCACCGATGGTCCGCATCCGTTGGAACTTGCGTGGTTGCTTGTCCGAAGCGATGCAGAATCGCTTGAAGGTCGCAAGTCGAGGATTAGAACCATTCAGCATGTTATGGCTTCACGGATAGAATCGAGATATACAGTTACTCTTTTAAAACCAGATTTAACTATAAGATTAATAATATGGCAAGCACAACGTTGATGTAAAAGAAATGATTCAGCATAAACATTGAATAAAGGCTGCAAAATTTCCATTGCTCTGGAATTTGCAGCTGCATTATCTAGAGTTACTGCAAATATTTTATTTGTGATGCCAAAATCCCTCACAAACTCTAGAAATTCGTTCAGCAATATTTTCTGCATTATGTGAAACATCAATTAATTTTAAAGCTATTACTCTTTTTTGTAGTTCCCATTCATCATCAACATAATGAGCAACTACACTAATATAGTCTTCCTTAGCCCTACCACTCCAAATATCAGATGTGATACTAATAGAAAATGTGCAAGTAGCAAATAATTGTTTAATATTATCCCGGCCTTGGTTGTAAACATTCACCAAGTCCCGGTTGTAGTTTGTCTACTAACAGCTTGAAACTAGGATTATGAGCAGTTTTAATGTAAGTCTCAAATGCAGGAGACTCACCAAAATTTAGGGGTAGATCCTGTCTAGCAATTAAACGGGTAAGGGAATCTCGTGCTACCTGAGCATCATACTCCCATGAACGTACGTACCGTCCGGATTGAGTACCAGTTGCTGCTGTCTTAGCTGGTAACCTTGCTTCTTCGCACACGCCTCAGCATGCCGCCTCAAATGCCCTGTTCACCAGAAGATTTTCCAGAGAGTTTAGTTTTACAAATTTTACATTTCGCGTAAGTTACCTCCCTTCCATCCGCGGCGGTCTCCTTGATCTCATCAAAATGTTGCAAGGCGGAGGAAGTTCTTGATCTCTTTGAGCCGGTTGCCGTTGACAAGCTCCCGCTCGCAGTTCGGATCCTTGTGAAGCGCATGTATTTCCTCCGTATGTTCGTTTGCGGTGTAGGAGCCGACCCGGAGTTGTCTCCTTGCGACATCGACAGATAGCTCGGGTCGAAGTCGCTCAGTTGAAACGTCGGGTAGTTCGGATCCATCCTGCAATATAAATAGAGAAAATTAGTATAAAAATAGTACGAACAAAGAAGAAAATTTAAGATTTTTTTACCTTGCAGGAGCACCGGAGGCTGCAGCTATTACCTATGAGAATGTGGGAAATTTTTGAATTTTAGACAAAATTTTGTCTAAAACAAAA
>RYFJ01001674.1:0-113340 GCA_003991445.1 Oryza meyeriana var. granulata | reverse complement strand
TCTGTCTCCAGTCATTGGCCTCGGTCTTGTACAATCGTTCTCGGCTATCTCACCTAACTTGCTATTCCGTCGAACCAGAAAGCAGCTGTGCAAGATCATTCGCCTCCAAGTTCTGCTCTCCCATAGTGAATGATTTATTGGACACCAGTCTTGAATCCTTTAACAATTGTACATTCTCATATAGATTCAAAACATCATCCTGCACGTATATTCCTAGAGCAACTGCTGATCACCAACAAAGAATCGCCAACAATCTCTATAATATCGGCTCGATCTCCTTTAAAAGTTGTAATCCTTTTAATACCGCCTCGTATTCCGCTTGATTGTTAGTCCGATAAGGTTTAATTGTGAATGCAAAGTCAAAACTTGCCCCCCGAGGCGATATAATAACCAAGCGATACCAGATCATGTTTGCAAACCGATCCATCAAAAAACAAAGTCCATGGGATCGGTTCCACACAATCCACGTGAGCCCCTCTGTGTTGTACAATGAAATCGGTCACTGCTGTCCTTTGATTGCCTTAGCCGATTCATATCTCAAGTCGACTCTGTCAAAGCAAAAATCCATTTACCAACTCGTCTTCAAGACTGGATCCGATAACATATATTTAACCACATCGGCCTTGCAAACTACTGTACACTCAGCCGATAGGATATAATGCCTCAACTTTGTACATGAGAAATATAAACACAGGCATAATTTCTCCACCGCAGGATATCTCGTTTCAGCATCCAAAAGCCTTCTGCTCAGATAAAACACAACTCGCTCTTTTCCTCAAATTCTTGTATTAAAACAGACCCGATGGGATTTCTCATCGGTTGATAAATACAACCTGAACGGCACTCCTCTCTGCGGCGGAATTAAAATAGGTGGGGAACTCAGATAATTCTTGATCTCATCAAATGCCTTCTGCTGCGTTGCCCCCAACAAACTCTTGATCGGCTTTCAATTTCAATAACGGAGTAAAAGACTCAATTCTCCCTGACAAATTTGATATAAATCTCTCACAAAATTAACCTTGCGATCAATGACTGCAACTCTGTCTTACTGCTTGGTGGTTCCGTGGTCCTGATGGCTCTGATGCTTCGTTGACTGACTTCAATCCCTCGTTCATGAACCATAAACCCAAAAACTGCCCAGCCGATACACCAAAAGCGCACTTATTGGGATTCATCCTTAGTCCGTATTTCTTGGCCCTCTCCAGCACTTTTCGCAAATCAGCTATATGGTTCTCCTCACTTTTAGACTTGACCACCACATCATCAATGTAAATCTCTACCAGCAAGCCGATGAGATCATGAAATATATAGTTCATCGCTCTCCTGATAAGTCGCACCGGCACTTTTTAATCCAAAAGTCATTACTACCCACTCATACAAGCCGATAGCTCCAGGACACCGAAACGCGGTCTTATGTATATCTTCCTCAGCCATAAAAATCTGATTGTATCCTGCATTGCCGTCCATGAAGCTGATAATTTTGTGGCCTGATGCTGCGTCCACCAATAAATCCGCTATCGCATCGGGTATTCATCCTTGGGGTAGCTTTGTTCAGATCCCGAAATCAATACATATCCTCAATTTCCATTTTTCTTCTCCACCGGGACGATATTAGAAACCCACTCAGCATATCGGCATGGCCTTATAAATTTGGCATCATACAACCTTGTGATTTCCGCTTTGATTGGCTCATACAGCTCTGCCTTGAATCTCCTTGGAGCCTGTTTGAACGGCCGATATCCTGGTTTAATGGGCAGCCGATGTTCAAACAATCGATCGGCTTAATCCTGGCATCTCATGGTACTCCCAAGCGAAACATTCCCGATACTCCTTCAGCAGTGTTATCAATTCTTCCCGAAGTTCAGGACATAATTTTTTGCTTATATACGTCGGCCTCGGCTTATCTCCTGGTCCTATGTCAATCTCCTCTAAGTCATCGGCCGACGTGAATCCTTGCCCCAGCTTCCTCTAAGTCTTCAATAGAGCCCATCAGAGCAACAATTCAGAGCCGACTTGCTGAATCGGCTGTATTCCTTGACTGGTGAACCTTGAGATAGTCTCCTTCCCATATTTTCCCGGATAGGCAATCAACACCATCGGCTTCCCAGACTGGCAAATCGGTCATTGCAATGTTGGTTGATCGATCTGCTAGAACTACCTCGACCTGATCTCCTTGCCATTGTATCAAAACATTGATGCATTGTCGAGGGCACGCAACAGTTCGCGTGAATCCAGTCCCTGCCGAGAAGTAAGCTATACGATCCCTTTCCGTCAATGACGAAAAACGTGGTAGGCAATGTCTTATTTCCCACAGTCAACTCCACGTTGAATACGCCTTTCGCCTCTGATGAGTTCCCACCGAAATCTTTTAACACCATATTTGTCTTTATCAGATCTTCGGCAGCCTTTTCCAATTTCCGAAACGTAGCAAGAGGCATGAGATTAACTGCTGCTCCCCCATCAACCAGCATCTTTGTCATCGGCTTCCCATTTACATAGCCCTTGATATATATATGGCTTTAGGTGCCGATGCTCTGACTCTTCAGGTTTATCAAATATAGCTCGATCAGGTTGCAACGTTAGTTGAGCAAAAACCTCCTCATTGCCTTCTTCATCTGATGAAGTGCTTTATACTCTCGAGGCAAAAAGAACACCATATCTACTGGAGCCGATTGATCGGCCTCATCGTCCTTTTTCTTTACGCGCCATACTTGTTTGGTTCTCTTGTGACGATGATCGGACTCTTCCTGATCTTGCTTCTGTTCTTCTTGCTGCTCTCGGTGTCGTAGCCGTTGTGCCCTTCTCTTCTGATTCTTCGTGAATATCCCACTAGGGCACCATTGAGGATTCTGGACTTGTCTTTCATGTATTTCTTCTTCATCCTCCTCAAAGAACTCTTCATGGATCGGCCCTAATCGGCTATGAACCGATGTCCTCTTTCCAAGCGGCCGATCCCGAGAAAACCTCTCCTGCTAATCCTGCCGAGGCTGCAGATTATTACATTCAGGGCAATCTTCAATTGACGGCAACCTCATCCTTGATCCCAACAGAATCGGAAGAACGGACAAGTCCAATGCGGATTAAATTTTTCCCTGTCCGACTCAATCCGCTGTTCCTCGCGCTTCGCATATTTCTTTATCATGTCGATGAAGTAACCCGAGATCTATACCCTTGATGCCTTCCTTCATCGGTCTGGTTCTTTGATGACGATCCCATGAACCATGTTTACAGGGAACGGATGTCCATCGATCTTCATCGGCTTCTTGTCTTCGAACTTAATTCTTCTTGTTCGACAGCCGACTGGATTTGTTGCCGAAAAACTTTGCACTCGTTGGTATGATGCGATATAGCATTGTGCCACTTGCAATATTTCTTCTTCTTCAGTTCTTCGGCTGATGGAATTACGTGATTTTGGCGGTAGCTGTATCTGTTTCTCTTGTAATAGCAGGTCGAAGATTTTATCGGCTTTATTGATGTCAAAGTCATACCGTTCTTTCCTTACCGATATCCTTGACCCATGGGCATGATACTGGTTTTTTGTTCCTAGCCCACTCGCCAATCCAACTTCAGCATCGGATCCTCATCGTCTGAGTCCGATGAATAAATCTGAACCTGAGCAACCCTTTTCTGGTATTTTTCCTTTTTCGCCTCCTGAAACCGGCTTTCATGAGCCGATACCTTTTGTACCAAGTGCGCCAAGGACTCGAACTCTGTGATGAAAACCTCTCTTTGATTGGCGCTAAAAGACCTTGGAAAGCTAAGTCGGCCAGATGTCCGTCACTCAGATTCAGCTATAACATCGGTTTCTAACGTCCCGGAACCTCTGAATATACTCCGGTACTGTTTCATCTGGTCTCTGTCTAACCGATGTTAAATCTGTCAGTCTCATCTCATGGATTCCAGCAAAGAAGTATTTATGAAACTGTTTCTCTAGATCGGCCCATCCCCGAACTGAATTCGGTGGCAATGAAGAAAACCATGTAAAAGCCGATCCTGATAGCGATAAGGGGAAAAACCTTACTCTCAGAGCTTCCTCAGCCGATGCCTCTCCGCATTGTGCTAGAAATCGGCTGACATGTTCTACTGTAGATGTGCTGTCTTGCCCTGAGAACTTAGAGAAATCTTGGGACCCTATATCGGTGTGGCAATGGGACTCTGTCAAACCACTCGGGATATGGACGCCGATACATAAAGGTCTGCTCCTTTGGCTTGATCCCAAACTGCTCCCTCACTATTTCCGCAACCCTAGTTGATAAATCTTCTTCCCTCGGGTTGTCCTGCTGATACTGTATAGGTGGAGTCGGCTGCCGATTCTGTCTAGGGTAATCCCTCTGATAACTACCTGAATCGACAAAACCACCTGGGTAATTCTGCTGATATCCCCGTAATAAGCAGATCGATGATATCCAGCAGGAATATCCTGTTGCCCCCCAGCCTGGTTCTGGGTAAACAGGTTTTCCGGTACATCCCTACTGATGTTGTAATCACCTCGGTTTGGCTCAATCTTTGGTGGGAGGTAAACCGGACCTCGAGTAGGTTCTTGAATAATTGACCCATCCACCGTCTTCTTTATAAGATTATGAAGCGTGTTCACCAAGATCCGGACTGATTAATGAGCGCGTGATGCACCGCTTCATTTACCATCTCCTGTAATGGCTTTATTGGTGGACTCTCAGGTGGTGTGCGGCTCGATTCACCAACCAGAACTGGTTTTGGAAACTGCGTCTTCTGAATCGGCCCTTGCCTTGTCATGCTGAAGGACTCCAAGCAAAGCTTCTGAAAATTGGCCATATTCTGCTCGACTAGCTGCCTTTGCTCGTCTGTCAAATCTTCTATATTGACCGGAATCACATTGTTGTCTGGTTTGATGTCTTTTCCGGCCATGTTGAAATTCCAAGTTTAACACTTGTGTTGAAACTTCGTGTCCCACCAGGCGTGCCAAAAACGTGTTGACGCCGAAAAACCGCCGGGGGCCGCTCGGCGTCTTGGTGACACGCGAAGGCCTGGGAGATTTGCTTCACTCCAGTGCAGGTCCTAAATTCTTGAGGTTCGTAGGCGTGCCAGTCAATTTGACCCTGCAATTGACAAGGAAAGAAATGTCAGATTCATGAGCCAATCGGCTGTAAGCCGATCTGGACTCGTCTCATCGGCCGATGGCCGATATAAACTGTAGCACTTATACATCGACTGGAAGCCGATGATGGCACGAATAAATGTTAATAATAATAAATAATATTAAGCTAGCCGATCATTGAAGAGATGCCCAGAAATCGGCTGTAAACTTATAAAGCAAATAGGCAGGATGCATAAATAAGTAGATTAAATAAACTCCAGCCGATTATGATTAAATTACTGATTTCGCCGCGATGGTGCTGCTCGCGTCAGTACCCGAGCCCTTTCTCGTGCTCGCGTTGGGTCCTCGCCTGCCGATCATGCTCGCGCCCGGGTCCTCGCCTGCTGATCGTGCCCGGGAACTTACCTGAGCCCGTGCCGGGAACCTATTTGTGCTCGTGCTCGAATCGGCATAGTGAACTAATCGGCTGGGCCTTAGCCGATCGTAACAATAATGCAGGCAAAAAAAATGCATAACGAGCAATATAATCGGCTGTGTTTAAGAGATAACTTATCGGCTAAGCACTCCGATAAAACATCGCATAAAACCCATCGGCTTACTAAGAGTAAAGTTATTATCATCAATCTAGTAGATCGGACCCAACCGTTGCAGCACAGACTGGTAACAATAACAGGACCTCGACAAGCCGATAAATCTAATGCGATTGTGATATAAAACGAGATAACTTATCGGCTATACATTCCGATAAGACGCTTGCATAGAAAATATCGACCTAGCAGGAATAACTTATCGGGGCAGCTTAGTAGGTCGGACCTAACCGATGCAGCACAAACTGTCGATAAGTTACACCCAGTTGGCCGATACAATCTATGCACGCGTGATGTGATATACCTAAT
The DNA here is from genome assembly GCA_003991445.1 of Oryza meyeriana var. granulata. Classification (NCBI taxonomy): domain Eukaryota; kingdom Viridiplantae; phylum Streptophyta; class Magnoliopsida; order Poales; family Poaceae; genus Oryza; species Oryza meyeriana. The sequence goes on along the minus strand of RYFJ01001674.1, from coordinate 107,370 downwards.
CAACCTATGAGATCAAACTGAACTGATGCAGCCATAGATAAAATAAGTATATCGTGGTAAGCCGACTACCATAAACCGACTAGAATATCGGACCTAACCGAGGAAGTCCTAGCCGATAGGTAGCCGGGGTGATGAGACTTACCCTCTCGCTGGAGGTCGAACTTAACCGATGCAGCCCGGCTCGAGAAGCAAGAACCCGTCGAAGGGGTGGCGATGCGCCGAATTTTATTGATCTGATTGTAGATAGATTTACACAGCACCCGGGCATACGTATTTATACCCTGAGTTAACATGAGTCCTTATTGGACACGATATAAGGTTTCCTAATTACAGAAGAAATGTTAACAAGACCCGACTAAACACGGGGTCAGGTTTCCTAAAGAGATAAATCCTTGCCTAATAAACATAGTAATTAACTGCCACGTGCGGTCTTCACGGCTCCTTCCCTGATTCGGCCCGCTTCTGGATCAATTTCCGTTAGTTGACTGCAGCTGTCCTCTTGACCGAATCTGATACAGGGCCTTACCAAATTTTGGCGTTAACACGCGGGAAGGTGCCCTGGAAGTTTGCCACGAACTGGTGGCAAAGATTCTCCCACGAGTAGATGGACCCCTCGGGGAGGTTCATCATCCAGGAGCGAGCCTGGGCCTTGAGGGCGACGGGGAAGTAGTTCGCCATCACCATCTCATCTCCGCCCGCCGCCTGGATGGCGGTGGTGTATATCTGCAAGAACTCCGTCGGGTCAACGGAACCATCGTATTTCTCCGGCAGGTTGGGCCGGAACTTGGCCGGCCAGCGCACCTGCCGGAGGCCTGGGGAGAGGGCCAGGCAACCCGAGGCGCCGTACTGGGCAGGCTCGGGCGATGGACGACGGCTTCCCGTCGGCGGGTTGGGGCTGGAGGCCTGGGCCTCGGGGCGCCTGGCGGCGTCGCGCGCCGCTCGCGCTGCCGCTCCAAAGTGACCCGGGCGTCCTCACGGGTCCGCAACCGGTTCAGCCGATTGCGGAGGTCGCCCGCGCCCTTCTTGGCCCCGGTCGTGACGCGAGGCATCGCGCCCCGGGTCTGATCCTGGTTCGGGGCGGAGGACCGGCTCACGCTAGAGGCCGTGCAGTCGGCGCTCCGAGCCCCTGCAGAGCTGTCGGCAGCGAGCCGGAGATGGGCCGCGCCTACTAAGTCAGCGACCTCATTGAGCCAACGCCGCTCCCGGCCTCCGCCCCCGGTGAATGCCGGAGGGTGGCGCAGGAGGGCCTCTGCCGCCAAGAGGGCTCCCTGTGGAGTTGCCGACTGGAAGTTGAGGCTTCGGCGCGCCGTGGTGCGGCGTGCCCGTTCGCGCCTCATGGTCGAGGCCGCGGCAGACCCGGCGGGGCACTTGCCGGCCCCCTCCGCAAGGGCAGGTGCCGAGGCCGCGCCACGGGTCGCCTCCGGGCGAACTCGGTCCGCGCGGCGCGCGTGGCGCGCGCCCAGGAAGACGAAGATGGGAAGTGTGGCGGACTCGCCGCAGGGCTAGCGTCGCCCGGCGGGGTGAAGCCACCGGACTCCTCGTCGGAGTCCCGCGGGCGATGGCCTTCTGCCATGATGGGTGTCGGCGTCAGGGACGCCGGCGTACCGCCTGGAAGAGAGACTCCCCCTACCTGGCGCGCCAGCTGTCGAAGGATGAAACTCCGACGGCGGGAAGTCTGGTGACCCCCCCTTTGAGGTTCGGCCAGGGGAGTGGTTCTCAGGCGAATGCGGCGTCCGGTGGAAGAATGGATCAATCAATGCTCGGGAGCCGGGGGCCCGGGCTGAGAGATAGCGGAGTTCGGACCGTCCGTTCAAGGATCGGACCGTCCGAATCCCAACGATGGCACAAAAGAGAGACAGGAGGCGTAGACAGGTTCGGGCCGCACGGAGGCATAATACCCTACTCCTGTGTGTTTGGCTATCTGGGAGAAATGAATATGGGTCGCTGTGTTACAAGGTGAACTCGGCTCGCGGCCGGAGCTGAGGAAGACGAACAGTAGCGAGAGTGTGAGCTAGAGAGCGGGTCCTAGCCAGAGAGCCCTTAGTCGCTGCTAATCCTGAAGCTTTTTCCTTTTCTTTCAGCCGGGCATGGATCCACCTTTTATCGCCAAAGGGAGTCCACAGTGCCTGGAAATCATGCTTAGAGGAAGCTAGCTACCATTCGTCTCTGTCGCACGCACGCGGCCGCCTGCCACGCCGCGCCGGAGGGACGTCTAGTTGCCGCTTGCTCGGCTGCTGCAGGCGGCTGGAGCTGGTCTGCTGTCGCCATGCCGGGGTCTGTGCTGCACGTTTTGTCAGCACCTTGCTCTGCTGCGGGCGGCTGTGCAGAGCACATCCGGTCGTCTTACCGCTCGGCTGCCGCGGGCGGCTGTGGCAGAGCATGTCTGGTGGTCTTGCCGCTCGGCTGCTGCGGGCGACCAGATTATGGAGATGTGACAGCGTATGGCTCCGCTCTCTGTCGGGAGACAGGCAGGAGGTGCCCCGTCGTCTCGCCATTAATGCGGGTAGTTGGGGAGCTGGTGCGCTCCCAGGGAACGCGCCCCAGACCGTGCGTGTGGGTCCCGGGGCCGGGGAATGTCCTCGGAACACGGGCCCGAGGAAGACGCACCCGGGCAAGCGCACCCGGGCGAGCGCACCGGGCACGGGGTGGCGCACCCGGGGAAGCGCACCCGGCCCGGGAAAGACGCACCCGGGCAGGGTGGGCACCCCGGACAGCGCTCGGGCCCCGGGCACTTAGCGGGAGAGCCGGCCGTAGCCGGCCGCCAATTGTGCAGAATGTGGGCCCCGGAGTAGCCGACGTGGTAGAAGACCCATGAGACCCCGGGATCCGTGGGACCCCCAGTCCCGTTTCGCCGACAATATGGATCGTACAATTTCTGCAATTTTTACAGTGTTGTATGCTGATGAAAGATTCTTCTATCGAAACAAAAAGTACGGAAAGGAGGCAACGGATGCCGCAAATCGAGGATTTGAGGGTTTACAATCTTGACAAAAACGGATCCAAAATCGTAAAATTTTGAACCGGTCTGAAAGTCGATCTCGAGGGGTAATTCCAATGGCTTTTGAGAAATTTAATTTTGAAATTGTAAATTCGATCAAAATTGGTTGAAATTTCTTAGGTTTTGACATCTCGATGGGGTCGAAATTCCCAACGATATATCGTGAACCCTGGAGAGTACGCGTTATGTTCCGACGTATTACGCTTCACCACTAGAACGCGAAGATTTGATGTTTCTTCCCGATACGTAATGAAGAGGCCCACTGGCAATGTCACTCTCCGCGCCTCCTCCCCTTAAACCCTCGTCAAAACCGCTGCTTCAGAGAATATTTCCATTTCTACCCCTTCCTCCCCTTCACCTCCCTCCGCCGCCGCCGCAGCCATGGCGACGCGGCGATGCCTCCTCCGCCTCCTCTCGCGCCGCCTCATCGCTCACAGTCCTCAGCCCCTGGCGCCGGCCTCTATCGCGGCACGAACCCTAATGTCCTTGTCCCAGCCCCTCGCGCCGCACAGCCCCCGCGTCCTGGTCCGGACTATATAACGTGGAATGGCAACAATTTGTACAGTACGGACCGTCCTAACAACTTGAGGATGGTCCGGACTATATAATGTGAAATGGCAACAATTTGTACAGTACAGACCGTCCGAACAGGGTGAGGATGGTCCGGACTGTATAATGTGAAATAGCAACAATTTGTACAGTGCGGACCGTCCAATACTTGAGGATGGTCCGGACTATATAATGTGAATGGCAATTTGTACAGTTCAGACCGTCCGAACAGGTTAGGATGGTACTATATAATGTGAAATGGCAACAATTTGTACAGTTATGGACCGTCCGAAAAAGGGTGAGGATGGTCCGGACTATATAATGTGAAATGGCAACAATTTGTACCGTCGGACCGTCCTAACAACTTGAGGATGGTCCGGACTATATAATGTAAATGGCAACAATTTGTACAGACCGTGAGGATGGTCCGGACTATATAATGTGAAATGTCCATGGTATGGTCGGACTATAATGTGAAATGGCAACAATTTGTACAGTGCGGACCGTCCTACAGCTTGAGGATGGTCCGGACTACATAACGTGAAATGGCAACTTGTACAGTCCGGACCGTCCGAACAAGGTGAGGATGGTCCGGACTATATAACGTGAATGGCAACAATTTGTACAGTACGGACCGTCCGAACATGGTGTAGATGGTCCGGACTATATATTGAAAAGGCAACAATTTGTACAGTGTGGACCGTCCTAAACTTGAGGATGGTCCGGACTATATAACGTGAAATGGCAATTTGTACAGTCCGAACCGTCCGAAAAAGGTGAGGTTGGTCCGGACTATATAACGTGAAATGGCAACAATTTGTACAGTACGGACCATTCGAACATGGTGTAGATGGTCCGGACTATATAATGTGAAGTGGCAATTTGTACAGTTCGGACCATCCGAACATGGTGAGGATGGTCCGGACTATATAATGTGAAATGGCAACAATTTGTATAGTACGGACCGTCCAAACATGGTGAGGATGGTCCGGACTATATAATGTGAAATGGCAACAATTTGTACAGTACGGACCATCCGAACAGGGTGAGGATGGTTCGGACTATATCTTTTACGTGTTGATTTTCTTTTTCATGCCAGAACATGTGTTTGGGTACATCGACTGGATCCCAGAACATCGTGAATTCCAATTCTCCTTGCTATAAAAGATCATTGCCTGCCACCGAAAGATACATTCATGGAGAGGCTTCTTTGCTGCCCATTAGTAATTCTACAGAAGACCAGCCCCCAAAGGGACTATCTGAAGCCATTGTTGTCAGAAAAGGCTTGTCCAGTATTTGTCAAAGGTTTAGTTTTTCTAATTTCCCTAACCATAATGTTAATACTATAAATAATTAGTTATATTCACTTTGCAACTATTTGTTCTGTCAGATCATATGCTAGGTTTCCCCTTTTTCTGCATGGCTTCAGATTGGGACAACAGTTGGCATTCCATTTGCGAAAAGTGTGCAGTGCTTTTGCAAGCGAGGCTCATGCTAAACTAGCCAGGTTAGTTGCTGCCGTCAAATTTCCAACTTTTATGTGTTGCCTTTGTTCTTGACCAGCTGAGGAAACTTTGCCATCCCAGAGGTCGACTCCATGTAGTGATTTTTGCTTATTTTAACCATGTGCTAAAAAACTGTTGTATGCTCGTAGGTTCTTACATCGTTTCTGGACAACAGTACAGGGATCTTCTAAAGATATAGGATGGTTACAAAGAACAAAAACACTGCCTTGTTCACTTGATGGTACAAACCGTTTCAAGGAGCTTTTGCGTAGCGTCAGGTGATTTTTTTTTTTGCTTATGCAGTTATGCCTATTTAAAGTAACAGCAAATTCATTTCGAGAGGAATATTACAGATCCTTTGTGTAGAAGTAGAAACTACTCCCATTTGTAACAACTAGCTAAATACACATAATTTACTCTTAATTTTATATGTAGCTATCCATTTAGATTTAGTTGCGAAAGTAACAGATTTGTTCCTGGTATTAGTCCATATGGTGATATGGAGGTCCAACTTTCAATTATTATCAGTTCACGCAAAGACCAATGATACTAAAAGAGGCTTAATGTTTCAGAAATGGTATGCATTATCTGCCTAGCACTGGTTTACTTTTCATCCCTGGTAAGGCATCTTTATCATTTTGCACATAATCTTAAAATGACTAGCTTAAAATTGATCTGCCCTTATGCAGACTTTTTAGTAATCCAGTCCACTCTACTTTGTCAATACTAAAAGAATCTTTTCGAAGATGGGGCTTACTTGCCATATTGCAAGGATTCATAGTGAGGTAACTGAGCTCAACAAGGGTGCATGCAAGGCTTTTCTCATGTTTGTCAAGCACTAGATTTTTTGTGTTCCTATCTGTTTGTCCCTGTATCACTTTCACTTCACTCAGGCATCAGTGGAGAAAATGCGCGGGAACTGAAACTATACATTGAAGAGCTCTACTGGGTTCTGGTAAACAGGTGTTGCTCCTGGGACATAGCAAGGGTGGAGTTGATGCGGCTGCGGCGCTTTCATTGTACTGGTCTGAACTCAAGGGCAAGGTTGCCGGACTGCATTGGTTCAGAGCCCATATGGTGGCACCCCGGTAGCTTTCCGACATCCTTCGGGAAGGCCAGCTTGCTGACAAGGCGACAAGGAAGATCGTCGAACTCATCATATGCAAACTCATCAAGGTCCTCATTATCCTGGTCTCTGTGTTACCCTAATCAAGATCAATCCTTTATGAATTGTTCATACAATGACATTGTTTATTCATGCCTTGTCCATTTCATATGATATTCTTAACAAGTAAACAATTGCAGGGTGATATAAGGGCCTTGGAGATCTCACATATGACAAGAGAAGGGACTTCATCTCCACCACAACTGCTGCGATGAGCTGCCGATCATCTCCTTCCACACCGAAGCCAGCACTGCCCCGACGATGCTCGCGTCATTGTCACGCGTCGCCCAAGCCGAGCTCCTCCCATGCTCCCATTGCCATGGTTCTTGTCTGCACCGAGTACGCCGAATCGGTGCTCGCCTCTTCTGAAGCTCCCGTGGTCGTGCTGCGTCGGCAGCCATGACATCAGGCGCGCTTCACCTGAGGCTGCGCACGGCGACAGGAGCGACGGGCTGGTGACGCGGTGCGAACGCGGAGGTGCCCGGCTTCAGTGGTGGTGAGGCGGAGAGGAGGCTGGACCATGCGTGGATGGTGCACTCCACGTTGAGGAAGGCTCGTACCGAGGCGGATGCCACTCCAGATGTGTGAGCTCTGATGGCCATGCTTGTTGAGATTGGAAAGAAGAAATGCTGCTGTCATCATCTATACGACCCGCTTCAGTTTCTCAGTTAGATTCTAGTTTGAACTGAATCTTACTATCAATGTTTTTCTTTTGAAAAACTTACTATCTAATGTCTTAATCATAGATAATGTTTACAGAAAACAGTGACAAATAGAGAATGAATTTCACTTTTAAGGACCAATACAAAATGCTCTTTATTTGGGAAGAATCCTATACACACAAGTTTTCCCGTGCACAACAACTAACAAATATCATAAAAATTCTAAAAAAATATACATTACTTCCAATAATACTTGTACCTATATATAAAGTCTTATCCTCAAATTCAAATTTATACTCTTAAAACTGTTAGATTTTTTTACAACTAAAATATAATGAATTTGAAGGTGTAATACTATTGAAAGGGTACATGTACAAATTTTTCTAGAAATTTTTGTGATATTTGTTATTTGATATACGGTGTGCGTATGAAAAGCGTAAATCTATAGGATATATTCTCCTTTATTTTCCTGAAAATAAATACTACAGTATTTTTTTATTTTCCCTGAAAACAACTACTATATGATGATAGGCTGAATAGTTTTTTTTAGACGATAGACTGTACGTTGTTTCATATTGGATCGTACTTGAAAAAAATGGAATTTAATTTTGAAAGTCGATCTCACAAGGGGTATTCCAATGGCTTTTGAGAAATTTAATTTTGAAATTGTAAATTCGATCAAAATTGGTTGAAATTTTCTTAGGTTTGACATCTTGATGGGGTCGAAATTCCCAACGATATATCGTGAACCCTGGAGAGTAGCGTTATGTTCCGACGTATTTACGCTTCACCACTAGAAGCAAAGATTTGATGTTTCTTCCCAATACGTAATGAAGAGGGCCACTGGCAGCGTCACTCTCTCGCGCTCCTCAACTTAAACCTCGTCAAACCGTGCTTCAGAGAATATTTCCATTTCTACTAGAGATGTCCAAATGGGCCGTGCCCATCGGGCCGGCCGGGCACGGTGCTACAATAACATGCCCATGGCGGCCCGGCACGGTTGGTCCGTGGCCGTGCTGGGGGCACGGCCGAGTAGCCATGCCGTGCTGGGCCCGGTGGGTGCGGCACGGCGGGCCGGCAGTGTGTCGGATTGCCGTGGACTGTGCGGGCCTGCACGGCACGGCACGACATTCATGTCGGCGGGGGTCGGGCGCGGCACGGCCCGCCCAGAGGGGCGGCGGCGGAGGCCGCGCCGCGTGGGGCGTCTGCGGCGGCAGAGGCCGAGGCAGGCGTCGGCGGCGGAGGCCGGGGAGGCATCAGCCGGGAGGAGGCGGGGCGGGGGGCCGGGAGGAGGCGGCGGGAGGCTGAGGAGGGCGGCGGAGCTGCGGCTCCCTGGCTCCGGGCTCGGCGAGAGGCCGCGCAGGAGGAGAGGGCGGCGGCGCCGAGGCGAGGCGCTGCCTGCTCCCACGAGCTCGGGCCCTCGGGGCCTCCTCCCTCCTCGCCCACTCCCGCTCTCCTCCCTCCTCCCGCCGTCCCCGGCCTCGCTCGGCGCCGCGCCTCCTCCTCCTGCGCGCCTCCCGTCGCTTGGCTCCGCGCCCTCTACTGCGTGCCTCCCCGAGGGAGGAGGGCGAGGCCCGGCGGGAGGCGGCGGCGGGAGGAGGGAGCAGGCCGAGGGAGGAGGCGGCGGGAGGGGGGAGAGAGCGGAGGAGCCGAGGAGGCAGGCGGGACTGGAGGCGGCCCGGAGGAGGAGTCGGGAGGAGGCCGAGGCGGAGCAGCCAGCCGGGAGGAGGACATCTGCCCGTTGGACACATATGACGTTTCGTACAGTAATCGACCTGTTGGCCAGTGGAAAATTGACACATGTCCCAACGGTTGAAATAACGAAATTTTTTATTTTATATTTAATTTACTAAAGATTTACAAAATAGATTTTTGTATGAAGAATGACAAAATAGACTCTAATGCCTCTGGAGGGCGATTTTAATCAAATCGCTCTTCCAGAGGGCGATTAATGACATGGCTTAACGGCCGTCCGTTGCCACCTCTGGTAGATCCTCCGTCGCCATTTTGCAGAGCCCTCGTCCCTAAGCCGCCCTCTCAGAGGGGGCAAGGGGCCCGCCTGGAAAATGGGCGCGGGCGCGGACACGGCACGGGCGAGGGTGCGGCACGGCGAGGGGCGTGGCCGAGGGCGTGGGTGAGGGTCGCATTTTTTTTTTTGCAGGCGGCCCCCTTGCCGCTCTGAGAGGGCGGTTTTTGGCAAACCAGGCCCCGCCTGCAAAATGGGTTTGACGGCCGTCCGCCGGGGGCCACGGCGTTAGCCACGTCATCAAATGCCCTCCTGGAAGGGCGATTTATTAACATCGCCCTCCAGAGGCGTTAGGAGTCTATTTTTGTCATTCTTTCAAACAAAATCTACTTTTGTAAATCTTTTAATAAATAAATATAAAAATAAAAATTTTCCGAAACAACGGCTAGATTTGAATCTAGCCGTTGGCAGGACAAAAAAAATCCGAAAAAATATGCGGGTTTGTCCGAAAAATTGGTGAAATTGTTTTTCCTATAATAGAGGAATCCCAGCACACATTTTTGCTCACCAACTCCCAGTCTCTCTCTTTGTGCTCTTATTCTCCTCTCTTTTGCTTCTCTTTGCTCAAATTTTTGATTTAGACAAAATTTTGTCTATAAATTCAAAAATTTTCCCACATCTCATAGGTATAGCTGCAGCCTCGGTGCTCTGCAAGGTAAAAAAAATCTAAATTTCTTCTTTGTTTCCTACTATTTTTTTAATACTAATTTTCTCTATTTATATTGCAGGATGGATCCGAACTAGCCGACGTTCGCAACTGAGCGATCTTCGACCCGAAGCTATCTGTCGATGTCGCCCGGAGATGACTTCTGGGGTGGCTCCTACACCGCAAGAACATCCGGAGGAAATACATGCGGCTTCAGAGGATCTAGAACTTGCGAGCGGGAGCCTATCAACGGTAAACCGGCTCAAAGAGATCAAGAAACTTCCTCTGCCTGGCAACATTTTGATGAGATCAAGGAGACGCCGCGGATGGAAGGGGGTAACTTACGCAAAATGTAAAATTTTGTAAAACTAAACTCTCCGGAAATCTTCTGGTGGAACAGGGCATTTGAGGCGGCATGCTGAGAGCGTGTGCGAGAAAGCAAGGTTTACCAGCTAAGACAGCAGCAACTGGTACTTAATCCGGACGGTACGGTTACGTTCATGGAGTATAATCCTCAGGTAGCGACGAGATTCCCTTACCCGTTTAATTGCTAGACAGGATTACCCCTAAACTTTGGTGAGTCTCCTGCATTTGAGACTTACATTACCAAATGCTCATAATCCTAGGTTTCACGCTGTTAGTAGACAAACTACCCGGGACTTGGTGAATGTTTAAACCAAGGCCGGGATAATCTTAACATTATTTGCTACTTGCACATTTTCTATTAGCATCACATCTGATATTTGGAGTGGTCAGGGCTAAGGAAGACTATATTAGTGTAGTTGCTCATTATGTTTTGAAATGATGATGAAATGGAGGTACAAAAAAGAGTAATAGCTTTTAAATTAATTGATGTTTCACACAATATGAAGAAATATTTTGTCGGAGGAGGAGCTCCGACTGTGGGAGGTCAGTAGACCCCCCTTTTGAGATTCGGCAGGGGAGTCGTTCTCAGGCGAATGCGGCGTCCGGTGGGTCGATGATCGGTGGATGGTTGGAAGAATGGATCGGGCCACAAGGAGACAGGAGGATTTATACGTTCAGGCTAAACGGGAGGGCATAATACCCTACTCTGTGTGCTGGTATGTGGGGCGAGATGACTATGGCTTGCCGGTCGTTTCAAGGTGAGCTTAGCTCGCGGCCGGAGCCGAAGAAGACGAAACACGAGGGAGCGAGCCAGAGAGTGGGAGTACTACGGAGCCCTCGGCGGTTGCTCATGCTGACCCCCTGGTGTCGGAGGATGGATATCGCTTTATAGAATAGGGGAGTCACAGTGCTGGTACACGAGAGAGAAGATACATGAGAGGGCTAAGTATGGTTTGTCTTCTTACTGTCTTGTCGCCGTTTGTCGCACACGTCCGCCTGCTGCTCCCAGTCCTAGACACGCCCGCCTACTGCGCCATGCCGGGTTGGTACGCAGCGGGCGGTGAGTGTGGAGATGTGACGGCGTGTCAGGTATCTGGTTGTCTGCTGCTTTGACTCCGGCACACGCCCTCACCACCGCATCCAAAGCTCTCTGACTTGCACAGGAGCCGGGTGACAGGCGAGTCACGCCTCGTTGCCTCACTCATTAATGCGGGTGGTTGGTGAGCAGGTTCCGCTTCTGGAGAAGCGCCTCAGGATCTGTGCGTGTGGGTCCAGAGACCGGGAGTTATCCCGAATCGGGACCGAGAGAAGCCCCGAGCAAGGCGCACCGGGCCTGGGGAGAGAAATGGGCACGGGGGTTGGCTCAGGCGGCCGGGCAGGGCGGCCGTTGAGGCGGCAGCCGTCGTCGATGCAGGATGTGGCCCCGGGGGAGTTTGACGTGGCCGATAACCAGCGTCCTGGGTAGTGGGACCCCTATCATTTCCGCTGCAGTGGCTGGCTATTGTCGGCGGACCAAGCTCGGGGCGAACAGGGCATGTTTGAAGAACGAGGGACGCGGGGTGCCACTTGGTTCACTCATGAACTGGTGATTGATGACTTGTTGGCAGTCTGGAATGTGGTGGGAACAATATGGGGGGACTCTATGCCCGGGTCCGGGGGCCGGGTGAGGATATGGAAGATAGGTGGAAGATGTGTCGGGACCCGAGGGCGGGAACGGAAATATGGGATAAGCGTTGAGGAAGCAGGTGGTAGCGATCGTGATGCGGCAGCCCACTGTCACACAGTCGCCACCTAGTTCTTCGTGGCGGGATGGCCGGTTGCGGGGATGGGCAGAGAGAGGTGCTCGTCCGATCCGGAGGCCGCACGAATTCTGCGCCGAGAGGCTCTCGGCGCGTGTAGAGATGGAGGGCGCCGGGAGAAGGAACCTCTCAACGAGGAAAGCATCCGGGCAAGGGGCGGGCTCGGCGCCTCGGGGGTGTGAGTTGCGGGCGCGGAGGAAGTGCGGTGGTTCGGGATGGAGGCGCGGGTTAGGCTGCGGTCCGGCTGCCGGAGGCAGGTTGTCGACGGCTGGCGAGTAACTTTGGGGGCTGATGCGTGCAGGAAGAGGTCGGGAGACCGGTCCTTCTGCGCGGCGGGTCGTGGTGAAGAAGGCCAGCGCCTCTCCCGTCAGGCGTTCAGGGGAACATCTGGTGGAGCCGCTGGCGATGAAGGCGGATGAGTGGCAGTTCTTTGCTGCCCGCGACTTTCTTGGCCCGGGGGCCTCCATGCCAAGCGGTGGGAGGTGCTGGAATTATGTATAGGATGTATTGTGGCGATAAGGTTCGTGAAGACGTTGATGTGACATGGATTGGGGAGGGCAGAATCCACCCTGCTGGCCAGTTTAGGCCGGCTGGAACACAGATCCGGGAAGGGGGTTCGCGGGGGAAGATTTACTTTCCTCCTACGTGGCGAGGACACGGTGAGGAAGAAGTCCGACTAAGAGTGGGAAACGCCAATTCGCTAAAGTAGGTTAGGCTCTGCTGGTGTATGAGCGAGGTGCCGCCGCCTCATGAAGAAAGTATCCCGGCTTTGTTTATGTGTCTCCGATCAGCTTGAGGCCGAATCGGGATCGGCTTCCTCGAGAGGGAGCGGCTCTTGACACCGGGAGCAGAATGTGGCCAGGGGCGGGGCCGGCTGACATGTGGAAGATATATGCTGGGACCGAGGTCCGGACTGGAAAGTCGGGACGAGTTGCCGATAGTGCTCGCGGGGCGATCGGTCAGCCCCGGGTTCCTTCTGACGTCGGAGGTGCCGGATCGACGTCACCGGGTGATTCCCGTCGTCGACATTCGGGCTCCTCGGTTCTCTCATTTGCTGTCTTGTAAATGAGAGATATTTGCATATGTATGAAGATGTTTTTATTTCGTTAATTGGTTTTTGTGTTGTTTCGGGAGGTTGCTGGTGTTCAGGGCTCGTGTCGGGAATGCCGATACGGCGTCATCGACAGCGAGATCAGAGGTGGGAAGCAGCCGTAGGGCTAAGGTCCTGTCCGGGCTGGTGGAGCAGCGTCCCGGGAGGGTCGGTCCAGGGGCAGGACCGGATGGTGACCGCCCGGGATTGGTCCGGGGCGGAGCAGTCCGGATGCGAGCCTTGCGGAGCGAGAAGTCCGTAGGTTTTGGCCCTTCCGTTTTCCGGATGGGGACCCTCGTGCCCCCCGGAACCATTGGCCGGGGCAGCGGAGGTCCGCGAGAAAGATTTTTGATCGGGGAGCTCTCAGTAAACTGACGTCTGACGGCGGGAGGTTGCAGGAGGAGATCGCGGCCGGGGAGAGTGGCCCGGTCGGGGCACGCAGCCCGCGGGACTAGGTGGCATACAAACGGGGGAAGAATGATTATGCAATATGTACGAGTCGGATAAGGTTACGAATTTGGAAGTTGAAAAGGGGGTTGCCCTGCGACGAATATCCGGGCCGGGTGGTGCCGCTCCGGGGAGCCGAGTTGGGCGCCCGCGTTAACGCTGTAGCGCGCCTAGGTCCCGAGCCGGACAAGGGCCGCGGGCGACCGAGCGCTGAGCCTTGTGGAATCGGTTAAATCCGTAGGCTCGACCCCTCTTGTCTTCCGGGTCTACCTGGGCCCTCCGTGCCCCGGGCAGATTGGCCCAGGAGCGCTGCGATGCCGCGGGAACAGACTTGACCGGGCACGGGGTTGCCTCGCGGTTGTGAGGAGGAGCTGGCAGGCGGGATCGCAGCCGCGTTTAGGTTCGCAACCTGCCTAAAAACCTGCCGGGAATTGGTCTAATCTGCACGTGACGAAACTGTGAGAGCATTTGGTTCGTCCCCTTGTCCACCCCATGCTACGAGCCGTGGCGTCAACCACCATCCGAAGGCGTCCTCGTGGTGCGCCCCGTACGGTGGCTGGGTTTACACATATCAGCCGCCGTAGCGAGCGTGGCCGATCATGCCCAGGGGTGAGACTGCCCCGATCGCAACACACGGAAAAAGACGAAGGGAACGAGACTGCGAAGGAAATTAAAATGTTGCTTATGTAAAGTGTATATACATGGGGCCCCGGCCAGCCGCTGAGATTCAGAGAACCCCGGCGCTGGCCCGGGCTCACCGAACTTACCAGGATGTTTATAGAGATAGATTTGTGAAGATGCTTGATGTGCCTAGGGATGGAGCTCGGACTCGCTTCCTCGCGAGCTCGAGACTGGGGAGAGGCATGTGCTCGGGCCCCAGGGGCCCGGCTGTCATGCGAGGATATGTGCCGGGACCCAGGGCCCCAGCTGGAATATGGCTTTTGATATAAGCCGGTTCGGGGGCCCGGGCTTGAATATGGATGTGAGACGACCTTCCGGACGCGACCTCGCCGGGGTGGCACTGTCCGGGCTTCGCCCCTATTCCGAGCGCACGTTCCTAGGTTCGGCTCTCGGTGTTGGGCCCGGGGCGCGGATTCGGGAATCCGTGCCTCGGCTCGAATATGTGCCCGGGACCCGGGGGCCCCGGACTGAAATATGGTTTGATATGTATGGTCGATATGTGCCCGGGCACGGGGGCCCGGGTAAGGATATGGACCATATCGGGACGACTTCCCAGAGCCGCCTTTGCCGAGGCGATGCTGTCCGGGTACTCGTGCCCTGTTGAAGCTGTTCCGGATCAGGAGCGGGATTCGGACCGTCCGCCAAGGGAACGGACTGTCCGAATCAGGGCGATCGACCGTCCGCGAAGGGAACGGACGTCCGAATCAGGTGACCGGTACCGTCTGCGAAGGATCGATCAGGTCCGGATAGCCCCGATCGGAGTTGGCCTGCTACCACTCCTGCCGGAGCCTCTTGACCTGCTCGGCCAAGTCTTGGACGGCACGGCACTCCGTGAGTCGTGCGAGTCCGTCCGGTGGACGGTGCACCACTTCTCGGCTGCTGCCGGCGGAGCGGCGCACGTGCGGCCCTTTGCCGTTTGCCGCTGCTGTCGTCCCCGTGGGCGTCGTCGCTGTAACAGCCCACTTTTGATCTTTGGTGCATAAAACCATTTTTCCATCTGCATGCTCTTCATGTCATTTTTCATGCATGAAAAATCCCAGCCAATAGATAGAAAGATTGTGCGATCGGTTTAAACTTTTCCCACCGCCCTCTTTGACCCTCAATTTTCAATCTTCACCAAATATTCTGGAAAAATTCCTAAAAATTCCATACCTTGCTACCAGCCTTGCCTCCAAGTTTCTGTCGGTTTGAAACAAGCTGCCCCATATCGGACCATCCGGACTGGAGTGGGATGGTCCGATCTGCATAAACCAGCGCCTAGGGGCAAATCTGAGCAGGCGCAGACTGTGTCAATGGAACGGACTATCCCCTCCGTGTCTGGACGGTCTGCTTCCCTTGTCCCTCGCCCGCGCCCTCTCCCGGGCTCTCTCCCTTGAGTCCGCGCCCTCGCGCCCAGACTCTGCTCCCGAGCTCGCGCCCAGACTCTCTCTCCTGACCTCGAGCTCGCGCCGCGCCATCGTCCCGACCCCGACCTCGCGCCGCGCCCTCGCTCTTGACCTCACGCCATCGTCCCGACCCCGACCTCGCGTCCGCCCCCGCGCTCCCTACCTCGCGCCCGGCCTCGCTCCTCTCGCTCCCGCGCCTGCGCCTGGGCTCTCTCTCCCGAGTTCGCGCTGCCGCGCTCGCCCGAGCCCACCCTCTCCCGATTCCGCGCCCTCTCGCGAGCTCGCGCCCGCGCCCTCTATCGAGTTCGCGACCGCGCCCGCTCTCTCGCGCCCTCGCTCTCGACCTCGCGCCCGCACCCGTGCTCCCGACCTCGCGCCCGCGCCCTCGCTCCCCTCGCTCCCGAGCCCCTCGCTCCAAGTCGCGCCCTTTCTCGCGCCCGGACTCTCTTTCTCCCGACCCCGCGCCTGTGCTTTCTCCCGAGCCTGCGCCCGCCTCTCTCTCTCCGAGCTCGCACCCGCGCCTGTCTCGCGAGCCTGCGCCCTCGCCCACGCATTCATCCGATTGGTTTTGGCGTCAACACAGTCACACAGAGAGTCCTGAAGTGTGAACTCCTGATACGTGATGCTATCTTTTGTGCCCTGTCCTCCATCTTCCAAACGAGATCACGCAAGGATCTCTCCCCGCCCGTGCGGCTCGACAGGTGGCTTCCTCTGCGCGCCCCAGACACGTGAGAGGAGTGGCAGAGCCACCTTGGGACCTCGCGAGATGCCCCCGACAGCCTCGGCGGCGCCCTGACCTGTCCCATCTGTCTGCTGCACGCTTACCCGCGCACACACCATTGCGAGACCGATGGAGAAGACCAGCGCCCCTCCCCTCTCCTCTCCGTTCCCTGCCTTCCTTTTAACCAAGCCAATGTCCTCCTGCTTCCCCAGCTCGCCCTCTTTCTCACCTGCCAAGGACCCAAAGGTTTGCCCTTGGTTCGCTGAGAACGTGAGGTGCCGCCCACGGCGCGGCGAGCACACGCTTTCTGTCTGAGAGCTCCGTGAGTTTTTACCTTGTCTCAGCTGTGGTCACCACGCGTTCTTGCCGACCTAACTCCGTTTTTGCCCTCGGCAGGCAGCAAGCACTGCAGGCCCATCGTGTTTTGCAACTCCGACCGGGTGCCGCGTGACCTTGCAGCCGCTAGACTGTGCCCTGTGAGTTAGCGCTGTCTGCCGTATCACCATCTTCCATTCACGTCTTTGAACTCATCACAGTGCTTGACTGCAGCCTCTTCGCGAGCAACTCCGTTGCCGAGCCGACCACCGCTCAACGTCGCACCCACAACCTGCACTCTTCGGTGAGCTTCTGTTTCTGCATGTACTTCCTTTTTATTCCTGGGAGGCCACTAGTTCTCCCCACGTCCTTGGCTTGGCCTGTCACGCCATTTGTTTTGCATCCACCCAAGCGTCACCACCGTGGCCGCATGTGTGGATGAGGCTCATCGGAGCATGGCCGCTTGAAGTAGAGCCCTTCGATCTTGCATGCAGGACCCCTAGAGCTTCCTCGTGCCCTGCATGCGCTAGCCATGCACTAGAGCATGAGAGGACAGAGGTAGACAAGCCGTGCATTAGCTGGCTTTTCATCAAACCTTAGGTGCGCTTGTGGTTGAGTGAGTAGCAGCCACCCCATCAGCCCCATGCAAGCCGGGTTGGCCCCACTAGCGTTAGAACGGGATGAAACCGCGAGTAGAGCTGCTGCTGCTGGTTTCCCGATTTTGCCGTTGTCGTTAACGTGCGAAGACGTGTAGTTTGCGTGTGCGAAGACATCGTTTTTGGACCGAGGCGTTCGCCACTACCGAAGCCTTCCCGTAGGTTCCACTTGTACATCCAGTGACTCCTAGCCCTAGAAACCCTCCATGCCCCCAAATGCCTTAGGTTAAAACTTCACGCCCGGTGGATTTCACGTATTAGGCCGTTTAGTGACGTGTGAGCGTGTGCGATTAATATCCTAGCGAGTTGGAGTATATCCACTTTTGGGAGTTGTCCTTAGGTTCACAGCAGCTCACATGTAGGTTTCGTACCATAAAAATGCCCCTAGAACCGGAAACATCCCAAATAGACCACCCGTTAAGTCGGTAGAATGTTTTCAGCCGTTTCAGCAGCTCGGTCGAGCGAAAACGCTGTTTCTCAATTATTTTCGATTTTAGGACAGAGCAGACTTCGTTTAGCCCTATCTCCCTCATACGAACTCGGATTCAAGCGATTCTTTTTCCTAAATTCATCTAAAATCGTGCACTTGCATATTCTGCAAAAATATTTGCACTTCCTGTTCTGTTAAATATTTTGCCGTTGTTTCATTGCATTCGTTTGGTATCTTGTAGAACACGACGTTGTTGACCCGGTTGTGGAAGGATCAGAAGAGTTCCAAGAAGTCCAGGAACAAGGCAAGCACCCCCTGATCAATTGCTCCTATATTTCAAACTTACAAACTATATTGATTGCAAACTATTATGCATGCGATGTTTACTTGAAAATGTGTGGGATTCTTGGTAGTTAACCTCTTGTGCATATGCCTGTCCTTGTTACTTGAGTATCATGAATTCCTTGTCACTTAAGTTTGCCACTAAAATTTGGTTCATGTGGTTGGGAAGATGTCAATAGGTATGCTTAGTTTGCTATTTAATCCATGCTACTTGTTACTTGATTTTGGGATGTTGGGAAAAAGAAGCATTTTGCGAAAAATGGAAAGAACAGTGGGTATTCTTCCCCTGTGCTCTTGGTGGAAAACAAAAACTAAGAACAAGCTTTTGGACTTGGGCAAGTGGATGTAGTGTTCGGTGCCTTGTTGTGGTATCGATTAGGTGGTTGTCTCGCCCGGGTCACTAAGGACCGATTCTATGGTGTAGCTAGAACCAAGAAGCACAGTGCAAACAACATGTGGCTCTTATGGGGAGTTCCTAGCTTATATTGTTGATACCTAGCAATAGACCGCCGGTGGTAGTAGTAGGTCATTATTGTTGACATTGGGATAGTGCGGTTATGGTTTTTGTCCATAGCCGAAGGTACCTTGATTATTGTTCAAGGGTGACCAGCACATTGTATGAGCTTTGGGGATTTTGGAGGCTCCCAACTCCCTAGGATGGATCATAAGCGCGGATATTGCTAGGTCAACGTGGAAAGGCTTTGTCATTGATGGTGTGAGCCTCCTGTGTGTAACTCATATTGTCCTTGTCATGTGGGTACAGTTGTACACACTCTCGAGAGTTAAACTATTCGAATAGCCGTGTCCTCGTTATGGACGACTTGGGAAATTCTCCACCGTAGTAGTTTTAATTTTTGGGAACTGTTTTGGGGAAAGATCTAGGTGCGAACGGGAGTTCGCTGGGATGGTTTGTGCAGCGTGTTGCCACTGTTGGCTGCATGGGCAGAGAGCCCATATGGTTGGAAAAACACTTTGGGGTTGATGCTTATATAATTGTTCACTGTGCTAGCTTGATTTACAAAGTTTTCGTTGCAAAACCGCAATGTTTTCGCTATGTATATTATGATTTATGCAAACTGCAGGACTGAACCTCCTTGTTTATCTTCGCATATTATGGAATACCATTGCAAACACTATAAGTCTTGCGGAGTACGTATTGTACTCCACACGCTTGTGTGACTTCTTTTTTTAGAGATGGTTGAGGAGGACCGACAATCGGGTACTTCTATGCAGCGGGTTTTGGAGACGACGCGACAGTGCTTACTAGGGCTTACCGGTTGGTTGCCTGTGGGGGGCAGAGGCATACTTGCTGGTTTTTGGTGCTCTATTATCTTGTTTCCGCTGTTGAACTCTTTGTTAATTTGTTGTTCTATTTGGCCAGTCGGCCTCTATGTAATCGCTAAAATCTAGACTCTTGTACGACTTATGTTTGGACTACTGTGAGCTGAACCTGTGATGTATGGATTATGATGCCAATGTTGAATGTGTGTGCTAGCAATTGATCGTGGACTAGCACGGTACACACATAGGGTTTGGGGTCAAACCTGGGTCCGACAGTCGCCACGGGGGGCACCCATAGCAGCCAAGGCGAAGTGCTCGACGGCCGCCTTGTCCTTCTGGCGCTTCCTCCTGTCCCGACATGACGCGGAGCATGAGGGCTCCTCTTCGGGGCCCTCGTCAGGGGCTTCAGGGCGTGGCCTGTTCCACGCCCGGGCCTCCTCCTTGCGGGCACAGAGGTCGGCGAGGCTGAACAGCTCGGCCGTGGTCTGGACGTCACGGGTGCCCAGCTTCTCGAGCATGCGCTTGTCCCGCACGCCTAAGTGAAAAGCGTGGATGACTACGTGAGGAGCGATGTGGGGGATAGTGTTACGGACCTGGCTGAAGCGCTGCAGAAAACTTCTCAGCGACTCGTCCTGTCTGATGCAGGGCGTGGAGGTCCACCTTGGTCCCAGGGCGCAGGAAAGTGCCCTGGAAGTTTGCCACGAATTGGTGGCAGAGATTCTCCCACGAGTAGATTGAACCTTCGAGGAGGTTCATCATCCAGGAGCGAGCCTGGGCCTTGAGCGCGACGGGGAAGTAGTTCGCCATCACCATCTCATCTCCGCCGCGCCGCCTGGATGGCGGTGGTGTATATCTGCAAGAACTCCGGGGTCACGAGCCATCGTATTCCTCCGGTAGGTTGGGCTAGAACTTGGCCGGCCAGCGCACCTGTCAGAGGCCTGGGGAGAGGGCCAGGCAACCCGAGGCGTCGTACTGGGCAGGCTCGGGCGATGGACGACGGCTTCCCGTCGGCAGGTTGGAGCTGGAGGCCTGGGCCTCGGGGCGCCTGGCGGCGTCCGCGCGCCGCTCGCGCTGTCGCTCCAGTGTGACCCGGGCGTCCTCATGGGTCCGCATCCGGTTCAGCCGATTGCGGAGGTCGCCCGTGCCTTTCTTGGTCCCGGGTGGGGCGTGAGGTGCCGCGCCCCAGGCTCGACTCTGTTCGGGGCGGTGGGCCGCTCACGTAGAGGTGCGCGGTCGGCACTCCCGGCCCCTGCCTCTGTTGTCAGCGGCGACCTGGCGATGGGCCGTGCTACCAGGCTGGGACTTCGTCGACCCCACCGTCGCTCCCGGCTCCACCCCCGGTAAGAACCGGGGGGTGGCGCAGGAGGGCTCCCTGCGGCGACGTGGGCTAGAAGTCGAGATGACGGCGCGTTGCGGAGCGGCGCCTCGCTCACGCCTATAGATGAGGCCGCGTGACCCGGTGGGGCACTTGCCGGCTCCCTCCGCAAGGGAGGGGCCGAGCGCCGCACGCCAGCCGGACCCTAGCGAACTCGGTCCGCTGCTCTCCACGTCCTAGACACGCCCGCCTAGTGCGCCCATGCCGAGTTGGTACGCAGCGGGCGGTGAAGTTGTGGAGATGTGACGCATGTCAGGTCATCTGGTCGTCTGCTGCTTTGACTCCGGCGCACGCTCACGACCGAAGTCAAAAAGTCTCTGACTGCACAGGAGCGGGTGACAGCGAGTCACGCCTCGTTGCCTCATCATTAATGCGGGTGGTTGGTGAGCTGGTCCGCTTCTGGAGAACGCGCCTCGGGACTGTGCGTGTGGGTCCGGATCCGGGGAGTATCCTCGGAACTCGGGACCCGAGGAAGAAGCACCCGAGCAAGGCGCACCCGGGCCCGGGGAAGACGCACCCGGGCACGGGGTGGCTCTCCCGGGCCCGGGCACTGCCCGGGCACTTAGTAGGAGAGCAGCGTCGTCGATCGCGGATGTGGCCCGGGGGAGTTGACGTGGCCGATAACCCACGCGTCCCGGGGTATGTGGACCCCCTATCCCGTTTCGCCGACATATTGCTGAACGAATTTCTAGAGTTTGTGAGATTTTGGCATCACAAATAAAATATTTGCAGTAACTCTAGATAATGCAGCTGCAAATTCCAAAGCAATGAAATTTTGTAGATTTTATTCATTCTTTATGCTGAATCATTTCTTTTACATCAACGTTGTGCTTGCCATGTTATTAATCTTATAGTTAAATCCGGTTTTAAAAGAATAACTGTATATCTCGATTCTATCCGTGAAGCCATACATGGGGTAATGGTTCAATCCTCGACTTGTGACCTTCAAGTGATTCTGCATCGCTTCGGACAAGCGTCCATGCAAGTTCCAAACGGAATGCGGACCATCGGTGGAACTCGACTTATTTAATGTTGAACATGTCTTGCCTTAACAAGAATATACTAACTGTTTTCTTGCTGTCAAGAATGTTGTTACCAGTGACGGGCAACCGCTACTGACAGAACAGTCTTGGCATGTTGTAGAAAGGTTTTATTACTTTCTTGAAACTTTTATGATGCAACTGTTACTTTGTCTGATGTTTACTATCAACTGCTAATTTAATTTTGCATAAAATTTTTGAGATTGCCACTTATTAAAAGAATATGAAGATGACCAACTACTAGGACTTGCAGTATTTCACATGAAACAAAAATATCTTAAATACTGGAGGAATATTCCATACTTGTATGCTTTTGCATTTAATTCTTGATCCTAGGGGTAAATACTTGGGGGGGTTTCTAAATATTTTGAATCTTATTGGGGATGCAATGAATATTTGATTACACTAACTATTATTCTGATTCTAAGACAAATGTATGAAGTTTTCGAAAGTATGAAAACTAAGTTTCAGGGAGTTCGCATGCAAAGAGCCCCACCCGTCCCTTGTCCCAGGTAGTAGAGAAATTGCAGTGGGGCGAATTTTGAGTGGTTCCTCTTCTTCTTCGAGCACCGTGTGGTGAAGTAAACAAATTTGGCGCAGCAAGTCCTGCACACGCTTCACTTGAAGCTCTTGAGCTGTCCACCTACTTGGACAGCGACTCGATCAACCAGGAAGATCTCAACGTTCTTCAATGGTGGAATGATCACAAGACCCAATATCCGTGCTCTCAAAGCTAGCACAGGATGTGTTCACGGTGCCTGTGTCTACGGTATCATCCGAATCGGCCTTTAGTCTTTGCGGAAGAATTATTGAGGAGAGAAGAAGAAATCTCCGCAGTGAGGTGGTAGAAATGCTACTTGTGGTTAAAGACTGGGAGCTAGCAAAGGAACGTGCCCCAACACACCACGGAGACCAGATTTGCCGGCGGAGGGCGGCGAAGGCGCCGGAGGCCGGGACACGGACGCGCGGCGGCGCAGCGTCGGCGGATCGGGCCGGACCGGGCACTTCTGCAGGACTGCACATAATCTGAAAATGACTAGCTTAAAATTGATCTGCCCTTATGTAGGACTTTTTAGTAATCACAGTCCACTCTACTTTGTCAATACTAAAAGAATCATTTCGAAGATGGGGCTTACTTGCCATACTGCAAGGATTCAGAGTGAGGTAATGAGCTCAACAAGGGTGCATGCAGGCTTTTCTCATGTTTGTCAAGCACTAGATTTTTGTGTTCCTATCTGTCCTTGTCCTGTATTACCTTTCACTTCACTCAGCACATCAGTGGAGAAAATGCGCGGAACTGAAACTATACATTGAAGAGCTCTACTGGGGTTCTGGTAAACAGGTGTTGCTCCTGGGACATAGCAAGGGTGGAGTTGATGCGGCTGCGGCGCTTTCATTGTACCGGTCTGAATCAAGGGCAAGGTTGCCGGACTGGCATTGGTTCAGAGCCCATATGGTGGCACCCCGGTAGCTTCCGACACCTTCGGGAAGGCCAGCTTGCTGACAAGGCGACAAGGAAGATCATGAAACTCATCATATGCAAAACTCATCAAGGTCCTCATTATCTGGTCTCTGTGTTACCTAATCAAGATCAATCCTTTATGAATTGTTCATACAATGACATTGTTTATTCATGCCTTGTCCATTTCATATGATATTCTTAACAACTAAACAATTGCAGGTGATATAAGGGCCTTGGAGGATCTCACATATGACAAAGAGAAGGGACATTCATCTCCAACCACAAGGCTGCCTGCTATCATCTCCTTCCACACCGAAGCAGCACTGCCAACAACGATGCTCGCGTCATTGTCACGCGTCGCCCAAGCCGAGCTCCCATGGCTCCATTGCCATGGTTCTTGTCTCCACCCGCGAGTACGCGAATCGGTGCTCGCCTCTCTGAAAGCTCCGTGGTCGTGCCTGCGTCGGCAGCCATGGCATCAGCGCGCTTCACCTGAGGCTGCGCTACGGCGACAGGAGCGACGGCAGGTGACGCGGCGCGACGCCGTGGTGCCCGGCTCGGTGGTGGTGAGGTAAACCGGACCTCGAGTAGGTTCTTGATATAATTGACCCATCCACCGTCTTCTTTATAAGATTATGAAGCGTGTTCACCAAGATCCCGGACCTGATTAATAGCGCGTGATGCACCGCTTCATTTACCATCTCCTGTAATGCTTTATTGTGGACTCTCAGGTGGTGTGCGGCTCGATTCACCAACCAGAATGGTATTTGGAACTGCGTCTTCTGAATCAGCCCTTGCCTTGTCATGCTGAAGGACTCCAAGCAAAGATTCTGAAAATTGGACATATTTGCTCGACTAGCTGCCTTTGCTCGTCTGTCAAATCTTCTATATTGACCGGATCACATTGTTGTCTGTTGATGTCTTTTCCGGCCATGTTGAAAATTCCAAGTTTAACACTTGTGTTTGAAACTTCGTGTCCCACCAGGCGTGCCAAAAACGTATGTTGACGCCGAAAAACCGCCGGGGGCCGCTCGGCGTCTTGGTGACACGCGAAGGCCTGGGAGATTTGCTTCACTCCAGTGCAGGTCCTAAATTCTTGAGGTTCGTAGGCGTGCCAGTCAATTTGACCCTGCAATTGACAAGGAAAGAAATGTCAGATTCATGAGCCAATCGCTGTAACTGATCTGGACTCGTCTCATCGGCCGATGGCCGATATAAACTGTAAGCACTTATACATCGACTGGAAGCCGATGATGGCACGAATAATGTTAATAATAATAAATAAATATTAAGCTAGCCGATCATTGAAGAGATGCCCAGAAATCGGCTGTAAACTTATAAAGCAAATAGCAGGATGCATAAATAAGTAGATTAATAAACTCCAGCCGATTATGAATTTAAAATTACTGATTTCGCCGCGATGGTGCTGCTCGCGTCAGTACCTGAGCCCTTTCTCGTGCTCGCGTTCGGGTCTCGCCTGCCGATCATGCTCGCGCCTGGGTCCTCGCCTGCTGATCGTGCCCGGGAACTTACCTGAGCCCGTGCCCGGGAACCTATTTGTGCTCGTACTCGAATCGGCATAGTGAACTAATCGGCTGGGCCTTAGCCGATTCGTAACAATAATGCAGCAAAAAAAAATGCATAACGAGCAATATATAATCGCTGTGTTTAAGAGATAACTTATCGGCTAAGCACTCCGATAAAAATCGCATAAAAACCATCGGCTTACTAAGAGTAAAGTTATTATCATCAATCTAGTACGAAGACCCAACCGTTGCAGCACAGACTGTAACAATAACAGGACCTCGACAAGCCGATAAATTCTAATGCGATTGTGATATTAAACGAGATAACTTATCGGCTATACATTCCGATTAAGACGCTGCATAGAAAATATCGACCTAGCAGGAATAACTTATCGGGGCGCTTAGTTGTCGGCTTAACGATGCAGCACAAACTGTCGATAAGTTACACCCAGTTGCCGATACAATCTATGCACGCGTGATGTGAATATACCTAATCAACCTATGAGATCAAACTGAACTGATGCAGCCATAGATAAAATAAGTATATCGTGGTAAGCCGACTACCATAAACTGACTAGATATCGAACCTAACCGAGGAAGTCCTAGCCGATAGTACCGCGGTGACGAGACTTACCCTCTCGCTGGAGTCGAACTTACCGATGCAGCCCGGCTCGAGAAGCAAGAACCCGTCGAAGGTGGCGATGCGCCGAATTTTATTGATCTGATTGTAGATAGATTTACACAGCACCCGGGCATACGTATTTATTACCCCGAGTTAACATGAGTCCTTATTGGACACGATATAAGGTTTCCTAATTACAAAAGAAATGTTAACAAGACCCGACTAAACACGTGTTTCCTAAAGTGATAAATCCTTGCCTAATTAAACATATTAATACTGCCGCATGCGGTCTTCATGGCTCCTTCCTTGATTCGGCCCGCTTCTGGATCAATTTCTGTTAGTTGACTGCAGCTGTCCTCTTGAACCGAATCTGATACATTTGGGCCTTACCAAATATTGGCGTTAACACGCGGGAAGGTGTGCCCTGGAAGTTTGCCACGAACTGTGGCAAAGATTCTCCCACGAGTAGATGACCCCTCGGGGAGGTTCATCATCCAGGAGCGAGCCTGGGCCTCAGGGGCGACGGGGAAGTAGTTCGCCATCACCATCTCATCTCCGCCCGCCGCTGGATGGTGGGTGGTGTATATCTGCAAGAACTCCGTCGGGTCAACGAACCATCGTATTTCTCCGGCAGGTTGGGCCGGAACTTGGCCGGCCAGCGCACCTGCCGGAGGCTTGGGGAGAGGGCCAGGCAACCCGAGGCGCTGTAGGGCAGGCTCGGGGCGATGGACGACGGCTTCCCGTCGGCGGGTTGGGCTGGAGGCCTGGGCCTCGGGGCGCCTGGCGGCGTCCGCCGCGCCGCTTGCACTGCCACTCCAAATTGACTCGGGCGTCCTCACGGGTCCGCAACCGGTTCAGCCGATTGCGGAGGTCGCCCGCGCCCTTCTTGGCCCCGGTCGTGACGCGAGGCATCGCGCCCCGGGTCTGATCCTGGTTCGGGGCGGAGGACCGGCTCACGCTAGAGGCCGTGCAGTCGGTGCTCCGAGCCCCTGCAGAGCTGTCGGCAGCGAGCCGGAGATGGGCCGCGCCTACTAAGTGAGCGACCTCATTGAGCCAACGCCGCTCCCGGCCTCCGCCCCCGGTGAATGCCGGAGGGTGGCGCAGGAGGGCCTCTGCCGCCAAGAGGGCTCCCTGTGGAGTTGCCGACTGGAAGTTGAGGCTTCGGCGCGCCATGGTGCGGCGTGCCCGTTCACGCCTCATGGTCGAGGCCGCGGCAGACTCGGCGGGGCACTTGCCGGCCCCCTCCGCAAGGGCAGGTGCCGAGGCCGCGCCACCGGGTCGCCTCCGGTCGAACTCGGTCCGCACGGCGCGCGTGGCGCGCGCCCAGGAAGACGAAGATGGGAAGTATGGCGGACTCGCCGCAGGGCTTGCGTCGCCCGGTGGGGTGAAGCCACCGGACTCCTCGTCGGAGTCCCGCGGGCGTGGCCTTCTGCCATGATTGGGTGTCGGCGTCAGGGATGCCGGCGTACCGCCTGGAAGAGAGAATACACCTACCTGGCGCGCCAGTTGTCGAAGGATGAAACTCCGACGGCGGGAAGTCTGGTGACCCCCCTTTGAGGTTCGGCCAGGGGAGTGATTAAATTCTATCAATGTTTCAGTTTCTCAGTTAAATTCTAGTTTGAACTTGAAACTTACTATCAATGTTTTCTTTTGAAAAACTTACTATCTAATGTCTTAATCATAGATAATGTTACAAGAAACAGTGACAAATAGAGAATGAATTTCACTTTTAAGGACCAATACAAAATGCTCTTTATTTTGGGAACGAATCCGATACACACAAGTTTTCCCGTGCACAACAACTAACAAATATCACAAAAATTCTAAAAAAAAATTATACAGGTACTTCCAATAATACTATACCTATATATAAAGTTTTATCCTCAAATTCAAATTTATACTCTTAAAACTGTTAGATTTTTTTTACAACTAAAATATAATGAATTTGAAGGTGTAATACTATTGAAAGTACATGTACAAATTTTTCTAGAAATTTTTGTGATATTTGTTATTTGATATACGGTGTGCGTACGAAAAGCTTAAATCTATAGGATATATTCTCCTTTATTTTTCCCTGAAAATAAATACTACAGTATTTTTATTTTTCCCCAAAAACAACTACTATATGATGATAGGCTGAATAGTTTTATTAGACGGTAGACTGTACGGTTAGTTTCATATGGATCGTACAATTTCTGCAATTTTTATAGTCTTGTATGCTGATGAAAGATTCTTCTATCGAAACAAAAAGTACGGAAAGGAGGCAACGGATGCCGCAAATCGAGGATTTGAGGGTTTACAATCTTGACAAAAATGGATCCAAAATCGTAAAATTTTGAACGGTCTGAAAGTCGATCTCGAGGTATTCCATTGGCTTTGAGGAATATTTAATTTGAAATTGTAAATTCGATCACAAATTGGTTGAAATTTCTTGGTTTTGACATCATCGATGTGGGTCGAAATCCCAACGATTATCGTGAACCCTAGAGTACGCATTGATGTGTCCGACGTATTACGCTTCACGCACTAGAAGGCGAAGATTTGATGTTTCTTCCCGATATGTAATGAAGAGGTGGGCCCACTGCAGTGTCACTCTCCGTGCCTCCTCCCCTTAAACCCTCGTCAAAAACCGCTGCTTCACAGAGAATATTTCCATTTCTACTAGAGATGTCCAAATGGGCCATGCCCCGTCGGCGGGCCCGGGCATGTGCTACAGTAAACCATGCCCAGGCCTGGCCCGGCCGGGTGGCCGTGGGCCGTGCCGGCAACAGTGCCCGAGTAGCGTGCGTGCTGGGCAGTGTGCGGCACGCGGCCGGCAGGCCGGCCCGGAGGGCGGTGGCGGAGGCCGCGCGCGCGCTGGCGTGGCAGGTGTCTGCGGCCGGCAGGCCGAGGCAAGCAGTCGCGGCCGAGGCCGGGGAGGCATCAGCGGGAGGAGGGGCGTCGGCCGGGAGGAGGCGGGCGCGGAGGCCGAGGAGGGCGGCGGAGGCTGACGCCGGGGAGCGCGCAGGAGAGAGGCGGCGGCCCGAGGCGAGCCGCAGCCGAGTCTCCCACCGCCGGGCCCTCGGGCCTCCTCCCTCCTCCCGCCCGCCTCCTCCCGACCCCGCACTCCTCGGCGCTCCTCCCGCCTCCTCCTCCCGCCGCCTCCTCCTCTCCCCCCGCCGCCTCCCGGTTGCCTCGGCCTCCTCCCTCTCCCGGCCGTTCTCCCGGCCTCACCTCGGCGCCCGCCGCCCTCTCCTCCTGCGCGCCTCCCGCCGGCCTCGGCCTCCGCCGCCCTCCTGCGCGCCTCCCCGAGGAGGAGGCGGCAAGGGCCGGCGAGGCGCGGCGGGAGGAGGGAGCAGGCCGAGGGAGGAGGCGGCGGGGAGGAGGAGGAGGCGGAGGAGCCGAGGAGGCAGGCGGCCCGGAGGAGGCGTCGGGAGGAGGCCGAGGCGGAGCAGCCGGCCGGGAGGAGGACATCTCCCGTTGGACACATATGACCGTTTTGGTACAGTAATTCCGACCTCGTTTGGCCCAGTGGAAAATTGACACGTGTCCCAATGGTCTGAAATAACGAAAATTTTTTATTTTTATATTTATTTACTAAAAAGATTTACAAAAATAGATTTGTATGAAAGAATGACAAAAATAGACTCGTACGCCCTCTGTGAGGGCGATTTTAATAATCGCTCTTCCAAAGGGCAATTTAATGACGTGGCTGACGGCGTTGCCCTCCGGCAGACGGTTGCAGCATTTTGCAGAGCCCCCCTCCGCTCCCAAAAGCCGCCCTCCTCAGAGGGCGGCAAGGGGCCGCTGGAAAATGGCGCGGGCGCGGACACGGGCACGGGCGCGGCGCGCGGGCGCGGCACGGGCGGGGGCGAGCTGAGGGCGTGGTCGATGGGTCGGCATTTTGCAGGCGGCCCCTTGCCCCTCAGAGAGGGCGGTTTTTGGCAAACCAAGCCACCTGCAAATGCTGACGGCCGTCCGCGGGGGGCCGCGGCCGTTAGCCACGTCATCAATCGCCCCTGGACGGGCGATTTATTAACCATCGCCCTCCGCAAGGGCGTTAGAGCTATTTTGTCTTCTTTCAAACAAAATCTACTTTTGTAATATTTTAATAAATAAATATAAAAATAAAATTTTCCCAAAATAACGGCTAGATTTTGATCTAGCGTTGCACGGAAAAAAATCCAAAAATTATCAAAAAATCCGAAAAATTCTAAATTTTTTTCCTATAAAATAGAGGAACCCCCAGCCACATTTTGCTTATCAAACCCAATTCTCCTCTTGTGCTCTATTCTCCTCTCTTTTGCTCTCTTTGCTCAAATTTTTTGATTTCGAACAAAATTTTGTTTAAAAATTCAAAATTTCCCACATTCTCAAGGTAATAGCTGCGCCTCTGTGCTCCCTGCAGGTAAAAAAAATCCTAAATTTCTTTTTGTTTCTACTATTTTTTTATACTAATTTCTCTATTATATTGCAGGATTGGATCGAACTAGCGCGCGTTCCATATGAGCGACTTCGACCCGAGCTATCTGTCGATGGTGCAAGGAGACGACTCTGGGTCGGCTCTAACGCAAGAAACATTCGGAGGAAATACATGCGGCTTTCAGAAGGATCTGGAACTGCAGCGGGAGCCTATCAACGCAACCGGCTCAAAGAGCTCAAGACTTCCTCTGCCTGGCAACATTTTGATGAGATCAAGGAGACCGCCGCGGATGAAGGGATGGTAACTTACGCAAAAATGTAAATTTGTAAAATACATCTCTGGAAAATCTTTCTGGTGGAACAGGGCTTTTGAAGGTGCATGCTGAGGCGTGTGCGAAGCAACAGGGTTGCACCAGCTAAGACAGTAGCAACTGGTACTCAATGCGGACGGTACGGTACGTTCATGGAGTATAATTCCCAGGTGCCGAGATTCCCTTACCGTTTAATTGCTAGACAGGATCTACCCTAAACTTTGGTGAGTCCTCCTTGCATTTGAGACTTACATTAAACTACTCATTAATCACTAGGTTACAAAGCTTGTTAGTAGACAAACCAACCAGGACTTGGTGAATGTTTACAAACCACAGGCCGGATAATATTAAAAATTATTTGAACTATTTTTGCACCATTTTCTATTAGTATGACATCTGATATTTGAGTGGTAGGGCTAAGGAAGAATATATTAGTGTAGTTGTCATTATGTTGATGAATGAATGGGAGCTACAAAAAGAGTAATAGCTTTAAAAATTATTGATGTTTTCACATAATGCAGAAAATATTACTGAACGAATTTCTAGAGTTTGTGAGGATTTTGGGCATCACAAATAAAATATTTGCAGTAACTCTAGATAATGCAGCTGCAAATCCAAAGCAATGAAATTTGCAAGCCTTATTCATGCTATGCTGAATCATTTCTTTTCATCAAGTTGTGCTTGCCAAGTTATTAATCTTATAGTTAAATCCGGTTTAAAAGAATAACTGTATATCTGATTCTATCCGTGAAGCCATAAACATGGCTGAGGAATGGTTCCAATCCTCGACTTGCGACCTTCAGGCGATTCTGCATCGCTTCGGCAAGCATCCATGCATGTTCCAAACGGATGCGGACCATCGTGGGAACTCGACTTATTTAATGTTGAAACATGTCTTGCCTTACAAGATATACTAACTGTTTTCTTGCTGTCCAAGAATGTTGTTACCAGTGGCGGGCAACCGCTACTGACAGAGACAGTCTTGGCATGTTGTAGGAAAGGTTTTATTACTTTCTTGAAACATTTTATGATGCAACTGTTATTTGTCTGGTGTTTACTATCCAACTGCTAATTTATTTTGCAATAAAATTTTGAGATTGCCACTTTATTAAAAGAAATAGGAAGATGACCAACTACTAGGACTTGCAGATTTTCCATGAAACAAAAATATTCTTAAATACTGGAGGAATATTCCATACTTGTATACTTTTGCATTTATTCTTGATCCTAGGGGTAAAATACGGGGGTTTCTAAATATTTTGCAATCTTTATTGGGGATGCAATGAATATTGATTACACTAACTATTATTCTGATTCTAAGACAAAATTGTATGAGTATTTTGAAAGTATGAAACTAAGTTTCAGGGAGTTCGCGTGCAAGGAGCCCTACCCGTCCCTTCCCAGGTAAGAAGAATTGCAGTGGGCCGAATTTGGAGTGGTCCTCTTCTTCTTCGAGCACCGGTGGTGGAAGTTCGGCCGCAGCAAGTCCTGCACATGCTTCGCTTGAAGCTCTTGAGCTATCCACCTACTTTGGACAGCGACTCGATCAACCAGGAAGATCTCAACGTTCTTCAATGGTGGAATGATCACAAGACCCAATATCCCGTGCTCTCAAAGCTAGCACGGGATGGTGTTCACGGTGCTTTTCTACGGTATCATCCGAAATCGGCTTCAGCTTTGGCGGAAGAATTAATCTGAGGAGAGAAGAAGAAATTTCGCAGTGAGTGGTAGAAATGCTATCTTGTGGTTAAGACTGGGAGCTAGCTAAGGAACGTGCCAACACCACGAGAACCAAGATTTGCCGGTGAGGGCGGCGGCAGGCGAGGCGGAGGCCGGGACAGCGGAGGGTGGCGGAGGACGGCGGCACGCGCCGGAGCCTGGGACGCCGGACGCGCGGCGACAGGCGTCAGAGGATCCGGGCTGACGGGCACGGTGGGCGCCGACGGGCCATGCCGGCACGGCACGCCACGACCTCGGGTGCCGTGCCTGGCCCGGTGGGAGGTCACGCGGGCCGGCATGGGCCCATGCCGTGCGAGCTGTGTCGGGACGTGCTCGGGCCGTGCGGCCCCAGTCCGTCGTTTGGCTAGCTAATAATTTCTAACCCCTTCCTCCCTTCACCTCCCTCGCCACCGCCGCACAAGCCATGGTGAGGGCGATGCTCCTCCGCCTCCTCTCGCGGCCGGCCTCATCGCTCACAGTCCTCAGCCCCTGCGCCGGCCTCCTATGGCGGCAGAACCTAACGTCCTTGTCCACACCCTCGAAGCGCACAGCCCCCGCGTCTCGCCTCCCCGGCTCTTTCCCCTCGCGCTGGGCCACTTGCTTCGTGTCCCAACCTCCGTGACGAGGGGGAGGGAGGAGGGGCCGATGACGATCACTGCGACGAAGAGGGTGCGAGGACGAGTGGGGGGAGGAGGAGCGGTTGCTTCGCGAACTCCCAGCGGGAAGACGGAAGAGGAGAAAGGTGGCGGAGGCGGCGGAGAAGGGCGTATAAGGTGGTGGGCCCCTCTCGGGCGACGAGAAGCCCTTCAAGCCCTAGAGCCCGTCTTCGCCGTTGTCAGGTCAGTCATCTGTTCCAAGCTTTCGTTTTGCGTTTTGGGGTGGATCTGGTGGGTGATTGGATACGGTTTTTTGCTTCTTTCTGGCAATTGGTTCGCATCAGTTTTAAGGGTGAAGCAATGGGGATTCAATCTTCACGGAGAGGTGAAAGTTTTGCGATGTGAATGATAAGGTTTTGTGCACTTTGAACGAACTTGTTTACTTTTATTATTGATTGAGGAGCGTATAACTTGATGGCTCCATTGCAACTGCACTTATAATTGCCAACGGTATAGTTGGACTGGTCCATTGTATCAGATCCTGATTATCAGTGCAGACGATGTTTAGTCATTCTATTTGTGGCACATCCAATGGTGCATGTGTGACTAAGAGAATGTTGAAAGATGTGACTTATGTTTTGTGCAAACTTCGGTTCTGGATCATAGAGCACTTGACTGTTTATAATGTAGAATTGTATGCAATGATGATCTAATTCTTGGTACAATGATCACGTTAGCTCTTTTGATTAGTGATTTTGTTTCATTTGATGGAGCCTTTGAACTTTCATATTCAGAACATTCCAATTTAAGCTTGCAGAGTATGTGGACGTTGAAAGATGAATGTTGTGTAGGGTTAAGTGGAACCTAATGAGCGGATACTTGTTTTGTTGCATTAATGTTAGTTCTGTCATTACACCTTATTTTCATATATAATACCTTCCTTAGTGCCAGCCCAGTGGTCCTACTTGCTTCTTATATTTTCAATTCTATCGAAAGTTTTTGTTGATGTTGTTGGCATGGTTACGTGGTGTAGTTAATTTTGAATCGAGTTTCTCATGCTTGGCTCACAAGCTCAACAGTCATTGGGAGGCCAATTCTTCCTGATGCTGCTGTTCAGCTGTCGTTGAAGAGCCTGTAACGAAGAACTTCTTGGCAAGCATTATTTCACGTTTCAGGGGAGCATGTTATTCAGTCTGACAGTCTTGCATTAGCATAGTTCATGAATGCTGCTAGTCTTTATTGTTGAAACAGTTGCAAGCAAATCGAAATGATTGCTAGTATTTATTTGTTGAAAACAAGTTTCTGCAAGCACATCAGTTAAGTACTGATTGCATTTTGGCAAATATGCGATAGCCAAATGTTGCAGATTTCCTGTTTATCTGTAATCCATATTATAGGAATCGTTAATATGCAGGAACGCGTCCTTTGCATGGCATAGTCTACAAGTGGATCTATGTATTTAAAAAGGCTGATGTACCCTTGGTACTTTTTTATCTATATGCTGTCATTAAGGTTGGAAATGTGTGTTGTAGTAGATTCTCCACACTAAAGGACTACACATTACTTGATTTAATTGTGCTAGAAAATTCGCAAAAACAAGTGGTGCATATTTTTTACAGTTTCCTTTGTTATGCTACATCATACTGATGATGTAACATGCCTAAAGATCTACATTATGTATGCTGAGCAATGTTTCTGATCGCTATATTGGAAGTCTGCTTTACATATAGGTTGTATGAGATATCACTCATCGAAGACACTATGGTTTTTCATTACTTTTGAAGGACCATGAACTAATTTATTGCCTGCATCATCCTATTGCTACTTCACATGATCCCTCCAAACTACGCAAAATTAACTAAAATGAAATGATTATAAGCTATATATGAAGTACATATGGGGGTTAATTTCTGCTACTTTTACTTCTCGATTTTCCTGACATCCATCTGCCCTAATGTGTAAAGAAACATTTGATAACAAAGAACTTTCACCAGCTTTGTGTTCAATTTGTTCATGTTGCAAGACACTATAACACATTTTCTGACTCAAATATTCTTGATGTTGGTTTTTCAGGCCCTAGATGCAAAAAGTTATTATATTCCGAAGAAAAGAAGAAAAATTACCGCCGAACAAAGGGCCATCGTTCAGTAATTTCATATCAGTTGTTTCATTATTTTGTGTTCTTAAAATAAAAGATGCTACTATTGATGGTATTCCCTGCATTACTTAGTAACATAGTTACTTTACGCCCTGACAATTTTCAGGAGTTGACAAAGCTGAGAATAACCAATATTGAAGGAATTGATAAGTCAGAGGCTGCTGCCGTTGCTGCTTAAATTAAGGCAAATAATCAAGGACATGGCTTTCTTGTGTTTATGTTGACACTTTCGAGGGCAGTCCTACATGATGTCCTTCGATCAAATCTTGATGCACATGCTGTGGCTTATTCTCATTCACAAATTGAAAGAGCCAAAATCTGACGCTCTTGTCTATGTATCCACATTTTGTGCACGGGCTACTCAAGCTATGCTTTCTCACACAATGCCAATGTCTTGACCAGTTTGGATCTTTGGATATTCTGATGTGGATCATATCTTGTAGTTACAAAGATAACTGACTTTCCATTTTCTTTTTGCATTTACTGGCGTACCTCCTTGAATGTCTTCTGGTGCATCAGTGCCAGGTATACAGTTCCAGACATGCATAATGAAGCTGAAAGTTTGGTTCCCATTTGGTTAGAAATCAGAACTGAAACTGTAAATTCCAGCTAATATAACTAAAATATGATGATATATACATAGTAGTAATATGATGGAGTAATAAGAATATCAGGATATCAAAACAAGAATTGAAAGCACGATATCCATCTGATATTCTAGACGATATCAGGCTTACTCATATCCATATTTGCAAAACTGACACCACTCTGTTTTAGCTGCTATTATATGCTTTCTGTCAGAAGAAGAGACATTACAGAGCAAAATAGAGAATGAATTTCACTTTTAAGGACCAATACAAAATGCTCTTTATTTTGGGAACGAATCCTATACACACAAGTTTTCCCGTGCACAACAACTAACAAATATCATAAAAATTCTAAAAAAAAATTATACAAGTACTTCCAATAATACTATACCTATATATAGAGTCTTATCTTCAAATTCAAATTTATACTCTTAAAACTGTTAGATTTTTTTTACAACTAAAATATAATGAATTTGAAGGTGTAATACTATTGAAAGTACATGTACAAATTTTTCTAGAAATTTTTGTGATATTTGTTATTTGATATACGGTGTGCGTACGAAAAGCTTAAATCTATAGGATATATTCCCCTTTATTTTTCCCTGAAAATAAATACTACAGTATTATTATTCTTCCCTGAAAACAACTACTATATGATGATAGGCCAAATTGTTTTTTTAGACGATAGACTGTATGGTTTGTTTCATATGGATCATACAATTTCTGCAATTTTTACAGTCTTGTATGCTGATGAAAGATTCTTCTATCGAAACAAAAAGTACGGAAAGGAGGCAACGGATGCCGCAAATCGAGGATTTGAGGGTTTACAATCTTGACAAAAAGGGATCCAAAATTGTAAAATTTTGAACCGGTCTGAAAGTCGATCTCAAGGGGTAATTCCAATGGCTTTTGAGAAATTGAACTTTGAAATTGTAAATTCGATCATAATTGGTTGAAATTTCTTAGGTTTTGACATCTCGATGGGGTCGAAATTCCCAACGATATATCGTGAACCCTGGAGAGTACGCGTTATGTTCCGACATTTTACGCTTCACCACTAGAACGTGAAGATTTGATGTTTCTTCCCGATACGTAATGAAGAGGGCCCACTGGCAGTGTCACTCTCCGCGCCTCCTCCCCTTAAACCCTCATCAAAACCGCTGCTTCAGAGAATATTTCCATTTCTACCCCTTCCTCCCCTTACCCTCCCTCCGCCGCCGCCGCAGCTATGGCGACACGGCGATGCCTCCTCCGTCTCCTCTCACGCCGCCTCATCGCTCACAGTCCTCAGCCCCTGGCGCCAGCCTCTTTCGCGGCACGAACCCTAACGTCCTTGTCCCAGCCCCTCGCTCCGCACAGCCCCCGCGTCCTGGTCCGGACTATATAACGTGGAATGGCAACAATTTGTACAGTACGGACCGTCCGAACAGAGTGAGGATGGTCCGGACTATATAATGTGAAATGGCAACAATTTGTATAGTACAGACCGTCCGAACAGGGTGAGGATGGTCCGGACTGTATAATGTGAAATAGCAACAATTTGCACAGTGCGGACCGTCCGAACAGCTTGAGGATGGTCCGGACAATACAATGTGAAATTGCAATTTGTACGGTTTGGACCGTCCGAACAAGGTGAGGACGGTCCGGACTATATATTGTGAAATGGCAACAATTTGTACATTACAGACCGTCCGAAAAGGGTGAGGATGGTCCGGACTTTATAATGTGAAATGGCAACAATTTGTACAGTACGGACCGTCCTAACAACTTGAGGATGGTCCGTACTATATAACGTGAAATGACAATTTGTACAGTTCAGACCGTCCGAACAGAGTGAGGATGGTCCAGACTATATAATGTGAAATGGCAACAATTTGTACAGTGCGGACCATCCTAAATGCTTGAGGATGGTCCGGACAATATAATGTGAAATGGCAATTTGTATGGTCAGGACCGTCCGAACAAGGTGAGGATGGTCCGGACTATATAACGTGAAATGGCAACAATTTGTACAGTACGAACCGTCCGAACAAGATGTAGATGGTCCGGACTATATAATGTGAAATGGCAACAATTTGTACAGTGCAGACCGTCCGAACACCTTGAGGATGGTCCAGACTAGATAATGTGAAATGGCAATTTGTACAGTGCGGACCGTCCGAACAGGGTGAGGATGGTCCGGACTATATAATGTGAAATGGCAAAAATTTGTACCGTATGGACCGTCCAAACAGGGTGTGGATGGTTCGGACTATATAATGTGAAATGGCAACAATTTGTACAGTGCGGACCATCCGAACAGCTTGAGGATGGTCCAGACTATATAATGTGATGTGGCAATTTGTACAGTTTGGACCGTCCGAACATGGTGAGGATGGTCCGGACTATATAATGTGAAATGGCAACAATTTGTACAGTACGGACCATCCGAACAGGGTGAGGATGGTCCGGACTATATCTTTTACATGTTGATTTTCTTTTTCATGCCAGAACATGTGTTTGGGTACATCGACTGGATCCCAGAACATCATTGTCGGCGAAACGGGACTGGGGGTCCCCACAGTCGCCGGGGACGCGTGGGTCTTCAGCCACGTCAGTGCCCCGGGGGCCTCCAATCTGCACCAAGTGACGGCCGGCCACGGCTTTTCTCTGCCAAGTACCCGGGGCCCGGGAAGTGCTCGGGCCTGGGAGCAGAGACCCCAGGCACCTCGCGTCGGTGCCCACGTCCACCTCGGGCTCCGGGGCCCGAGGACATTCCTGGTCCCCGAGGTCCGGCCTTGACATCGGTCCCAGGCCCCGGGACACATCGCCCGGACCCCCCAAGCCGGGGTCTCATCCCCGGTCCGGATCCCACTATCTCCATCCCCGGTCCCAGGAGCCCCCAGCTCCAGCCCCGGGGTTGCGGCCTCGGGGCACCTCACGAAGACGTTTCCGGTCCCGGGCACCGCTCCCCGGGCCCGGGACTCACACCTTCCGCCAGCTCGGCGCCTTTGTGTGCGCGAAGGGCTCGAACAGCACTCTGCCCCGGGCACGAGGTTGACTGCAGCGGACCAACTTGCCAACTACTCACATTAATGGCGAGGCGACGGGGCACGTCGCCCTTGTCACCTGCTCTGCCACGTGTGGGCGCCCCGTGACGGCCCCCCGTGGACACCCGACTGTGCTATCAGAAGCCTTTTGACTTCGGCGGCAAGAGCGTGCTCCATCACATCTCGACGACTTCACCGCTCACTGCATACCAATTCCAACGTGCCCCGGACGTGGGCGCAGCAGGCGACAGCAGGCGGACACGTGCGACAAGACGGCGATAAGACAAACCATACCTAGCCCTCTCATGTATCTTGGTACTGTGGACTCCCCTTGTCGATAAAAGGAGGATCCATGCCTCAGACTCAGCAGGCTTTAGCGCCCAGCGAGAACTGATTCAAGCAAGCTCTCCCTCTGAGCCTCAAGTCTCCGGGCAAGCTTCCGAGCTCCCGGGGGTTTCACCTGGTAACCACATTTATCCACCACGTATAGCAAACACACAGGAGTAGGGTATTACGCCTTCGTGCGGTCCGAACCTGTATAAATCCTCCTATCTCCTTTGTGCGTCATCGTGGGGGTTCGGACAGTCGGTTCCCTAAACAGACGGTCCGAACCTCGCTATCTCTCATCTCGAGCATTGATCTATCCATTGATCCACCGGACGCCGCATCTGCCTGAGAACAACTCCCCTGGCCGAATCTCAAAGGGGGGTCTCCTGACCTCCCGCCGTTGAGGTTTCATCCTCCGACAGCTGGCGTGCCAGGTAGGGGGAGTTTCCTTTTCAGGTGGTACGCCGGCATCTCCAACACCGGCGCGTTTCATGGCAGGAGGCCATCACCTGGGAGTTTACAGCGAGGAGTCCGGCGGCTGCACCCCGCCGGGCGATGTTAGCCCGGTGGCGAGGCCGCCACGGTGCGCCTCTCCGCCTCCCAAGGCCCCCGGCAGGGGCCCTCGAGAGGATGGCAAGCCCCCACGTTCCGCGTCATGGCGCAGCAGGAGGAAGCGCCAGAAGGCCAAGGCGGCAGCCGAGAGCTACGCCTTGGCGGCTACGGGCAACCCCCGGAGCTATGTTGCCCGCGAAGGCGACAACGGCGGCAAGCGGCAAAGGGCCGCACATGCGTCACCGCCGCCGGCAACAGCCCGGAAGTGGTGCCCCCTCCACCAGACGGGCTGGCAAGACCTTACGGAGTGCCGCGCCGTCCAGGGCCCAGCCGAGCGTGTCAAGCCGGCGATATCCCGAGGTTGGTGCGCCTTCCACGACACGGACCAGCACGACCTCATGGAGTGCCACGCCGTCCAGCGCTTGGCTGAGCATCTCAAGCCGGCCACAGCTCGGGGGTGGTGTGCCTTCCATGACACGGACCGGCACGACATCACGGAGTGCCACGCCGTCCAGGGCTTGGCCGAGCGTCTCGAGCCGGCCATAGCCCGGAAGTGGTGCACCGTCCATGAGACGGACTTGCACGACCTCTCGGAATGCCGCGCCATCCAAAAGCTGGCCGAGCGCGTCAGGGAGTTCCGGCAGGAGCAGTGGCGGGCCAAGTCCGATCGAGGTGGTTCGGACGATCCGAACCCTCGGCGGACGGTCCGATCGTCGGGGCTCGGACGGTCTGATCCTTAGGCGGACCGTCCGAACCCCGCTCTCGAGCCGGAACCACTTCAACAGGGCGCGAGTACCTGGACAGCACCGCCTCTGCAAGGGCGGGTCCGGGGAAGTCGTCCTGATATGGTCCATGTCCTTATCCGGGCCCCCGTGCCCGGGCACATCGACCATACATATCAAATCACATTTCAGTCCGGGGCCCCCTGGGTCCCGGGCACATATTTGAGCCAAGGCATGGATTCCCGAATCCGCGCCCCGGGCCCGACACCGAGGTGCCGAACCAGGGCGCCCTCGCCAAGGCGAGTGCAAGCCTAGGAACGCGACACCCGGAATAGGGCGCGAAGCCCGGACAAGCACCGCCCCGGCGAGAATGCGTCCGGAAGGTCGTCTCACATTCCATATTCAAGCCCGGGCCCCCGGAACCCGGCTTATATCAAAACCGTATTCCAGTCTGGGGCCCCCGGGTCCCGGACACATATCCTCCGCATAACAGCCGGGGCCCCCGGGCCCCGAGCATATGCCTTTCCCCAGTCTCGAGGCTCACGAGGGAAGCGAGTCTGAGCACTATCCCTAGGCACATCAAGCATCTTCACAAATCTATCTGTATAAACACCCTGTAAGTTGCGGTGAGCCCGGGCCAGCGCCGGATTCCTCTAAAATCTCAGCGCTGGCCGGGGCCCCATGTATATACACTTTACATAAGCAGCGTTTTTAATATCCTTCCCGGTCTCGTTCCTCTCGTCTGTTTCCATGTGTTGCGTTCGCGGCAGTCTCACCCCCTGGGGGTACCATCGGGCCGCGCCGGTATGTCGGCTGGGTTATGCGCAAAACCCAGCCGCCATACGGGCGCTACCACGAGGACGCCTTCGGGAGGTGATTGACGCCACGGCTCGTAGCATGGGATGGACGAAGGAACAAACCGGACGCTCTCACAGTTCATCGTGCGCAGATTACATTAATTCCCAGCAGCCTTGCCGCGTGCTCGGGGGCATGGAGGGCCCCCGGGCCCCGAAGGCGGCCGCGGATGGTGCCAAAAGGGAATTGCCCCTTTCGTCGGCCTCTTCATCGGCCATCGGCTCCACCAGACGCTCGCGCCCGGAGACGCCGTCGCACGGGGAGAGGTCGTTGGCCTTCTTCGAACCGGACCCCGGGCGGTGTCAGAAGGGGACCGGCGTCTTCCTCGACTTCTTCATCAGCCATCGGCTACACAAGGTGCTCGCTGCGGTCAAGGAACCCTGCTCCGGGGCAGCGGACTCGGCCATGGCCTCCCACGCCTCCTCGCGAACCACCGCGACTTCCTCGCGCGCGGCCAACTCACACCCCCGAGACACGGGCCCGGCCCCTTGGGCCCGGATGCTTTCCTCTCGGGAGAGTGTTTTCTTCTCCCGCGCCTCCATCTCGGACCAGGCGCGAGAAGCTTCGTCGGCGGTAGAATTTGGTGGCGCCCTCCGATCGGACGACATACCTCTCTGCTGCAACGGTCTCTGGCCAGCGGGTCGCCACGAAGAACTCGGCGGCGACGGTACGGGCGGCGAGCTGCTGCATCATCATCGCGATCGCTGCCGCCAGCCTTCCTCAACACTTCACTCAAAACTTCCAACCCGGGTCCCGGGATCCCGGATGAACCAGGCGGACCCAGCATCCCCTCGTTTCTTCAAAGACGTGGCCCTGTTCCTGCCCGGAGTGGTTCCAGCCGAGAAACAGGGCCAGGGGCCACTGTCGGCGAAACGGGACTGGGGGTCCCCACAGTCGCCGGGGACGCGTGGGTCTTCGGCCACGTCAGTTCCCTAGGGGCCTCCAATCTGCACCAAGTGACGGCTGGCCACGGCTTTTCTCCGCCAAGTACCCGGGGCCCGGGCAGTGCCCGGGCCCGGGAGCAGAGACCCCAGGCACCTCGCGTCGGTGCCCACGTCCACCTCGGGCTCCGGGGCCCGAGGACATTCCCGGTCCCCGGGGTCCGGCCTCGACGTCGGTCCCGGGCCCCGGGACACATTGCCCGGACCCCCCAAGCCGGGGTCTCATCTCCGGTCCGGATCGCACTATCTCCATCCCCGGTCCCGGGAGCCCCCAGCTCCAGGGAGCCCCCAGCTCCAGGCCCGGGGTTGCGGCCTCGGGGCACCTCACGAAGACGTTTCCGGTCCCGGGCACCGCTCCCCGGGCCCGGGACTCACACCT
The DNA here is from genome assembly GCA_003991445.1 of Oryza meyeriana var. granulata. Lineage (NCBI taxonomy): Eukaryota > Viridiplantae > Streptophyta > Magnoliopsida > Poales > Poaceae > Oryza > Oryza meyeriana. Next base: position 65,704 of record RYFJ01001674.1, on the reverse strand, counting down.
TCCGCCAACTCGGCGCCTTTGCGTGCGCGGAGGGCTCGAATAGCACTCTGCCCCGGGCACGAGGTTGACTGCAGCGGACCAACTTGCCAACTACTCACATTAATGGCGAGGCGACGGGGCACGTCGCCCCTGTCGCCTGCTCTGCCACGTGTGGGCGCCCCGTGACGGCCCCCCGTGGACACCCGACTGTGCTGTCAGAAGCCTTTTGACTTCGGCGGCAAGAGCGTGCTCCATCACATCTCGACGACTTCACCGCTCACTGCATACCAACTCCAACGTGCCCAGGATGTGGGCGCAGCAGGCGACAGCAGGCGGACGCGTGCGACAAGACGGCGATAAGACAAACCATACCTAGCCCTCTCATGTATCTTGGTACTGTGGACTCCCCTTGTCGATAAAAGGAGGATCCATGCCTCAGACTCAGCAGGCTTTAGCGCCTAGCGAGAACTGATTCAAGCAAGCTCTCCCTCTGAGCCTCAAGTCTCCGGGCAAGTTTCCGAGCTCCCGGGGGTTTCACCTGGTAACCACATTTATCCACCACGTATAGCAAACACACAGGAGTAGGGTATTACGCCTCCGTGCGGCCCAAACCTGTATAAATCCTCCTGTCTCCTTTGTGCGCCATCGTGGGGGTTCGGACGGTCTGTTCCCTAAACTGACGGTCCGAACCTCGCTATCTCTCATCTCGAGCATCGATCTATCCATTGATCCACCGGACGCCGCATCTGCCTGAGAACTACTCCCCTGGCCGAATCTCAAAGGGGGGTCTCCTGACCTCCCGCCGTCGAGGTTTCATCCTGCGACAATCATGAATTCCAATTCTCCTTGGTATAAAAGATCATTGCCTGCCACCGAAAGGTACATTCATGGAGAGGCTTCTTTGCTGCCCATTAGTAATTCTACAGAAGACCAGCCCCCAAAGGGACTATCTGAAGCCATTGTTGTCAGAAAAGGCTTGTCCAGTATTTGTCAAAGGTTTAGTTTTTCTAATTTCCCTAACCATAATGTTAATACTATAAATAATTAGTTTTATTCACTTTGCAACTATTTGTTCTGTCAGATCATATGCTAGGTTTCCCCTTTTTTTGCATGGCTTCAGATTGGGACAACAGTTGGCATTCCATTTGCGAAAAGTGTGCAGTGCTTTTGCAAGCGAGGCTCATGCTAAACTAGCCAGGTTAGTTGCTGCCGTCAAATTTCCAACTTTTATGTGTTGCCTCCGTTCTTGACCAGCTGAGGAAACTTTGCCATCCCAGAGGTCAACTCCATGTAGTGATTTCCGCTTATTTTAACCAGGTGCTAAAAAATTGTTGTATGCTCGCAGGTTCTTATATCGTTTCTGGACAACAGTACAGGGATCTTCTAAAGATATAGGATGGTTACAAAGAACAAAAACACTGCCTTGTTCACTTGATGGTACAAACCGTTTCAAGGAGCTTTTGCGTAGCGTCAGGTGATTTTTTTTTGCTTATGCAGTTATGCCTATTTAAAGTAACAGCAAATTCATTTCGAGAGGAATATTACAGATCCTTTGTGTAGAAGTAGAAACTACTCCCATTTGTAACAACTAGCTAAATACACATTATTATCAGTTCACGCAAAGACCAATGATACTAAAAGAGGCTTAATGTTTCAGAAATGGTATGCATTATCTGCCTAGCACACTGGTTTACTTATTCATCCCTGGTAAGGCATCTTTATCATTTTGCACATAATCTTAAAATGACTAGCTTAAAATTGATCTGCCCTTATGCAGGACTTCTTAGTAATCACAGTCCACTCTACTTTGTCAATACTAAAAGAATCTTTTCGAAGATGGGGCTTACTTGCCATATTGCAAGGATTCATAGTGAGGTAACTGAGCTCAACAAGGGTGCATGCAAGGCTTTTCTCACGTTTGTCAAGCACTAGATTTTTGTGTTCCTATCTGTTTGTCCCTGTATCACCTTTCACTTCACTCAGGCATCAGTGGAGAAAAATGCGCGGGAACTGAAACTATACATTGAAGAGCTCTACTGGGGTTCTGGTAAACAGGTGTTGCTCCTGGGACATAGCAAGGGTGGAGTTGATGCGGCTGCGGCGCTTTCATTGTACCGGTTTGAACTCAAGGGCAAGGTTGCCGGACTGGCATTGGTTCAGAGCACATATGGTGGCACCCCGGTAGCTTCCGACATCCTTCGGGAAGGCCATCTTGCTGACAAGGCGACAAGGAAGATCGTGGAACTCATCATATGCAAACTCATCAAGATCCTCATTATCCTGGTCTCTGTGTTACCTAATCAAGATCAATCCTTTATGAATTGTTCATACAATGACATTGTTTATTCATGCCTTGTCCATTTCATATGATATTCTTAACAAGTAAACAATTGCAGGGTGATATAAGGGCCTTGGAGGATCTCACATATGACAAGAGAAGGGACTTCATCTCCAACCACAAGCTGCCTGTCGATGAGCTGCCGATCATCTCCTTCCACACCGAAGCCAGCACTGCCCCGACGATGCTCGGTGAGGCCGGAGAGGAGGCTAGACCATGCGTGGATGGTGCACTCCACGCTGAGGAAGGATCGTACCAAGGCGGATGCCACTCAGATGTGTGAGGCTCTGATGGCCATGCTTGTTGAGATTGGAAAGAAGAAATGCTGCTGATCATCATCTATACGACCCGCTTCAGTTTCTCAGTTAGATTCTAGTTTGAACTTGAAACTTACTGAAACAACCCAAAATTTTGTTAAATCAAAGAGATGTAGTTATACATTTAATTGTTCTTAGAAAAAAAAACAACAACAACAGATTATACACAGGCAAGAGAGCCACACCTTTACTCGGGTCAACTGTGGTCAATAGGAACATAGTGCAAGGAGTGGGTAAAAATTTCTCACCTAGTGAATTCGTGACACACACCCACACCAATAGTGAATCAACAGGGAGAGGCATGGGCTACCATTCCATCTACTCTTGGTATAGAAATGAGGTGAAATAATAGGAGTAAGTGTGTTAGATAGGGGAACGATACTCACTTCCACATCCAGCCTTTTTAGCACGGTAAGGAAACCAATCCCTCTTCATCTTCATCTCCCCTACCTGACCATTCCAAGATTTGTAGCTAATCAACCTCAAAATGGTGGTGTAGAGCACCATCATCAGCTTGGCTAAGAGGTGGAAGTGGGTGAGCCAGCAAGAAGGACGGCCGGTTCGTGGAAAGCTGAATCTGCAGGTGGGAGTTCACTAGCTTGTGAGCTCATGGGGGATCAGGCAAGAGTACACTAGAGGCAAAGATCAGGTGATTTTCTCATGCTACCATAGCCATCCCTTAGTAAATCACACATAAAGCAAGCAAGCACTTGGAAGCAGTCTCTTACTGCCTTCATGCAAATCTTGCTAGAAAAGAAGGGGAATGTATTAATAGAGGCATTGGAAGGAGGAGACTAGAAAGGGAAAAATTTGTAGCATTTACCTTAGGGCTAGCCTTGGTGGTGCCAAGCACCAAGGTCGCCAGCTGCAGTGGGGCAACAGCTTTTGGATTAGAGTGTGGGAGAGGAGAAAGAGAGCCATAGCTGTAACAAATGGAGGAAGAAGAAGAGAAATGCTAGCTGCCTTGTGCCTGTATGATGGGATAAGGAAGGAGAACAGTAGAGAGGTTAATTAGTTGAGGCACACTAGTAAATTACACAGATAACCCAATGCTCTATAACCCCAAATATAGTTTAGGTAATCCTTGCCATTATTAGCTATGTAAGTGCAAGTTGGCATAATAAAAATTCTACAGAGAGGCGGGCACATTTTATTTGTGGATTGTTTGTCTTCATATTAATAAAAATTTAATTAAACCTCACGGTATATGGTGGGAATGCAGGAAAGGAATTAGAGGCGGAGACGGGTCAGTTGGGAGCGCTAGCTAGTTTCGATCTCAACTACGAGATTCCAGGCAAGCTAACTTTTGAACATAGTGATTTGAATTATTTTGCGTAAACAATATTTTGTTTTATATTACTGTCACCTTGCATCAAATGAATTTTTCAAATAAGTAAGTCATAGAGATGGAAGGTAATATATATATACTGGAGAGATCAGTTGAGGGAGCAACTGATTTTCCCATATATATTAGGAGGGTAGAGGGTGCCCATGGATGGGATTTGAATGGTGGCGGGACCCTCTACATTTGGTTATAACGTAAGGACTAAAATCATTCTCACTTGTATTAGTGTGTCGTGTAAGAATCCATATCTACCATACCCTCGTCGCAAGGCGAGCAGAGTTTAGTATCTTATCAAGTTGTTACACTCTGTATAGGGGATGTAGTAATAGCTTGGGCGATGAAAAACCCAAGACAATGCCGATGAAGTGCATTGATGCGCATATATTAGCGCCGGATGAAGGAGTGTAACGTACGGAAATAAGAGAAAGTACCTTGTAATCTAAGTATTGTCCAGTGTTTTAGAAGGTAAGAGGGCAGGCTGGCGTGTAGTTGGCCAAGGGCACCCGGGCACGGGCACACGGGCACCCAGGGCACGGGCTCGGGCGTGGCACGGGCGAGAGGTACCTAAAGGGATTCCACCTCTTTATGCAAGTGATTAGTAGATTTATATAAAAAAATAATTAAACTTGGACTTTTCTCAGAAGAACCATATTTTAGGAAAAATTATATTTGAGAGATGATGATTTGATAAACATGCCTTGCATTCTGTTACTAATGCTTGCTGAGTACCTAGTACTCACCCTTGTTATTAACTAACTATATAGAGGACTATTCATCGGGGCAAATCAATGGAACCAATGAGGGTTTGGAGGACCAGTACTATGCTGCTTGGTGTGCTGAACATCCCGGGGACGATGCCTATGACTATAATGTGTATTATGGAGGATGGGATGAGTAGATGTATGCCGGGTAGCAGTCCCGTAGCTATGTCAATAAACCTGGGGTGTGGAAGTATGTATAATGTCCAAGTGCTACGAATGTGAAGACATGTAGGACCCTGTGTAAGATTCCAGCCCTGCGGGGCATAGTACTATAATGACAGTGGTATCTTCTAGATATAATTCTGCTGCTACCTCTGATGTGGATTATTATTCACTAAAGCGCGTCTCTAGCGAATAATAATCCATGGACTAGGGACGCCATTTCGGTAATGGCGCACCGAGTCGTCACACTTACTATCAATGTTTTCTTTTGAAAAACTTACTATCTAATGTCTTAATCATAGATTTGATGTTTCTTCCCGATACGTAATGAAGAGGGTCCACTGGCAGTGTCACTCTCCGCGCCTCCTCCCCTTAAACCCTCGTCAAAACCGCTGCTTCAGAGAATATTTCCATTTCTACCCCTTCCTCCCCTTCACCTCCCTCCACCGCCGCCGCAGCCATGGCGATGCGGCGATGCCTCCTCTCACGCCGCCTCATCGCTCACAGTCCTCAGCCCCTGGCGCCAGCCTCTATCGCGGCACGAACCCTAACGTCCTTGTCCCAGCCCCTCGCACCGCACAGCCCCCGCGTCCTAGTCCAGACTATATAATGTGGAATGGCAACAATTTGTACAGTACGGACCGTCCGAACAGAGTGAGGATGGTCCGGACTATATAATGTGAAATGGCAACAATTTGTATAGTACAGACCGTCCGAACAGGGTGAGGATGGTCCGGACTGTATAATGTGAAATAGCAACAATTTGTACAGTGCGGACCGTCCGAACAGCTTGACGATGGTCCGGACTATACAATGTGAAATGGCAATTTGTATGGTTCGGACCGTCCAAACAAGGTGAGGATGGTTCGGACTATATAATGTGAAAGGGCAACAATTTGTACATTACGGACCGTCCGAAAAGGGTCAGGATGGTCCGGACTATATAATGTGAAATGGCAATTTGTACTGTTCAGACCGTCCGAACAGGGTGAGGATGGTCCGGACTATATAATGTGAATTGGCAACAATTTGTACAGTGCGGACCGTCCTAACAACTTGAGGATGGTCCGGACTATATAACGTGAATTGGCAATTTGTATAGTCCGGACCGTCCGAACAAGGTGAGGATGGTCCGGACTATATAACGTGAAATGGCAACAATTTGTACAGTATGGACCGTCCGAATATCTTGAGGACGGTCCAGACTAGATAATGTGAAATGGCAATTTGTACAGTTCGGACCGTCCGAACAGGGTGAGGATGGTCTGAACTATATAATGTGAAATGGCAAAAATTTGTACAGTACGGACTGTCCAAAGAAGGTTTGGATGGTCCGGACTATATAATGTGAAATGGCAACAATTTGTACAGTGCGGACCATCCGAACACCTTGAGGATGGTCCGGACTATATAATGTGAAGTGGCAATTTGTACAGTTCGGACCGTCCAAACATGGTGAGGATGGTCCGGACTATATAATGTGAAATGGCAACAATTTGTATAGTACGGACCGTCCAAACATGGTGAGGATGGTGTAACACCCTGAAATTTTCCCTGTATAAAATATTGTGCAAAAAAGGAATTTTTAGAAATTGAATTAAAAGTCTCAATGAGTGAAAAGAATAAAATCAGGGAAAAGTCTGAAGTAAAATGGGCTGGAAAATAATTTTGTATAATTCTTTGGCTAATTATTTAATTTCTGGAATTTTCTGGGAATTAATTGATTAGGGGAAGCATTTTGGGCAAAATTAATAAGCTCACAACAGTAAAATAAAAAGAAAAGGTTTTAAAACCCCTTTCGTTGTCGCTGGGCCAATTGTCGGCCTGTTGCTGTGCGCAGCCCTCTCCAGTGCCCGCGCCGCGCCCTCTCGCCCGTGCCCGTGCCCTCATCCGTGCCCGTCCCCGTGCCCGTTCCCGCGCCCTGCCGCCGCAGTCGCCGACAGGTGGGACCCGCCTGTCGGGGTCGTCGTCGTCTTCCTGGTGCCCGAAGGCACTGTAGCACCTGAGCGCCGCTGCCGCGGATCTCGGCAAATCCGTTCGCCTCGGACCAGTTCTCTCCATATCCGTTGAGGGGAAACCGAGCCCTTATCCGCCTCTACCAAATCCCCAAGAAAACCGGAGTACAATCACGCGTGGAGCGCAGCCCCGAAGTTTCCCGAGTCGGTCCTCTCTCTCTCTCGTCGCCGCCGCAAAAACCGCCGCATCCGAGCCGGAGTCCTCTTCTCTTCGCCTTAAATAGCGACCCCGGAACCCCTAGGCTAGTTTTCGCCCTTGGATCGAGCTCTAGCCAACCCTAGCCGCCTCCCCGCGCCGTGCGCTTGCTCCGTCGCCGCCGCCCAGTTTTGGTTGCGCGCCGCCGTCGCCTTAGCCGCTGTTGAAGCCCGCTGCCTCCTCGGTTAGGTTCGCCGGACGCCGCTGAAGCCAGGCCACTGCTTCCCAGCCCTCGGGAACTGCCGGAACGCCGCCGTCGACGAAGACCCGAAGCCCTCCACCGCCTCAAGCTCGCCGCCGGCCGTCTCCGTCGTCGTTCTTCGCCGTTTCACCCTCGGTAATGATCGCCTCGACCCCCTTTACCCTTTCCCGCTCTCCCCGTGCATCGCCGTGCCGCCGTTAGCCGTCGACCATCGGGTTTAGTGCCGCCGCCGTCACTGTGGCCATCGCCGTGGTCGCCGATGTGGGCGCCAACTCGGCGCCATCTCGCCGCCGTAGGCTGATCCTTTCGGGATCGATGTGAGCCGTCGGATCTTATCGGTTAGATCCCACCGGTCCGATCCAAACCCTAGAGCCCTAGCCGTCAGATCTGTCCCGTGGACCGCGGTGGACTCGGTTCACCTTGGACTAGCCTATTCCTCTCGCTGCCAGTGGGCCCCACTGGTCAGCCGAGAGCCTCCTCCCTCCTATGGCGTCGTAAACCCCTTTTCCAGAACAAAAATAATTCAATTAATGATGCAATAAATCGGTTAATTCTTTTAAATAGGCTGAAATGGTTAAAACTTCTAAAAATCATAACTAATTCATACGAACTCGGTTTGAGGTCGTTCAAGTCTCTAATTTCTCTCAAAATCATGAACTATCCATTAAAAATATAATATTGTACTGTTCATGTGTGTTGATGTACTGTTTTTGCTGTTTTGTTATTTGCCTATAGCTACCGACGTTCAGGAAGTGACGCAGTTTGTCGAAGCAGGTGTCGAAGACTGTGGGGAGCTGCAAGGCAAGTCACATGGATTCCTCTTTCTCATTGAACATATTGATCCTATGATTAAGGCTATGTTTTCCTTCAACGTTGCATTTATTTTGGAATGTCATCGGGACAGGGAAACCCTAACCTTTGTTATGGCCCTTTTGAATTGATTACTTGACCTTGTACCTATGGGATAATCTTGACTAGCTACCTTTATTTACTGGTTAGCTAGAATAACTTTAGGACTCTGCTTAGCCATGCTTAGCAAATAATAGCATAACTTCTAGGATGTCACATTAATTTCTATACTATCACTCAGTCACATGAAATGATAAATCTTGTGCGACATGGTCGTGCGAGGACAACTTAATGGTCCACTAAAACTTGACTAAAAGGTGGGTTGTGAGCACCAGGGTTGGTGTTGTTGCTAGTGGTGCTCATGACAGTTAAGGACCGGTTCGTGGACTACTTGTTGCGAAGCATTATTCGTGCTAACCGCAAGCTAGTATGGGCTAGCAGGAGGTTGAAGTGTGATGAGTTCAATAGGAGGCACCAGGGCGTGTTTGTGGCTGGTATAAGTCCACACATGGCAGTGACAATAAGTCCATGCATTTGGGCATCGAGCCATCTTGCGGGGAGGGCATTGATCACCCCTACCGGAGACCGGAGGTTCGGCGGGAGGCTCTCCTATTGGGCGAGTTACATGAATAATCCTGTCACGACTTCTGTCCGAGATACCGTGGTGGTATTAAGGGGCACAGTGATGTGCTAGGGAGTGGTGTCTTGTGGGTAAATTGGTACACCTCTGGCCAGAGTAAGAACTGTTCGAATAGCCGTGCCCACGGTTAAGGGCAAGCCTAGCAATGTTTTCTGTGATTAATCCCACATTATCTAAAATTGGATGTTTGAACAATGGAACATGTGTAGCTCCAGGTTGGAGTGGTTGGGCCTATACCGTTTTGGTGAGCGGTATAGTGTTGATTAATACTATGTAATGCCCAGAAATTCGCACCGAAATTTTGAACATTAATGTGTAATACATCTCTGCCCAGGAAAGCCAGGGTACACAAACCAAGTTGCCATACAGAGTGTCTTACAAAAAGAGTAAAATGTATATTACATAAATGCAGCGGAAAAAGGTAAAACGGAGTCTATAAACATCTGGCCAAGCAGCCGATTCCATTCCCACAGGCACCTTGACGGCGGAGCCAGCCTATTCTTCAGGATGATCTTCATCTGACACGTTCTCCAACACTGGGGGAAAAATTGGAGCAAGGCTGAGTACCACCCACAGTACTCAACAAATCACACCCACAATTATGCATATGCACAGGGTACAAAGATGGGATAGGGTTTATTTGCGGAAAAGCAGTTGCAAAAGGAAGTAGTTCGCAAACAGTAAAAAGTTGATTTAATTAACAATATTAACTTCCACTAATTAACGTTACACCACGTTAACCAGGCCCAACCATTCCCAACTGATTGACGCTACACCACGTCAACCAGTCTCCACTGATGAACGCTATACCACGATCACCAGACACCTCCGGGTACCGTTACACCACGTTACCCGGACTCCACTGATTAACGCTACACCACGTTAACCAGTCACCACCGGACAACGTACCACGCTGACCAGCTTTTCCTGACCAACGCTAAACCACGTTGACCAGGCCGCGCTGATGGAAGTTACACCACGACCACCAGGCGTAACTGATGAGAGTTACACCACAATCACCAGTCTCCACCGACCAGCGCTACACCACGCTAATCGGTCACCCCCAGTCAGCTCAACCACGCTGACCGGACTCAACACCTTCCATACACCAGTTTTGATAAAAACAGATTATTTATCTAGGGTGAGACTAATCACGGTGAGTCTTGGCCAATGTGCCCACGACCGCGGGCGCGGCTATTCGAATAGTTTTACTCTAATCAGAGGTGTACAACTGTACCCACAAGACACAGCCCCCACACATGTTCCCGTGTGCTAGTACATCACCATGATGTCCCGTACGAGGCTGTGACAGGACCATTCACGAAACCCCTCCCTAACCATCCACACCACGCTGAGGTTGCACCTGCCGACGAGGCACGCCATATTGGCCAGGCTACCCCCTTGCGCCACGGTGAATCCGGCAGCCGATCAACCCTACCCCGAGCCGACCCAACTCCATCATGCCCACCCTCTTCTTCGGTGCCTAGGAGAGGGAGAAGAAACACTTCAAGCCTAGCCGTTGCCCACGCTGGCTTGTGGCAAGTACGGGAAGTTGCCCAAGTGGTTCCCGCGAACCGGTCCTTAATTGCCAAGGGTGTGACCCACGGCCCACCATTTAGGTCAAAATTTTAGGAATTTAACAACAACCTATCCAAGGTTCCATTTTTCCGACATTGAGTCGAATCATATAAAAAGACATTATTTAATTCCCAGGTGAGCTATGTTGCTAAGCATGGCTAAGCATCCTAGGGATTATATTCTACTCACATTATTACCCAGGTGACAAGGATTCAGGTTTCAAAACTAAGGCTGAATCCTAACATTGTATAGGCAATACCAATCCACATGAATTATTAAAATAATGCAGTTTATTTAAGTAAACCAAGCAATTTTAGCGAAAAATGGGTAGATAGTGATCAAAGTAACAGTGCGACTTGCCTTGCTCCGGCTCAAGGTATTCGGCTACGATCTCGAAGTACGCAGGAGAATTACCGGCATCAGATTCTACAACAAACAATGCATAAACAATTAAAAACAGTACATGGAGGTCAACAAACATGGGCTGAAAGTATTTTTATTGCATTCTTGGCATTTTTCTGGATTTAATGAAATTTGAATGGACTTAATCACAGTTCGCATGAAATAGTTATGATTTATTGAAGTTTTACTGCTATTTTCAGTGTAAATCTAATTAACCAGTGATTTAATGCGCATTAACCGATTTACGACGTCACCGAACCGAGAAGCCGGCGCCGACAGGCGGGCTCCACCAGCCAGTGGCGTGCGAGAGACAGGCGCACTGTGGACCAAGTCCACCGCGGCCGAGAGCGGGCGCACCACATGGCGCCACCGCGGGCAACCACGCGGGCGAGCGAGCGGGCGGCCCCGATCTGCCACCCGGCAGATCGGACGGCCCCGGGGAGCGGCGGCCGAAGCCAGCCGTCTCGAGCGGGAGGCGGCGGCGCGCACGCGACCCGATGGTCGCCGGCGGCATCCACCCGGCGCGGCGACGACCACACGGAGGGGCGGAATGGAACAGGAAAACAGAGGGGGTTCTCACCGGCGGCTTGCGACGGTGAGCGACGGCGCGAAGACGACGGTGGCGACGAAAAAGCGGCGGCGGCCTCGGGACGACGTCGGCGACGGAGCTCCGACGGTGGGGAACAGGCGAGAGGCGATTGCCGAGGTGTCCTGGAGGATGAGGAGGACGGGAGAGGAGTTAGAGCAGAGAATGGAGACACGGCGCGGCAGGAATTACCGGCCGGGGAGGAAACGGAGGACCGGTACTCAACGTGCGTGCGGGTGAGGCGGTCTGGTGAGCTTCGGCTTCCACGGAGTGGCGGTCGAGGTGCGGCGCGGCGCGGCGGAGGTGCAGGCGGTGGCGGAGTAGCCTGGCGGCGTTCGGAACGGCGGCAAGCGGCGGCCGGAGGCGGTGGAAAACGGTGCAGCTCGGGTGCGCAGTGGCGACGGGGTTCTGGGGCACTGGAAAGCTCGGCGTGTTGGGGAAAACATGGAGGAGAGCGTGGAGATGGTTTTTATACAGTCGTCCGGGAGAGATCGAGGCCGAACGGCTCCAATCGTGCACGGGAGAGTGGATGGCGGCGTGGGCATCGTGTGCGAGATTCTCGGGAGAGAGGGGACGTGGACGCCGGAGAACTCGGGGGAGTGGGGCGGACTCGGTCCGCGACCGTTTGAACGAGTGGAGAACGCGCGGGATGACGTGGGAGGCGGCGCCGGATCAGATGGCTCCAGGGAATTTCCCCTCTGCCCGATTCAGACGTAGGAGGAAGATGATGCTGACAGGCGGGCCCGGCCTATCAGCGGGGGTGCGTGGGCGCGGGTGCGAGCGAGGGCGCGGGCATGGGCACGAGCGCGGGCGCGGGCGCGAGGGCGAGGGCGCGAGGGCGCGGGGGCACGGGCGCGAGGGCGCGGGGGCGAGGGCGCGGCCGCGGGGGCACGGGCGCGAGGGCGCGGGGGCGAGGAGGAAAAGGCCGGGGAGGAAAACTGGCCTGCGGCACCGTGCTGGGCCGGTGGCCCAGCGATGGAGAAAAAGAGGAAACAGAGAAAACAGAAGGGAAAAGAAAAGGAAAAAGATTTCCAGGACGATTTAAATTCCGATAAGCGTATTTGATTTATCAAAAATAGTTCCTGTGCTCTGTAATTTCCACTAAAAATCTAGTTAATGTATTTTGGCACAGAGAATACAAGAAAAATATTCCCAGCCACGGTAACTTATTATTTGCATTTTACACCTTTAATTATTTTCCTGTTGCTATTTTTAAATTCCTTTTCTTAAGTATTTTCCCAAGTATAATTTAGTGTGGCTAAACTCAGGGTGTGACAAACCTACCCCCCTTAAACAGAATCTCGTCCCCGAGATTTGGAAGCGCTGGCGAAGAGGTGGGGATAGACGGACTTTAGTTCGTCTTCTCGCTCCCAGGTGGCTTCTTCCTCTGAATGGTGGCTCCACTATACTTTGCAGAATCTGATTACCCGGCTCCTGGTGTTTCTTTCACTGATCTCCAGAATCTGTATTGGCTTCTCCACATTTGTGAGGTCTTCCTGAATCCTGATCTGTTCTGGATCTGCCTGTTCTGCTGGGACTCTCAGAGACTTCTTCAACTGTGACACGTGAAACACGTCGTGTATGCCTGTCATTGAAGCTGGAAGGCTCAACTGATATGCTACTTCACCTTTACGGGCTAGCACTTGGTAAGGTCCCACGAAACGTGGTGCTAGCTTCCCTTTGGTTTGGAACCTGTGTATCCCGCGAAGTGGGGTGACGCGAAGGTATACGTAATCTCCTTCCTCGAAGCTTAGGTCTCAGCGACGGTTGTCAGCGTAGATTTTCTGTCTGGATTGAGCCGTCTTCAAGCGCTCCCGTATTATGGCTACCTTCTCTTCGGCCTCTCTGAGTGAGTCGGTTCCGAATACCTGGCGTTCACCTGTTTGATCCCAGAAAAGGGGTGTGCGGCACTTCCTGCCATACAAAGCTTCAAACGGTGCCATCGGTAAGCTTTCCTGGTAGCTGTTGTTGTACGAGAACTCTGCGTACGGTAAGCTCTTATCCCATGTTCCTCCGAAGTCTAGTGCGCAAGCTCTCAGCATGTCCTCCAATATCTGATTGACTCTTTCAGTCTGACCATCTGTTTGCGGATGATATGCTGTGCTGAAGTTCAGTCGGGTTCCCAACTCTGCTTGTAACTTCTGCCAAAACTTGGAAGTGAACTGGCTACCACGATCAGAAACGATCCTCTTGGGTATTCCATGTAAACACATTATGCGAGCCATATACAGTTCTGCCTGTTTCTTACCCGAGTATGTTGTATGCACGGGGATGAAATGCGCAACTTTGGTGAGTCGATCCACGATCACCCAGATTGAGTCATACACCGACGATGTGCGGGGCAACCCGGTGATAAAATCCATCCCGATCTCTTCCCACTTCCACTCTGGGACCTTGAGTGGCTGTAGCAGTCCTGCAGGCCATTGGTGTTCTGCCTTGACTCGCTGACACACATCACAAAGTGCCACAAACTCGGCGATTTCCCTTCTCATGCTGGCCCACCAAAACTTGGTTCTAAGGTCTTGGTACATCTTGGTGCTTCCTGGATGAATGGAGTACTGCGTCTCATGGGCTTCCCGGAGTATTAGGTCCTTGAGTTCTTTATTCTCTGGAACGCACAAACGTTCCCCCATCCATACCGTCCCGTTCTCATCTTCCGTAAAGTCCTGAGCTTTTCCGACTCTCATGTTCTTCTTAAGTTCTTCGATTTCTGGATCGTTCGCTTGTGCCTTGCGAACTTGATCAAAAAGCGTGGGCTGAGCCTCTAGGGCTGCCACGAATCCGTGTTCAACAATGCCCAGATTCACGCGTTCAAATTCCTGCTGGATTTCCTTGCACATTGCCTCTGCCCGAGCGGTGTTGCAGTAACTTTTCCTGCTCAAGGCGTCTACCACGACATTGGCTTTTCCCGGATGGTAATGTATCCCCACATCATAGTCCTTAATCAGTTCCAGCCACCTTCTCTGGCAGAGGTTCAGATCAGGCTGGGTGAATATGTACTTCAAGCTCTTATGGTCCGTATAAATCTCATTGCGGTTACCAATGAGGTAATGCCGCCAAATTTTCAAAGCATGGACCACTGCGGCCAATTCCAGGTCGTGTGTTGGGTAATTGCTCTCATGGGGGCGTAACTGACGCGATGCATAGGCTACAACCCTGCCTTCTTGCATCAACACGCACCCTAGCCCTTGGCGGGATGCATCACAGTACACTTGGAAACCCTTCTTGGGATCAGGTAAGATCAAAACCGGTGCTGAAACCAACTTCTTCTTGAGTTCTTCAAAGCTGTGATTGCAGTCAGAGGTCCAGACAAACTTAACATCCTTCTTTAGTAGCTGAGTCATAGATCTGGCAATCTTCGAGAAGTTCTCGATGAACCGGCGGTAGTACCCCGCAAGTACAAGAAAACTCCGCACTTGTGTCACTGTCTTAGGCGGTTTCCAATTGGTGACGGATTCCACGTTTGTTGGATCCACGGCAACTCCTTGAGCGGTGATGATGTGTCCGAGGAACTGCACTTCTCTCAGCCAGAAGTCGCACTTGCTGAACTTGGTGTATAACTGGTGCTCTCTCAACTTTTCCAGAACCAAGCGAAGATGTTGCTCATGCTCTTCCGTTGACTTTGAGTAGATCAAGATGTCGTCGATGAACACTACCACGAACTTGTCCAGGAACTCCATGAATACCTTGTTCATCAGATTCATGAAAAAGGCAGGTGCATTTGTCAGTCCACAGGACATAACAGTGCACTCATACAACCCGTACCGCGTGGTGAAGGCTGTCTTTGGTATATCCTCTTCTCGAATTCTGAGTTGGTGATAGCCTGATCGCAGGTCTATCTTGGAGAAAACGGTGGCACCCTCCAATTGGTCGAAGAGATCATCAATCCTTGGCAGAGGGTACTTGTTCTTGATGGTGACATCGTTCAGTGCGCGATAGTCCACGCACATCCGTTTTGTCTTGTCTTTCTTTTCCACAAAGATGACTGGTGCTCCCCAAGGTGATGTGCTTGGTCGGATGTAACCTTTCTGTAGCAGGTCGTCGACTTGCTTCTTGACTTCGGCCATCTCGTTTGGTGCCATTCTGTAAGGCCTCTTGTATATTCGTGCTGTTCCAGGTGCCAGATCAATCCTAAATTCAATTTCCCTTTTTGGTGGCATCCCTGGTAGGTCCTCTGGGAACACATCCTGGTATTCCCTTACTATTGGAATATCCTGTATTTTCCTTTCCAGCTTTGTTCCACTTTCTGGCGGTTGCTCTACTGCGACCTGATTCAAGATTGCTTCCCGACGCAACGGCACGGGTGACTTGAAGATAACCACTTTTCCTTCCGGGCTGGTCACCGTTACGGTGCGGTCCGCACAGTCGATCACCCCTTTGTGTCGGGTCAACCAATCCATCCCTAGGATGACATCTAGGTCCTTAGATTCCAAGAGGATAAGATTGGCTAGAAAAGGTGATCCTTGGATTTCTAGGCTCACTGAAGGGCTATAGTGAGCGGTTACCATTCGGTTCCCAGGCGTATGAACCCTCATGGGAATTTTAAGTTCCACTACTTTTATCCCATGTGTCCCCACAAATTTCTTGGATATAAAAAGAATGCGTTGCACCAGAATCAAAAAGTACAGTAGCAGGTATTGAGTTCACGAGAAACGTACCCAATACCACCTCCGGTGCAGTCTGTGCCTCTTCCGCGGAGACATGGTTGACGCGCCCCTTTATCACCTGCTGATTGGCGTTGGGGTGCTGGGGAGCTGCAGGCCTAGGTCCCATCCGTCTTGGTTTCGGACACTTGTCGGCGAAGTGGCCTGGTTCATTGCAGTTGTAGCAGACGTAGCTCTTGCCCCCGTTGTCCTTCCGTGGTTGACCCTGCTGTACCGGTGCCATTGGTGGGCGCGGAGCGGACTGACGGTTGTACTGCCCGCTGTTGCTGCTGCTTCCAGAGTGCCCTGGGTGGAACGGGCGTTGTTGACGGACGATCATGGTGGCTGGTCCACCATGCGGGGACATCATCATCCGTGGTCGCTGAAGCTGTCCTTGGTGAGTCCGGTACTGTGCTGCGTTCCTCTTGCGATCCACCTTGTTATGCTAGCTCTCCTGGTGGATAGCTTTATCCACCAGCTTCTCGAAGTCTGGGTAGTCGCTTGAGAGGAGCTGATTGGTCAGTTCGTCGTTCAATCCATCCAAGAATTTCTCCTGTCTTTTCGCATCGGTGCGGACCTCTTTTGGCGCGTAGCGCGCTAAACGGTTGAACTCGTGGAGGTATTCTGTAACCGTCCTATTCCCTTGGACCAAGTCCTTGAACTCCCTTTTCTTCTGTGCCACAATTCCCGCCGGAATCTGCGACTTCCGAAAATTGTAGCAGAATTCAGCCCAAGTGACCTCTGTGGTAGCGGTGCGGGTCACTAGGAAATTGTCCCACCAAGCCGACGCGGGACCTTGGAGTTGGTGAGTAGCAAAAGTGACCTTCTCTTGGTCGGTGCATTGGAGGAGGTTGAGCTTCTTCTCGATTGCCAACAACCAATCGTTGGCATCAATGGGGTTGGGGGAGCCGGAGAAAGTTGGCGGCCTGACCCTTAGGAACTCGGGCAGTTTGGACTGAGGGGCAATGGCAAGGTTGTGAGGTTGCTGGTGTTGCTGCTGCATTTGCTGCATCATCAGAGCCATCATCTGGTTCTGGTTGGCCAGAACCTGCGCCAAGGTCGAGTTCTCCGGTAGTGGCGGTGGCACGTGGTTGGGTGCTCCCTGATTCTGAGGTGCTCCTTCCTGCTGGTTGGTGGCGCTAGCATCACTAGCAGCACGGGCTCCACTCCTGGGGTTCACCATCTGAGGGGGAGAGTAGAGAAAGGGAAAGAGAAAAACAGGTGGCTCAGAAACAGGAGTGGTGATTAAGTGGCTGAATTAAATTCACTGAACTTTTGGGTTGGAAACATGAGAAAAACAATTCAACTCCTAATTACGGTGAACATACCACAACAGACGGCATGCCACCACTAACCCCAAACAAACAAACATTCCTAACAAACATTACAACTAAACAGGAAATCAAACTAAGAAAACGGCAAAGCTAAGGGTGGCGCGTCTAATGCTCCGAGCGGCTTCGACGGTCATCCGAGTCGTACTCCGGCTCCTGCTCGTCTCCGGCCTCGTCGTCTGTGCGGCTCCTAGATCCGCCCACATAATCCACACTTCCGTGGGCCGAAGAATTGGCCTCGCTGCGGGTGCGGGACCCGCTGAAGGAGCTGCTGTCGTCCGTAGAAGTGAAACTCCCGTGGATGCTGGTGCCTCCCTGAGAGTCATCGTCGCCAGACGATGCGCTGATCCATCCACCCGACGGTGCTGGTACTGGAGCTGGGGCTGGCGTCGAAGCTGGTGCTGGAGCTGGGGCTAGAGTTGGTGCCGGTGCTGGGGCTGGAGCTGGTGCCGGTGGGGGTGGTGGTGCGTGGGGCCCGTTCCTGGGAGCCAACTGAACATGCACCGGAGGAAGGGTCCTCTTCCTCGGAGTCAGCCGGATCCTGGCTCCACTGGGTGGCGGCTGTCCCTTAAGTTCCGCGACCTCCTTCTTCAAGCGGTCGATCTGGTTTTGGAGTCCCATGATGGTCACCCTGTTGGCGTCCTCCCGGTCATGAGCTGCACGCACCCAGTTTGCGTGCATGTAGTCCATAGCCATCATCGCCTGCCTCATGTGAATGATGGTGGTGTCGTTCTCATTGTCTGCTAGCTGGAAATGACTATATTCTTGGTCGGGCGTCCGGTAGGGGAGGTAGCGGTAAGCGGTGGTGCAGAGAGTAGAGTGATGCTTTCGACACAGCTCTCCAAGCAGGCGGAAAGCGGCCTCCTGACAGGCGTGATTGAAGGTACGCCCGCCAACCTCGACCTCCATAGCAGGCAGGAGGTACATTTCGCCGGGTAACTCCAAACGAACCCGGTGTGGTAGCTCACCCTCCATGGGCTCCACTGCAGTGTACTCTGGGGCACGGCTATACCCCAAAGTGAAACTCATCATCCGAAGTTCTTCCACAAAGCCGCCCATGTCTGTACCACGCTGGTTGGGGAGATTGTCCATCTACAGAAAGACAAGGAGGGGAATCAACGTATGCTCAGATCCAAATAAGTAAACAATAAATAATTTGGAAACAAAAGTGATTTTCTGCAGTAAATAGTTTTGTAAGTAAAAATTTGAAACCAACAAAATACCATTGCAAAACCCAATAATACCAAATAAGATTCACATAATAATTTCAACACAAATAAAGAGATTTTATGCATGCTGTAAATCAAACCTTCCCCAAGAATAACCAATGTTTTCCCAAAATTTAAACACCCATACAAACCCATGAATAAAATTTTTAACCCCCCAGATTTGATTCAAATTCTTTTTCGAGTAAACAGCCAAGATTTTATCCCAATTTAAGAGCGAATTCCCACTTTTCCCGAAACAACTCCAAATGTGAGAAGCATATGCAAGATGGGAGTTTCAGAGGGCTCTTAGGGTTTCCGTTTGGCTGGTCCTATGGTCAAGCTCGGCTCTGATACCAACTTGTAACGCCCAGAAATTCGCACCGAAATTCTAAACATTAATGTGTAATAAATCCTTGCCCAGGAAAGCCAGGGTACACAAACCAAGTTGCCATACAGAGTGTCTTACAAACAGAGTAAAATGTATATTACATAAATGCAGCGGAAAAAGGTAAAACGGAGTCTATAAACATCTGGCCAAGCAGCCGATTCCATTCCCACAGGCACCTTGACGGCGGAGCCAGCCTATTCTTCAGGATGATCTTCATCTGACACGTTCTCCAACACTGGGGGAAAAATTGGAGCAAGGCTGAGTACCACCCACAGTACTCAACAAATCACACCCACAATTATGCATATGCACAGGGTACAAAGATGGGATAGGGTTTATTTGCGGAAAAGCAGTTGCAAAAGGAAGTAGTTCGCAAACACTAAAAAGTTGAGTTAATTAACAATATTAACTTCCACTGATTAACGTTACACCACGTTAACCAGGCCCAACCATTCCCAACTGATTGACGCTACACCACGTCAACCAGTCTCCACTGATGAACGCTACACCACGTTCACCAAACACGTCCGGGTGCCATTACACCACGTTACCCGGACTCCACTGATTAACGCTACACCACATTAACCAGTCACCACCGGACAACGTACCACGCTGACCAGCTTTTCCCGACCAACGCTAAACCACGTTGACCAGGCCGCGCTGATGGAAGTTACACCACGACCACCAGGCGTAACTGATGAGAGTTACACCACAATCACCAGTCTCCACCAACCAGCGCTACACCACGCTAATCGGTCACCCCCAGTCAGCTCAACCACGCTGACCGGACTCAACACCTTCCACACAACAGTTTTGATAAAAACAGATTATTTATCTAGGGTGAGACTAATCACGGGTGAGTCTTGGCCAATGTGCCCATGACCGCGGGCGCGGCTATTCGAATAGTTTTACTCTGATCAGAGGTGTACAACTGTACCCACAAGACACAGCCCGACACACGTTCCCGTGTGCTAGTACATCACCACGATGTCCTGTACGAGGCTGTGACAGGACCGTTCACGAAACCCCTCCCTAACCATCCACACCACGCTGAGGTTGCACCTGCCGACAGGGCACGCCATATTGGCCAGGCTACCCTCCTTGCGCCACGGTGAATCTGGCAGCCGATCAACCTACCCCGGGCCGACCCAACTCATCATGCCCACCCTCTTCTTCGGTAGGCCTAGAGAGGGAGAAGAAACGCTTCATGCCCAGCCGTTGCCCACGCTGGCTTGTGGCAAGTACAGGAAGTTGCCCAAGTGGTTCCCGCGAACCGGTCCTTAATTGCCATGGAAAACAGGAAAACGAAGGGGGTTCTCACCGGCGGCTCACGACGGCGAGCGACGGCGCGAAGACGATGGTGGCGACGAAAACGCGACGGTGCTCCGACGGCGGGGAACGGGCGAGAGGCGATTGCGAGGTGTCCTGGAGGATGAGAAGGACGGGAGAGGAGTTAGAGTGGAGAATGGAGACACGGCGCGGCAGGAATTACCGGCCAGGTAGGAAACGGAGGACCGGTACTCACCGAGCGTGCGGGTGAGGCGGTCCGGTGAGCTTCGGCTTCCACGGAGTGGCGGCCGAGGTGCGGCGCGGCGTGGCGGAGGTGCAGGCTGTGGCGGAGTAGCCTGGCGGCGTTCGGAACGGCGGCAAGCGGCGGCCGGAGGCGGCGGAAAACGGTGGAGCTCGGGTGCGCGGTGGCAACGGGGTTCTGGGGCACTGGAAAGCTCGGCGTATTGGGGAAAAGATGGAGGAGAGGGTGGAGATGGTTTTTATACAGTCGTCCGGGAGAGATCGAGGCTGAACGGCTCCAATCGTGCACGGGAGAGTGGATGGCGGCGTGGGCATCGTGTGCGAGATTCTCGGGAGAGAGGGGACGTGGACGCCGGAGAACTCGGGGGAGTGGGGCGGACTCGGTCCGCGACCGTTTGAACGAGTGGAGAACGCGCGGGATGATGCAGGAGGCGGCGCCGGATCGGACGGCTCCAGGGAATTTCCCCTCCGCCCGATTCGGACGTAGGAGGAAGATGATGCTGACAGGCAGGCCCGGCCTGTCAGCGGGGGTGCGTGGGCGTGGGTGCGAGCGAGGGCGCGGGCACGGGCACAAGCGCGAGCACGAGTGCGGGCGCGGGCGTGAGGGCGCGGGGGCACGGGCGCGAGGGTGCGGGGGCGATGGCGCGGCCGCGGGGGCACGGGCACGAGGGGGCGAGGAGGAAAAGGCCGGGGAGGAAAACCGGCCTGCGGCACAGTGCTGGGCCGGCGGCCCAGCGATGGAGAAAAAGAGGAAACAGAGAAAACACCAGGGAAAAGAAAAGGAAAAAGATTTCCAGGACGATTTAAATTCTGATAAGCGTATTTGATTTATTAAAAATAGTTCCTGTGCTCTGTAAATTCCACTAAAAATCCAGTTAATGTATTTTGGCACAGAGAATACAAGAAAAATATTCCCGGCCACGGTAACTTATTATTTGCATTTTACACCTTTAATTATTTTCCTGTTGCTATTTTTAAATTCCTTTTCTTAAGTATTTTCCCAAGTATAATTTAGTGTGGCTAAACTCAGGGTGTGACATACTGCTACTTAACTAATGTTTTATTACTCTCTCAAATGTTTTATTACTTGCTTTTACGCAAACTTGAGCCATATTATGCCATCCTTTGTTATTCCGTGCACTTGCATATTTGCTGTGTGTCTTGCGGAGTATGTCATATGCTCACCTTGCAATCAATAATCATTCAGAGGACGACTACCGTGAAGAGGATTACCTGGAGGACTAAGAGGGAGCCCAGTCAAGTGCGTGGAGTGGGAATCGTCACGCTGTTGTTTATTTATCCGCTGTTAGAACTTTATTAATTGAGAGGTACCATTCACCTCTGTAATAAATGCGTACGCTGTGTAAACAATTACTTTGATTATCAATTTTGTCATGTATGCCTCGGTTGATTCCTGGACGAGGGTTTACACACAATAAAACTCTAGAATTTTGGATGGAAATTCAGGGCGTGACAGATGGTCCAGACTATATAATGTGAAATGGCAACAATTTGTACAGTACGGACCATCCGAACAGGGTGAGGATGGTCAGGACTATATAATGTGAAATGGCAACAATTTGTACAGTACAGACCGTCCGAACAGGGTGAGGATGGTCCGGACTGTATAATGTGAAATAGCAACAATTTGTACAGTGCAGACCATCCGAACAGCTTGAGGATGGTCCGGACTATACAATGTGAAATGGCAATTTGTACGGTTCGGACCGTCCGAACAAGGTGAGGATGGTCTAGACTATATAATGTGAAATGGCAACAATTTGTACATTATGGACCATCCGAAAATGGTGAGGATGGTCTGGACTATATAATGTGAAATGGCAACAATTTGTACAGTGCGGACTATCCTAACAACTTAAGGATGGTCCGGACTATATAATGTGAAATGGCAATTTGTACAGTTTGTTTAGACGATATGATGATAGGCTGAATAATTTTTTTAGACGATAGACTGTACGGTTTGTTTCATATGGATCGTACAATTTCTGCAATTTTTACAGTCTTGTATGCTGATGAAAGATTCTTCTATCGAAACAAAAAGTACGGAAAGGAGGCAACGGATGCCGCAAATCGAGGATTTGAGGGTTTACAATCTTGACAAAAACGGATCCAAAATCGTAAACTTTTGAACCGGTCTGAAAGTCGATCTTGAGGGGTAATTCCAATGGCTTTTGAGAAAGTTAATTTTGAAATTGTAAATTCGATCAAAATTGGTTGAAATTTCTTAGCTTTTGACATCTCGATGGGGTCGAAATTTCCAACGATATATCGTGAACCCTGGAGGGTACGCGTTATGTTCCGACGTATTACGCTTCACCACTAGAACGCGAAGATTTGATGTTTCTTCCCGATACGTAATTGTCGGCGAAACGGGACTGGGGGTCCCCACAGTCGCCGGGGACGCGTGGGTCTTCGGCCATGTCAGTTCCCCTGGGGCCACCTTCTGCATTGGTGACGGCCGACTATGGCCTTCCCCTCTGAATACTTGGAGCCCCGGCACCGTCCTGTCCCGAGTGCCCCATCCCCGGGTACGCCACCCGAGTCTCGGGTGCCAACTGCCTCGGTCCCGAGTCCCGAGTACCAACTGACTCGGCTACACATGACGGCAGGTGACGGCCCCCCGTGGGCCCGCTCCCGGCCACGATAAGATCGGCTTCCCCCGGTCGGCATCGGCGTCTCCCGATGATCGGCCTCCCCGGTCGGCATCGGCTCCTTCCGGTCGGATCGGCCTCTCCCGGCGATCGGCCTCTCCCGGTCGGCATCGACTCCTTCTGGCGATCGGCTTCTCCCGGTCGGCATCAGCTACCAGCATTAATGACGAGGCGATGGGCACGTTGCTCTAGTCGTCCGCACGGCCACGCGTAGGCGTCTCCTGGTGGCCCCCCGTGGACAACATGACCAAGCAGTCAGAACCTTTTGTCTTCGGCGGCAAGGGCGTGCGCCGTCACATCCCCACGACTTCGTCGCCCGCAACATACCAACTCTGTCAGGGCGCAGCAGGCGGACGTGCAAGACAAGACGGCGACAAAACAGTGAGAAGACAAACCATACCTAGCCCACTCATGTATCTCTCTCTCGGTGTACCGGCACTGTGGACTCCTGGCCGAAGAGGATCCAAGCCGACGAGGAAAAGGAGAGGAAGCTTAAGCATAAGCAACCGCCGAAGGCAGAGTTCATAGTAGAGCTGCCCCTAGTCGATCAACCCCTCCTGGTCGAGAACTTCTCCTGGTCGAGAGCTTCTCCCGGTCGAGATCTTCTCCCAGTCGAGGCCTTGGTCTTCTACCGCAGCTCGTGTGAGTCTCCTTCGAGTCCGGCGTCCGGCAGAGCGGCCGGGGCCGGTGAACACCTTGTAACACAGCAAACCACATTCCTCCACATAGCCAAACACACAGGAGTAGGGTATTACGCCTCCGTGCAGCCCGAACCTATATAAATCCTCCTGTCTCCTTTGTGCGCCATCGTCGGGATTCGGACGGTCCGTTCCCTAAACGGACGGTCCGAACCTCGCTATCTCTCTTCCCGAGCATCGATATATCCATTGATCCACCGGACGCCGCATTCGCCTGAGAACTACTCCCCTGGCCGAATCTCAAAGGGGGGTCTCCTGACCTCCCGCAGTCGAGGTTTCATCCTCCGACAGCTGGCGCGCCAGGTAGGGGGAGTTTCCTTTTCAGGCGATACGCCGGCGTCTCCAACGATGGCGCACTTCGTGGTAGGAGGCCATCACCTGCGAGTTTACGGCGAGGAGTCCGGCGGCTACACCTCGCCGGGCAATGCTAGCCCGGTGACGAAGCCACCACGGTGCACCTCTCTGCCTCTCGAGGCCCCCGGCAGGGGCACTGGAGAGGATGGCAAGCTCTCACGTTCCGCGTTACGGTGGAGCAGGAGGAAGTGCCAGAAGGCCAAGGCGGCAGCTGAGAGCTTCGCCTTGGCGGCTACGGGCAACCCCCGGAGCTATGTTGCCCGTGGAGGCGATGGTCGCAGCAAGCGGCAAAAGGCCGCACGCGCGCCGCCGCCGCTGGCAACAGCCCAGAAGTGGTGCCCCCTCCACCAGACGGACTGGCACGACATCACGGAGTGCCGTGCCGTCCAGCGCTCAGCCGAGCGTGCCGAGCTGGCCTTAGTTCGGGGGTGGTGCGCCTACCACGACACGGACCGGCACGACATCACGGAGTGCCGCGCCGTCTAAGGCATGGCCGAGCGTCTCAAGCCGGTCACAGCCCGGGGGTGGTGCGCCTTCCACGACACGGACCGGCACGACATCACGGAGTGCCGCGCCGTCCAGAGCTTGGCCGAGCATCTCGAGCTGGCCATAGCGCGAAAGTGGTGCACCGTCGATGAGACAGACTTGCACGACCTCTCTGAATATCGCGCCGTCCAAAAGCTGGCCGAGCGCGTCAAGAAGTTCCGGCAAGAGCAGTAGCAGGCCAACTCCGATCGGGGCTATCCGGACGATCCGATACCTTCACGGACGGTCCGGTCGCCCTGATTCGGACTGTCCGGTCGCCCTGATTCGGACGGTCCGTTCCCTTCGTGGATGGTCCGATCGCCCTGATTCGGACAGTCCGTTCCCTTGGCGGACGGTCCGAGTCCCGCTCCCGATCTGGAACCGCTTCAACAGGGCGCGAGTACCCGAACAGCATCGCCTCGGCAAGGGCGGGTCCGGAGAAGTCGTCCCGATATGGTCCATATCCTTACCCGGGTCCCCGTGCCCGGGCACATATCGACCACGTCAAATCACATGTCAGTCCGGGGCCCCATGGGTCCCGGGCACATATTTGAGCCGAGGACCCTGGGCCCGACACCGAGGTGCCGAACCAGGGCGGCCTCGCCAAGGCGAGTGCAAGCCTAGGAACGCGACACCCGGAATAGGCCCGGACAGCAACGCCCCGGCGAGAATGCGTCCGGAAGGTCGTCTCACATTCCATATACAAGCCCGGGCCCCCGGAACCCGGCATATATCAAAACCGTACTTCTGTCCGGGGCCCCCGGGTCCCGAGCACATGCCTCTCCCTAGTCTCGAGGCTCGCAAGGGAAGCGAGTCCGAGCTCCATCCCTAGGCACATCAAGCACCTTCACAAACCTATCTGTATAAACATCCTATAAGTTGCGGTGAGCCCGGGCCAGCGCCGGATTTCTCTAAAATCTCAGCGCTGGCCGGGGCCCCATGTATATACACTTTACATAAGCAGCGTTTTTAATATCCTTCCTGGTCTCGTTCCTCTCGTCTTTTTCCATGTGTTGCGTTCGCGGCTGTCTCACCCCCTGGGGGTACCATCGGGCCGCGCCCGTACGATGGCTGGATTATGCGCAAAACCCAGCCGCCATACGG
Organism: Oryza meyeriana var. granulata; assembly: GCA_003991445.1. Taxonomy (NCBI): domain Eukaryota; kingdom Viridiplantae; phylum Streptophyta; class Magnoliopsida; order Poales; family Poaceae; genus Oryza; species Oryza meyeriana. The sequence continues at coordinate 39,881 of RYFJ01001674.1, read as the reverse complement.
GCGCGACCACGAGGACGCCTTCGGGAGGTGATTGACGCCACGGCTCGTAGCATGGGATGGACGAAGGAACGAACCGGATGCTCTCACAGTTCGTCATGTGCAGATTAGACCAATTCCCGGTAGGATTAGGCAGGCCTTCCGAACCTCGACGCGGCCTGCGGAGCTCGGCATGGCCAGCTCCTCCCCGTCAACCGGTTGCCGGGGTGCCGGATGCTCCGCTGCCTAGTGACCCCGTGCCCGATCAAGTCCGTTCCCGCGGCTTCATGGCGCTCCCTGGGCCATTGGCTCCCGGGGGCACGGAGGGCCCCCGGACCCGAAAGACAGAAGGGGTCAAAACTATGGACTTCGCCGTTTCTGCAAGACTCGCGCTCGGTCGCCCGCGGCCCCTTGGTGCCGGGCTCTCGGGGATCCGAGCGCTACGGCGGTTCACGGCGGATCGACCCGGTACTCGGCGCTCCTGGGGGCGAGCAACGCTCCCGGCCCCGGGATCGTGCTCGCGGAGCCATACCGCCACTTGCAACGTCCAGATACGTAACCTTACCCGACTTACATATCGCATAAATTGTATTCTTCCCCCATTTGTGTGGACAGCCTAGGTTCCCGGGGCGGGCTGCGGTGCCCAACCTGGCCAGCTCCACCCTGGCCACCGCCAAGGCACTTGGTGCTTCACTAGCTGGCGACCCCGCGCCCGGCAGAGTCAGTTCCCGAGGGGCTCCCGGCGAGTCAAGAGTCTGTTCTCGCGGCCTCGCTGTGCTCCCTGGGCCAACGGTGCCCGGGGGCACGAAGGGCCCCCGGATCCGGAAGACGGAAGGAGCCAAACCTACGAACTTCGTCGCTCCACAAGGCTCGCGTCCGGATTGCTCGCGCCCCAGGGGACCGGGTTCCTGGGGCGTTCAACCATCGCGTTCGCTGCCCCTGGGGACCGAGTTCCCGGGGCAGGCGGTTGCACCAGGGCCCGGACAGGGGCCTTAGGCCCAACGGCTGTTACAGCTGGCTGCTGCTGTCCCCTGTCAGATGGCGCCCGGTACTCGGCGTTCCCGGGCACGGGGCCCCGAGTACAAGCAACCTCCGAACAACACAATAAACCAAGGTACGAAAATATAAACATGATCATATACATATGCAAATATCTCTCTTTGTACAAGACAGGCAAAGTCGGAGCGTAAGCACAAGCGAGGCCCGGAGATGTCGACGCACGGGGGGAGGTCACCGGTGTACTTCGGACCGGACCCTGCGCGACGTCAGAAGGGGAGCACTCGGGGGCATGACGGTATCGCCCCGGCGAGCACTAGTCCGGGCAGCTCGTCCCGACTTATTCCAGTTCGAGACCCCGGGTCCCAGGCACATATCTTCCACATGTCAGCCGGGGCCCCTGGGTCTCAGGCACATGTCTGCTCCCGGTGTCAAAAGCTCGCTCCCTCCTGAGGAAGCCGAGCCCGAGTTTGGTCCCTGTCAGCCGGGATCGGGAGAGCACATAACAAAAGCCGGGATACTTCTTCAGCGAGGCGGCGCACCTCGCTCATAACCAGCAGAGCCTTAAGCGCTATCTTTACCGTAAGGTTTGGGCCCGATCACTCCAGGTCGGGGACTTTGTCCTCCACCGTGTCCTCGCACGTACCGGAGAGAAGTAAATCTTCCCCCTGCAGGAAGGCCCCTTCCTGGTGATCGGTGTTTCTCAAACCGGGCTCGGTAAGACTGGGCCAGGAGGGTGGAATCTGCTCCCCAATCCATGGCACATCAAGCGTCTTCGCAAACCTTATCTGCAAATACATCCTGTAAGTACGGTGTTCCTGGGCCAGCGCCGGATTGCTCAAATCTCAGCGCTGGCCGAGGCTCCCATGTGTATACCCTTTACTAAACAGCATCTTTAATCTCTTCCCCGGTTCCGTGCCTTTTGTCTTTTTCCGTGTGTTGCGTTCATGGTGGTCTCACCCCCTGGGGGGCATAATCGGGCCACGCCTGTGCAGCGGCTAGGTTACGTGTAATTATTGGTTCCCTAGCAGCAAGCTACCGTATCCCCCTGTCCAATCCCCGGACATCGTCCAAGTCCCGGGACTGAGGGAGCGCCCCTCCGGGTAGGCGCCCCGAACCCCTGCTGGCTTGCGGTGTCCCACTGGGTTGGCTTCGGGCCTGGTCCCTTCCGCTGCTAGGGGGCAGAATGCTTATGCGTAATCCTTTCCTCTGCACAGTCGTGACCACGAAGAACCCCTTGGGAGGCAGTAGACGCCACGATTCGTAGCACGGAATGGACAAAAGGACGAACCAAATACTCTCACAGTTCATCGTGCGCAGGATACATTAATTCCCAGCAGCCTTGCTGCGCGCTCGGGGGCATGGAGGGCCCCCGGGCCCGGAAGACAGCCACGGGCGGAGGCAGAAGGGAACTGCAGCCTTCATCGGCCTCTTCATCGGCCATCGGCTCCACGAAGTTCCTGCCGCGATCAAGGAACCCTGCCTCCGTCGCAGCGGTCTCGGCCACGGTTTTCCGGGGCGCCTCTCACGACCCAGCAGGGCTTCCCCAACACTTCACTCCAAACTTCCGACCCGGGTCCCTGAATCCCGGGTACATATCTGCCGCATTACACCCGGGGCCTCTGGGTCCCGGCCCATATCAGTTTCCGGCGAACCAAGCTCCACCGGCTCAAGATGAACCAGGCGGACCCAGCGTCCCCTCGTTTCTTCAAAGACGTGGCCCTGTTCCTGCCCGGAGCGGTTCTGGCCGAGCAACAGGGCCAGGGGCCACTGTCAGCGAAACGGGACTGGGGGTCCCCACAGTCGCCGGGGACGCGTGGGTCTTCGGCCACGTCAGTTCCCCGGGGGCCACCTTCTGCACTGGTGACGGCCGACTAAGGCCTTCCCCTCTGAATACTTGGAGACCCGCACCGTCTGTCCCGAGTGCCCCGTCCTCGGTACGCCACCCGAGTCTTGGGTGCCGACTGCCTCGGTCCTGGTATGGGTGCCGACTGCCTCGGTCCCGAGTCCCGAGTACCAACTGACTCGGCTACACATGACGGCTGGTGACGGCCCCCCGTGGGCCCGCTCCCGGCCTCAAAAGATCTTCCCGCGTCAGGCATCAGCGTCTCGAGCTCCTTCCATCGGTCGCTTCCGTCGGATCAGCCTCTCCCAGCGATCGGCCTTCCCCCATCGACTCCTTCGCATCGGCTTTCTCCAGGTCGGATCAGCTACCAGCTATTAATGACGAGCGACGATCCAGTCGTCCACACGCCATGCGTAGGCTTCTCCTGGTGGCCCCCCGTGGACAACACGACCAAGCAGTCAGAACCTTTTGAACTTCGGCGGCAAGGGCGTGTGCCGTCACATTCCCCACGACTTCGTCGCCGGCAGCATACCAACTCTGTCAGGGCGCAGCAGGCGGACGTGCAAGACAAGACGGTGACAAGACAGTGAGAAGACAAACCATACTAGCCCTCTCAATGTATCTCTCTCTCGATGTACCGGCACTGTGGACTCCCCTAATTCTATAAAGGAGGATCCAAGCCGACGAGGAAAAGGAGAGGAAGCTTAAGCATAAGCATCCGCCGAAGGCAGAGTTCACAGTAGAGCTGCCCCTAGTCGATCAACCCCTCCTGGTCGAGAACTTCTCCTGGTCGAGAGCTTCTCCCAATCGAGAACTTCTCCCAGTCAAGGCCTTGGTCTTCTACCGCAGCTCGTGTGAGTCTCCTTCGAGTCCGGCGTCTGGCAGAGCGGCCGGGGCCGGTGAACACCTTGTAACATAGCAAACCACATTCCTCCACATAGCCAAACACACAGGAGTAGGGTATTACGCCTCCGTGCGGCCCGAACCTGTATAAATCCTCCTGTCTCCTTTGTGCGCCATCGTCGGGATTCGGACGGTCCATTCCCTAAACGGACGGTCCGGACCACGCTATCTCTCACCCCGAGCATCGATCTATCCATTGATCCACCGGACGCCGCATTCGCCTGAGAACTACTCCCCTAGCCGAATCTCAAAGGGGGGTCTCCTGACCTCCCGCAGTCGAGGTTTCATCCTCCGACAGTAATGAAGAGGGCCCACTGGCAGTGTCACTCTCGCGCCGTCCTCCCCTTAAACCCTCGTCAAAACCGCTGCTTCAGAGAATATTTCCATTTCTACCCCTTCCTCCGCTTCACCTCCCTCCGCCGCCGCCGCAGCCATGGCGACGTGGCAATGCCTCCTCCGCCTCCTCTCGCGCCGCCTCATCGCTCACAGTCCTCAGCCCCTGGCGCCGGCCTCTATCGCGGCACGAACCCTAACATCCTTGCCCCAGCCCCTCGTGCCGCACAGCCCCCGCATCCTCGCCTCCCCCCGGCTCTTCCCCTCGCGCTGCCACTTCGCGTCCCGATCCTCCGGTGACGAGGAGGAGGGGGATGATGACGATCACTGCGACGAAGAGGGGAGTGAGGATGAGTGGGGGGAGGAGGAGGCGGTGGCGGCGAAGCCTCCCAGCGGGAAGACGGAGGAGGAGAAGGTGGCGGAGGCGGCAGAGATAGGGTATAAGGTGGTGGGCCCTCTTGGGGCCGACGAGAAGCCCTTCAAGCCCTACGAGCCCATCTTCGCCGTCGTTCCAGGTCAGCTCATCTGCTTCCCAAAGCTTTCGTTTTGCGTTTGGGCGTGGATCTGGTGGGTGATTGGATACGGTTGCTTCTTCCTGCAGATTGGTTCGCATCAGTTTAAGGTGAGCAATGGCGATTCAATCTTCACGGAGAGGTTGAAGTTTTGCGATGTGAATGATAAGGTAATTGTGCACTTTGAACGCAATTGTTTACTATTATTTTGATTAAGGACGCGTTAGATAACTTGATGTCTAGCAAGCTGCAACTTATAATTGATACGGTATAGTTGAGGTTATGAGATCATGATTCAGTGCAGAGGTTTATCGTCTTTGCCCATATGGTGATGATGATAAATGATACCTATTGTTGTGAAACTTCGGAGTTCTGGATCATAGAGGCACTTGACATGTTAGAAATGTAGAATTGTATGCAATGCCATGATCTAATTTGGTACAATGATCCCACTGTTAGCTCTTTTGATTACTAGATTGTTGTTTCATTATGGATGAGAGCTTTGCACTTTCATATAAGCATTCCTCTATTTAAGCTTGCAGAGTATGTGGCGTGTTAAAAACATTGAACTGTTTGTAGGGTTAAGTGGGAACCTTAATGAGCGGAACTTGTTTTTAGTTGCCTTAATGTTAGTTCTGTACAACTGTTGACGCCGAAAACCCGCCATGTTGTGGGGGGCCGGGGTTGCTCGGCGTCTTGGTGACACACGAAGGCCTGGGAGATCTGCTTAGCTCCAGTGCAGGTCCCTAAAGTCTTGACGTTCGCGGGCGTGCAGCATAATTTGGACCCGACAATTGACAAGGAGAAATATTAACTCAGTGAATCAATCGCCGATAAGATACTGCTAGCGATTCCTGGGAAGGAACACTTGAGCATAGGCCGTAAGCCGATGATAAAACCGTGTCCGGGCCCAGCTATCCGCGCCCTAGGTCTCATGCCTGCCCGGTCCTCGTGCCTGCCCGGTCCTCCGCTCCCGGGGTCCTCGCCTGTGCCAGGCTACACAGCAATTGCACATCGGCTATCGGCCGATACGGACTATAGGCTCCTCGTAGCCGATGGCCGATGGCACCTGTGTATCGGCTAGGAAACCGATAACGCTATAAACAAATAGATAAGCTGTCAGTATAACATGTGTATCGTAGATGGACGATGATTAAACCAAAAATAAATCAACCGTGCTTTGGCTAGAAAGCCGATACTGATATAGGCAATGATCAGCGACTGCCAAACAGCAAACACTTGGCATGCTAGAAAGCGGATAGAATAATAGGCAGGAGCAATAACAATAAACAGTGCAGTCGGATTTTATAAAAGATAACTTATCGGCTAAGCACTCCGATAAAACATCGCATAATATCCATCGCTTGTTAAGAGTAACGTTATTAACAGCTCTAGTAGAATGGTACCCAACCGTTGCCAGCACAGATTGGAGGTGACCAATCTCTGACAAACCGATAGATCTAATGCAATGGATGTAATGTACTTACGCTATACATCCGATACACGCTTGCACAAAGTCTATCAACGCTACAGATAATTTAATCGTAGCAGTTCTAGTACGGTCGCGACCCCACCGATGCAGGCATCAACTGATGATAATACCTCCAAATAAACTGATAAACAACTAGCACAGCGTGATGTGGTATACCGACTCGGCTAAGGATCAAACCACTGATGCAGCCGTAGACAATGATACCCTGGGCAAGGGTGACGAGCTTACCCTCTTCGCGCAGAGAGTTCGGCCTAACCGATTGGCAGCCACTCGAGAAGCAAGAACCGTCGAAAGCGTGGCGATGTGCGCCGAGTTGTATTGATCGTTGGATGATTTACAAGGTCCCGGGCGTACGTATTTATACCGAGTTACATGAGTCCTCTGATAGGACAACGGTACAAATAATTTCCTATGCTATAAAAGAAACTAATAGACCGATCGGACAAGGATCAGGTTTCTAACAAAGATAAAACTATCTAATAGACTAAAGATAAATAACTGCAATAACGTGGTCTTCAGATTCCTTCTCAAATCCGGCTTCTCCTGATTAATTTCCTTCCGGTGATATAGCTTCCTCCTTTAACGAATCTTGAATATGAGCCGTGCCGCCAAATTTTGGCGTTCACATGCCCCCATTTCGGAGTTTGTTATCCAATTCGATTTCGGTTCTTTGGGCTCAATATTCCTTCTGGCCTCTTGAAATGGCTTTTCATGAGCCCCCCGATACCTTTTTGTAACTGTGTTGCTAGGCTTCGAAGTCTTTGGATGAAAATTTCCTTGTCAGTTGCCACCAAACCTTGGACTCGCACTCGGTCAGCGTGGCATCTCCGCTTTACACTTAACATCTGGGCTTCTAACTCACGAACCGCTGATATATTATGCGACTGGATTCTCCGACTTTTGTATTCGATGTTAAGTCTATCAACTCATCTCCTGAAATCCCATAAAGAAATACTTGTGGAATTGCTTTGCCAGCTCGGCCCACGACCTGAGTTAGGCTCGTAATGAGAAACATGTAAACGGCGATCCGGATAATGATAACGTGGAGAGTCTAACTTCAAAGTTCTACAAGCCGATGCCTCTCTCTCCACATTGTGCAAGAAATCGGCTGACATGTTCAACTGTAGATTACATTCTCTTGCGCTGAGAATTGGAAGTCTGGTACTCTGGTTATCGGCGCGGCAGACGGAGCTCTTCAAAACCAATCTGGATATGAGCGATACATAATATTTTCCTCTCTTTTCGGTCTGTAGAGACCGAATTGTTCTTTTATACTCTGTGATCTTCCTGATAGTCTTCTTTTGGATCTTCGCCGTGATACGCAGAGGTTGAGTTGGTAGCCCGATCCTGCTTCGTATCTTCTGTGGTGTCTCAGGGATTGCTCCTGGATAACTTTGGTCGATGCCCCATATAGCAGTTTGAATGATATCCTTATTTTGGGATGAATTTTCACTATATTAAGGACCAATACAAAATGCTCTTATTTGAACGAATCCTATTACCACAAGTTTTCCTCGGTGCACAAACAACTAACAAATATCATAAAATTCTAAAAATGTATACATGTACTTCCAATAATACATATACCTATATATAAAGATCTTCAATTTCAAATTATACTCTTAAAACGGTTAGATTTTTACAACTAAAGATTATGAATTTGAAGTGTAATTACTATTTGAAAGTACAATGTACAAATTTTTCTAGAAATTTTTGTGATATTTGTTTATTTGAATATACGGCGTGCGTACGAAAAGCTTAAACGCTATTAGGATATATTCCCTTTTTTTTTCCCTGAAATAAAGACTACAGTATTTTATTTTCCCTGAAAACACTACTTATATGATATAGGCCTGAATAGTTTTTTTAGACGATAGACTGTACGGTTTGTTCATATGGTATCGTAACAATTTCGCAATTTTTACAGTCTTGTATGCTGATGGAAGAATTCTTTATGGAAAAACCAAAAAGCTACGGAAAAAGGGGGCAACGGATGCCCAAATCGAGGATTGAGGGTTTTACAATCTTGACAAAAACGGATCCAAAATGTTAATTTTGAATCGGATCTGAAAGTCGATCTCGAGGTAATTCCAATGGCTTTGGAAATTTTAATTTTGAAATTGTAAATTTCGATCAAAATTGGTTGGGAAATTTCTTAGGTTTTGACATATCGATGGGGTCGAAATTCCCAACGATATATCGTGAACCCTGGAAGTACGCGTTATGTTCCGACCGTATTACGGCTTCACCACTAGAACGTGGATTTGAGTTTCTTCCCGATACGTAATGAAGGGCCGTGGCCGACAAGGGTTAGATGGTCTGGATTATATTAATGTGAAATTGGCAATAAATTTGTCTTTATAGTGCGGACTGTCGAACATCTTGAGAGTCTGAACTAGATATGTGAAATGGCAATTGTTACAGTTCGGGACCGTCCGAACAGGTGAGGATGGTCTAGACTATATAATGTGAGAATGGCACAAATTGTACAGTACAGACCGTCCAAACAGGGTGTGGATGGGTCCGGGACTATATTAATGTGAAATGGCAACAATTTGTTTACAATGCGGACCACCTCCAAACGGCTTGAGGATGGTTCCGGATATATAATGTGAAGCTGGCAATTTTGTACAGTTTGGCACCGTCCGAACACTGGTGAGGATGGTCCGGACTAGTATAATGGCTAAATGGCAACAATTGATAGTACGACTGTCCAAAACATTGGTTGAGGATGTCCGGACTCATATAATGGATGAAAATAGGCAACATTTGTCATACGGACCATTCCAAACAGGGCTGAGGGATGGTCCGGACTATATCTTGTACATGTGGATTTCTTTTTTCATGCCAGACATGTGTTTGGGTGCATCACTGTGATCCAGAAACATCATGAATTCCAATTCTCCTTGCTATAAAATATCATTGCCTGCACACCGGAAGATACATATTGGACGAGGCTTCTTTGCTGCCCATTAATATTCTACAGAAGACCCGCCCCAGGGGACTATCTAAAGCCATTGTTGTCAGAAAAGGCTGTCATACTTTTGTCAAAGGTTAGTTTTTCTAATTTCCCCTAACCATAATGTTAAACTATAAATAATTAGTTATATTCACCTTTGCAACTATTTGTTCTGCTCCGATCATGATGCTAGGGTTTCCCTTTTTTTGCATGGTTCAGATTGGGACAACAGCTTGGCATTTCCATTTGCGTAAAAAGTGTGGCAGTGCTTTTGCAAGCGAGGCTCATTGCTAAACTAGCCAGGTTAGTTTGCTGCCGTCAAATTTCCACTTTTATGTGTTGCCTCCGTTCTTGGACCAGCTGAAAGAAACTTTGCCATCCAGGGATCGACTCCATGTTATTGTGATTTCCGCTATTTTAACCAGTGCTAAAAAACTGTTGTTGCTCGCAGGTTCTCTTCATCATTTCTGACAACAGTACAGGTAAAGATATAGCGAATTCAAAGAATAAAACACTGGCCATAGTTCAGTGAGGTACAAACGTTTCAAGGAGCTTTGCCATGCTTCAGGTTGATTTTTTTTGGGCTAGCCAAGTTTATGCCTATTTAAAGTAACAGCAAAATTCATTTCGGAGGAGTATTTACAGATCCTTTGTGTAGAAGTTAGAAACTTACTTCCTAATATGTAACAACTAGCTAAATACACATTAATTTACTCTTAATTTTATATGTAGCTATCCATTTAGATTTTAGTTGCGAAAGTAACAGATTGTTCCTGGTGATTAGTCCAATATGTGATATGGAGGTCCAACTTTTCAATTATATTCAGTTTCACGCAAAGACCAATGATACTAAAGAAGGCTTAATGTTTCAGAAATGGTATGCATTATCTGCCTAGCACACTGGTTACTTCTTATCCCTGGTAAGGCATCTTTTATTCATTGCACATAATCTTAAAATGACTAGCTTAAAAAATTTGATCTGACCCTTATGCAGGACTTTTTCAGTAATCACAGTCCACTCTACTTTGTCAATTACTAAAAGAATCTTTTCGAAGATGGGGCTTACTTGCCATACTGCAAGGATTCAGAGTGAGGTAAACTGAGCTCAACAAGGGTGTGCATACAAGGCTTTTCTCTGTTTGTCGAGCACTTAGGATTTTTGTGTGTCTATCTGTTTGTCCTTGTATCCACCTTTCACTTCAACTCAGGCATCAGTGGGAGAAAAAAATGCGCAGGAACTGAAACTGATACATTGAAGAGCTCTACTGGGTTCTGGTAACAGGTGTGCTCCTGGGACATAGCAAGGGTGGAGTTGTGTGGCTGCGGCGCTTTCATTGTACCGGTTCGAACTTCAAGGGCAAGTGTTGCCGATGGCATTGGTTCAGAGGCCCTTATTTGGTGGCTCCCGGTAGCTTCCCACATCCTTCGGGAAGGCCAGCTTGCTGACCAAGGCAACAAGGACAAGATCGTGGAACTCATCATATTGCAAACTCATCAAGGGTTCCTCATAGTCTGGTCTCTGTGTTACCTAATCAAGATCATCCTTTTTATGAATTGTTCATACAATGACATTGTTTATTCATGCTTGTCCATTCATATGATATTCTTTTAACATAAACAATTGCAGGGTGATATTAAGGGCCTTGGTGGATCTCACATATGACAAGAGAAGGGACTCATCTTCCAACCACAAGCTGCCTGTCGATTGAGCTGCCCGATCATAAAAACTGACAAATAAAATATCATAAAATATCGTACTATTGGTTTATACATGTACTTCCAATAATACTATTACCTTACATAAGTCTTATCTTCAAATTCAAATTTATACTCTTAAAACTGTTAGATTTTTTTACACTAAAAATATAATGAATTTGAAGGTGTTGTAAATACTATGAAAGTACATTACAAATTTTACTAGAAATTTTTGTGAATATTCTTATTGATATATGGTTGTTGCTTGTACGAAAGCTTAAATCTATAGGATATATTCTCCTTTTTATTTTTCCCTGAAAATAAATACTATAGTATTTTTTATTTTTCCCTTGAAAACAACTACTACTTAATATGATGATAGGCTAAATAGTTTTTTTAGACGATAGACTGTACGTTTGTTTTCATATGTGTCGAAGGATGAACTCCGGACGGCGGGAAGTCTTGGTGACCCCTTTGAGGTTCGGCCAGGGAGTTGGTTCTCAGGGCGAATGCGGCGTCCGGTGGAAGATTGATAAAACAATTCAATGCTCGGGAGGCCGGGGGCCCCGGGCTGAGAGATAGCGGAGTTCGGACCGGTCCGTTAAAAGCGATCGGACCTGTCCGAATCCCAACGATGGCCACAAAGAGAGACAGGAGGCGTGACAGTTTCTGCCGCCCGGAGGCGTAATACCCTACTTCCTGTGTGTTTTGGCTATCTGGGAGAAATGAATCATGGGTCCTGTGTTACAAGGTGACCTCGGCTCGCGGCCGGAGCTGAGGGAAGAGGAATAGTGAGCGAGAGTGTGAGTAGAGAGCGGGTCCTAGCCAAGAGCCCTTAGTCCCTGCTTAATCTGAAGCTTTTTCCTTTTCTTTCAGCCGGGCATGGATCTCCTTTTATCGCCAAGGGAGTCCGAACAGTGCTAGAAATCATTGCTTAGAGGAAGCTAGCTTACCATCATCTCTGTCGCACGCACGCGGCCGCTGCCCACGCCGGCGAGCGGACGTCTAGTCCGCTGCTTGCTCGGCTGCTACGGGCGGCTGGAGCTGTGGTTCCGCTGGTCGCCATTGCCAGAGGTCTATCTACACGTCTTTGTCTGCACCTCGCTCCGCTGCGAGCGGCTGATGCAGAGCCACATCCGGTCGTTTACCGCTTCGGCTGCCGCGGGCGGCTGTGGCAGCAGCATGTCTGGTGATCTTGCCGCTTGGCCTGCGGGCGACAGATTATGAGATGTGACAGGCGTATGCTCCGCTCCACTGTCGGGAGACAGGCAGGAGGCGCCCCGTCGGTCTCGCCATTAATGGGGATTAGTTGGGAGCTGTTGTGCGCTCCCAGGGAACGCGCCCCGGACGTGGCGTGTGGGGTCCCGGGGGCTGGGGAATGTCCTCGGAACAAGAGCCCGAGGAAGACACACCCGGGCAGGACGCACCCGGGCACGGGTGGCGCACCCGGGCGAGGCACACCGAGCACGGGTGGCGCACCCGGGGAAGCGCTCCTGGGCCCAGGGGAAAGGACGCACGCCGGGCACGGGATGGGTGGCCGGCCACCCGGGGTCCCGGACCAGCGGCTCGGGCCCCGGCACTTAGCGTTGAGAGGCCGGCCGTAGCCGGCCGCCAATTGTGCAGAATGTGGCCAACGAGGTAGCCGACGTGGTAGAAGACCCATGAGACCCCGGGATCGTGACCCCTAGTCCCGTTTCGCTGACAGTGGCCCCTGAGCTCTGATTGCTCGCCGTGATCCGCCAGCGGGCGGGCAGGAACATGGCCAGTCTTGAAGAAACGAGGGGGACGTGGAGCCACCTGGTTTGCCGCGAGTGATGAGCTTGGTACTTCTGCGCACTCCGGACTTGTTGGCCTGGCTGTCAGATGTGGGCCCGCGGACTCGGGGCCCCGTGAGTGAACGCGGCGAATATGTGCCCGAAAATCGGGCGGGCCCGAGCCGGAAGATGGATATAACGCAATGACTTCCCGGAACCACTCTCGCGAAGGCGTCTGTCCGGGAACCGATATGTGCCTGGGACCGGGAGGGCCGATTGACCATCCGCCTAGGATTCGGGACAGTCGAACCCCTGCGCTTCGGACCGTCACCGATCGGTGGGCACTGATGCGAGTCTCACCATTTAACCAGTTCACGCCAGTCTTTATGAGGGTAATGGTGACAAACTCGCCATCTGTAATAGAAATAAAGTGACACAGAACCACCATAGGCTAATGATAGGACGCTGGCCGTCGTTACCTTACGTATCTGAGGACGTGCTCCGGACTACCTTGCTTACACGCTCATACTGAGGTCCCTTCCCGCGCTGTGGCCGAAAGCTGGGCGCCGGAATCAGCGCCGGGAAAAACAAGGAAACCGTTATCTAACCCTGGTGGAGGAGGAGTAACGCGCAAGTCCTTGGATTTCCATAGCTTGAATTGAGCCCGGTTAGTCTCAACAGTGTACTTCGGAATTACGCCGAACTGCCCACCCTCTTTAGATCTCGACGGCCTGGCGTAGCCCTGTGAGCGTCCGCAGCCAGAGAGCACCTGCGCGACGAGAACGTCTACTAGATAATGTGACCGAGTCCGCTCCATTCTGCTAGCAGGGTTCTAATCATAAGCCATGCTACGCCGAGCTCCTTGTGGATCCAGTTCATGCTGCTGACTCACGTAGGAAGCGTAAGGTAGCGCGTCTAAATATTTCCCTTCTGACCTCATAAACACTAAGGCGCAGGATGCCTGTCAGAACTTCGGGGCACCGCGGAGCAGGGCCTTCACTTCTACGCCACCTCCCGGACCTGCGGCGAACCCCCTATCGGACGGAACAGCACGGTGCCTCGGTCTTCGCACGTACACCCGCGCTGACCTCCCCCGTAATAAGCAGACCACATATCTCTAGGGCTCGCGGTCCGTGCTGTGCTGCCTTCATTTTGCACTGTCTTGTACAAAGAGGAACGAGTCCAGCCCGGCTCGTCTTGCTCGGCCTACTACAACGCCTGGTATCCGTACTCAATTGTGTATACTTTTTGTACCTTGCTTATTGTGTTGTTCGGGCTTTCGTGCCGCGTGGAGAAAGGGGCCTGAGCTCAGATAATAAATAGTTGTGTTTCATTTTGGGGCACCCTATTCCGGGCCCGGGAACGCCGAGCCTCCCGCCCGGTGTCGTCCGAATCGAGGTGCCCCCCGCACCGTCTAGCGCTCGATCGCTCGCTCAGCGCGTTGCCAGCCCCCCCCTCTCTGAACCGGTGCCCGGCGCGCGCAGCCTGTCTCGCCCCGGCGCAAGGCTGCCGGACGCTCCCTAGGGCCCGGGTTAAGTCTCGATCGGGCAGTCCCCGCGCCACTGCTGCGATTGCCTTGAGGGGCCGCACAAAGCTGCTCCGGGACGCCAGTAGGCAAACGGATGGTCTGGTTCCCAAGCGGACGGTCCGATTTATGCGACGGTTTAGGTCGATCCGACCGTAGCAATCGGACTTGTCGATTCCCAAACCGTGGACGGTCCGCACCCGAACTCGTCCCCCCGTCGCGGCCAGAGGCTCCGCCTGTCCCGTCGCCGGGAATTGGTCTAATCTGCCCTCACTGATAACCGTTGTCGAGAGTATTGGCTCTTCTCTCATCACTATTGCTATAGCGAATCGGGCATGTCCTCCCGAAGGCGTCTCTGTGGTCTGACCGTGGGTGGAAAAGATTACGAAAATAAGCATTTACCTCTCCGGAAAAAACGCGAGCCCAAGCCACAAGCGGGCAGACACGCATGCGGGGCTTGGGTCAGCGTCCAGGGTATTCCGGGAGGGATAACAGGTAGTCGTTGGTAGGGGATGATGATAATGCGCAAATCCGGCGCTGCAATGGGGCGGCGCTTATGCCTGCACGGGAATGGAGACTAGCAGAACGCATACACACGGAAAAAAGAAAGGAGGGGGCCTGGAGGAATTAATGTGCTTATGTAAAAGTGTATAATATGGGGCCCGGCAGCGTTGAGTTTTGGGAGACACGGACGCTGGCTGAAGCTCCGGCCTTAACAGGATTGTTACGGTAATGCGAAGGTGCTCGATGTTCAGGGATTGGAAGTGGGGTCCCTCTTCCCTGGCCAATTTACTGAGCCAGCCGGGGAGACACCGATCACAGGAGGGAAGTTTATTTTTCGGCCCGGTGAGGACAACGGCGGAGCTAGTCCCGACTGGAGTGATCGGGGCCGGACTTACGCTGTGATAACGTTAAGGCTTGCGGAACGGCGCTCGGAGCGAGGCGGCGGTCTCCGTTCCTGAGAAGTCGAAGGTTTGTCGAGCTGTGCTGTTGGTCATGGTCAACAGTCGTCGCTGAGCGCTGCACCCCGGGGAGCCGAAGTGAGCTCTGAGCAAGACGGCGCGGGCCATACACGCAGGAAGACGGGGTCCCGGTCGCCCCGGCTGGTGTGGTGACGATTGCCACAGACTGCTGGAGAATCGTCGATCCACTTGAGCCGTGTTTTGAGGTCGTTGTAGGACCTTGTCTTAGGCAGCGCGGATCTCGGCGTTCGTTACTCGAGTCCTGCCTTGCTAGCCAGGTGGGCAGGGGAGGCGAAGCAGGCTTGATGTCGCATCGGCGCGTATTCGCCGAAGAGCTTTAGAAGCGGTGAGTTGGTCGTGATATGCGGTTGGGGATTCGATGCGGTTGGTGATTCCCGGATGAACTTGAGCGCTGAATGCTTGTAGATGGTAATTACGGGGAACGTCCTCCGCCACTTCGTGAACTTGTGTGGCGACATCGATGCGATTATCTCCGACTGCAGGGATAGGGGGCGGATATGCGCCCCCAGACGCGAGGGCAGACAGGGGGATCACATGGAGTGCTTGTGCCGCTGGTGTCTGTTTGGCGTGAAACTGGCACGCGTGGCAGCGCTGGATGTTATCGAGGTCGAACGGTCTGCAAAGTGTAGGCAATAAATCTTGCGAAAGCTTACACAGGGGATTCGAAATGCGGCGTGTGGGAGCCATGGGCCAGGTACTCTGGCAGCATATGGGCCACTCGGATAGAGGATGGGCTAGCCTGTAATTAGAGATTAGCTGATTGGTAAACTGTCGCCTTGTATAGAAAAGATATACAGTCCTAGTCGGTGCGTTATATCTCAAGGGGAGATTCTAGTCGAATCGATGGGACCACTTGTAACCTGTCTCCCAGTATATAAGGGGAGCAGGGGCCCTTTTATGGGGCAGGTTGGATTGTTCCCAGAATCACCAAACATCCTCAAAAGAATACATCACAATGGACGTAGGTTTACTCACATTGAGGGCCTGACCAGTATAATTCATGTGTTCCTTGCAATCCACGATTTCCATCCGCCGAGTAGCCATCATTTATTGCCGGTGTAAAACTCGACAGTTGGCAGGCCAGGAGGGGATTCGGCAGATAATATCAAAGCTCAATGGATCCACCAACGGAGTCGACGGCGCAAATTATCTTCCCAGAGATACAACTACTGAGGCTCGATTAGTGCCAATGTTTGGATCTCAACTTGGCGACACGGACTCGATCCACCGCGAGAACAGCCGACTCCGCGCGTCGGCCACACGACGTGCGGAGATCTTCGAGACATGCTGCGGATCTCCATAGGCCGAGTCCAGGACAGACTTTTCTTTCGATTTCGACTGGACTTTTTTTTTTTTTTTTTGTTCTGACCGGGGATCGGGCCAAGAAAGGAAGAGACGTCAATTTACGTTCGGACTCGGCGAAGCCTCGGTTCTAAATCTACATCGACGCGACCGTCCTGGAGTTCAGACTCGATACGCCCGAGCACTCGAGATCGAATTAGGGAGGTAGGATTGTAATCCCATCCAATTATGCTGACTTCGGACTCTCAGTCAGACTACAATCGAAGTCAGACTAACGATTCAGTGGATTCCCGACTCTAGTCGGACAACATTCGGCAGCTCTCTCCGCAGAGCATTTTCATGGAAATCAAAGGCTCTACTATCAAGAATCATGCCGACTACGCAACACAAGAGGAGGAGGCAGCCGACTACAAGACAACAGAGAAGAAGCAAGAGCCTGCACGCTCGCAACATGAGAACTAACGAGGCTGGGAATGCTCAGCAACAATCATCCAAAATCGCGTCGGGACAGAATTTCGCCACACACGCAAAGACTCGTGGCCGCTAAAACTCTGCTGACACGCCCGTTTGTCCTGATACAGGACACCGACTATGCAGTAAAAGCATGCTCACCGTTGCTGCATGAGCAGCAAGCAGTCGGGCGATTATCATACTGAAAAACGGTCAGCTCCAGCAGCAGTCTCACCACCTCAAAGGCCGTGAGTGGCGTCTAGTAAGGTGTACAGAGTCGCCCATCGCGTCACTTCGGCACTCAAACGACTGGAGCCTCTCCGAGGCGACAAGGCGGTGACGCTAGCCAGGACTAACATGGCACGCAACAAGGAAGACGAGCACGCCGCTGGAAGATGAAAAGAGTGTCGGCCCCACGCGAGCGTTTCATCACGCCGTCATCGAGTGGAGTCCTCATCAGATGGGAGGAATACAGCCTTCACCAGGAGTTCACAAAGGTCGACTGGCGCGGGTTTCCAAAGCTACAGGCATGAAAAACGATGGAGACAATCCCGAGTCTGGCTTCACGGTTACTACCCTGGCGATCGAGAGTGGAGGAACAAAGTCATGGCTAACTACATCAGTCGCTTTAGCCATCAGGCGAGACAATGGGCTAACAGGACTTCCCAGCAATAATGGCTCCTGGGAGAACTCGGGAACGCTCATCGCAACTTCCAGGGGAATACGAGAGACATCTGGTACGACTATATATAATTGCAATCAAAGGAAGAAGAGTCTCTTGTGACTTCATTAAGAGGTTCTCTGGAAGAAAACATTCAATCGAATGTAAGGATGAGGTCGTCAATCACCCGCCTTCGAAAAGGAATTTAAAGACACTCGTTATAGACAATTCAACTTCGAAGCCTCCACTCTGTCAAGGTTTATTCGACATGGCGAACAATACGCGACTCAGCCACGTGTTGCTGAGGCCCTTGAAGAAAAAGGCATCCCTGAGATAGAAGCGAGAGGACACGACGACGCGGTCCCCGACTAAGCTGGGAATCAGAAACGCAAGTCAATGGTTCTTGTGCAGTCGGTAAATCTCGTCTTCGACTTTCAACAACTAGATTATCAGAACACAAGTGAATGCTCAGCGGGCTCAAGCCAAGCGGATGGATTCCATCCCAATCGAAGTAAGTGCTTCTGATAAATATTTCTTCACTCGGCTTGCATTGCTGGCGCTTAACTAATAGTGGTACACGTTGCACATTTTACTTTCCTCTATTTTGCTCTTAAATGTAAAAGTTCTCGAGTAGGATAAATCCCGATCCGTGAAACTTTGCTCATGTAAGACGAACTCAATCACCCAAAAGGTGTCTGGGAAAGTGCCAAGAGCCAATCCCGACGCTAGGAGGGCTAATGATAGTCGGGCAGAGTGTTTAAAACGTAAGGGGTCAACTACTCGAGAAATTAATCAAAAGAGGAAGAACGTATTTACATATATTGTAAATACATTTTATTCGGGTGATTTTTTCATACATGATGCTATACGGTATCTTTATAGTGCGGGCACAGCTCCAAATGCGTGACAGGAACCGGGCTTATGGCTATCTCCTACGCTCGGGGTGGACAAATTGCAAGAATCATCAGGGATGCTCCATGAGCTATTGACCGGGTGTTATGCAAAGTGGGACGTATCTTCCTGGTACGCTCATAGGGGCTAATAACTGACTCTGGTGCCAGTCAGAGTTCGGTTACTATCGACTGGTGGGGTGCCCATGAGGGGTCGCCAGCCGAATCCTATGCTCATGCTAGATCGGTACTTGTTTGTCAATCTGTTAGGTAGGTTGGCGCCCATGAGGTCCCAGTCGATATCTATGCTATGCAAGGTTGGACTAGCTTGTATAATTCTGTTGGGTAGGGTTATGTGCGGGGTCCGCCAAGCCGAATCCTATGCTAATGCAAGGTCAGATCACCTGCCTGGCTTTCAATCAAGAGAAGTAATGTAAAGCGCATCGCGGATTATCATTGCACTGCGTAACTGAGGAGGGCAAGCAGATCTGCAACTGATCTACTCGGCTGTCTGTGCACCAGCTGCATCCAGAAACATAAGTTTGAAAGTTGCGAATAAGATTTTCTCTGGCTGATGGAGGTTATGACACACAAATTCATCTGATGCGATGGATGATACTTCTATAGAGCTATGCCGGATAGGTCGGTCAAGGCCGGCTTATTGGATAGCACACCAAATAGAGTTCTTTACAGTAGATGCTCATGTGGCCGCCGCAGACTGAGTTGAAACTAGGGTGGTGCACCAACAAGGACTGATGAGGTAAACAGATAATGCTTGGAGCCTTATTGTAAACATAATATTTGGGGATCTGTTTTATCCAACAGTCTGGGGAATAATCTTAAAGGATACAGCGGTCTTATTAAATGGGGATGCAGGTATTTTCTCCGGGTCACCTGACTGCTGGTCTATTTCGTAAGTGGTACTTCGACCTAATGCGTGGCACAGGTTTGCCATGACACCTATCCAAGCGACATGAGCTGAGAGTCTATAATTTGAGTAGTGCACTACTCGGGAGAGACTATAGATTTTCTCATTTCGCTCGACATGAATGCGAGGAGTCTAACTTTCGAGTAGTATACTACTGGGAAAGACTATAAATAATATAGATATATATATATAAGATGGGAGCACTCGGAAAGACTATAAACACTTTTCCAGCTGATGAAGCTGAACGAGTCTATTTTCGAGTAGTCTAATTTGGGAAAGACTTAAATATTCGGGGACATGATGCGAGAGTCTGATTTCGAGTAGTAACTACTGGGAAGGACTATAACCCTATCCCTGACATGAGCTGATAGTCTTGTATAACGGTAGTTCCTATTCGAAGACATAATAATTTCGGTTGACATGATCCCGAAGAGTCTCATATACCAGTAGTAAAACTACTCGAGAAAAAGACTTTCAGTTAAAGATCTTTTACTTTATGTTTATTGTCTCACTTAAGGCACAAGTCGGGGGCTAAACACATATAGGTGCACCTATTGGCGCACACTATCATACATCTACTGGAGCCCTTCATAGCTCGCTGCAGCTGACATGAAGGGGCTCGGGAAGAAGACTACTCGGACAAAGAGTACTCGGGAGCAATGCACTCGGGAAGACTTCAGCCGTGAGGATGAGCAACTCGGCTCAATGTGCATCCAATTATGAAGGTCTCGGGGGCAACTGTGGGAGCCATGGGCCCCGGGTACTCTAAATGGCAAGCATATGGGCCACTCGGATAGAGGATGGGCTAGCTGTAATTAGAGGATATAGCTAGATTCGGCAGACTTCGCTTGTATAGAAAGAATATACAGTCCTAGTCGGGTGCGTTATATTTCTAAGGGGAGATCTCCTAGCCGTCAATCCGATGGGGACTCCTACTTGTAACCTGTCCCAGTATATAAGGGCGGCAGGGCGCCATGAGGGCAGGTTGAGTTGGTTCAACAGAATGCACAATAGACATCTCAAAGAATACATACACTGGATGTAGGTATTACTCAATTGAGGGCTTGAACCAGTATAAAATCTCCCTTATGTTCCTTTGCAATCCACCAAGTTTCATCCGCGAGTAACCCATATATATTTATTGCCGGTGTAAAACAGTCGTGTCGGCGTGACTGCAATTCCTTGTGGATTGTCGACGAGGATCTCGACGCGGAGTCACCGGGATGCACTTGAGCAGGACGGCCGTTGGCGGCCACGGTAGAGGTCTTCTACCATGATGTAGCAACTGGACAAGCGCGATCCTTTCGCTTCCCGCTCATCTTCGGGGGAAATGCGCTCGGAGTAGATAGGCCGGATTTCTGCATCCAGGAAGGCGCAGCTGGCGGCGCAGAGGAGCGAATCCTGAGGCAGGGAGGTGTATCTGGCTCGGACCCGGGCTCGGGGGCGGTCCCCAAGGTCTTTGCATGAACTGATAGATAATTGAAGTTGGACCTCCATATCACCATATGGATAAATACCAGGAACAAATCTGTTATTTCGCACTGAAACTAATCTAAATGGATAGCTACATATATTAAAATTAAGAGTAAATTATGTGTATTTAGCTAGTTGTTACAAATGGGGAGTAAGTTTACTTCTAACAAAGGATTGTAATATTTCTCTCATCGAAATGAATTTGCTGTTTACTTTAAATGGCATAAATGTATAGCAAAAGAAAATCACTGACGCTATGCAAAAGCTTTGAAACGGTTTGTACCATCAAAGTGACAAGGAAGTGTTTTTGTTCTTTGTAAGCATCCTATATCTTTAGAAGATCCATGTACTGTTGTTGAAAGATGAAAGAACCTGCGAGCATACACAGCTTTTTAGCACTGGTTAAAATAAGCAAAATCATAGCATGGAGTCGACCTTCTGGGATGGCAAAGTTTCCCTCAGCTGGTCAAGAACGGAGGCAACACATAAAAGTTGGAAATTTGACGGCAACAACTACCTGGCTAGTTTAGCATGAGCCTCGCTTGCAAAAGACTACAACTTTTCGCAAATGGAGAATGCAACTGTTGTCAATTGAAGCATCCAAAAAAGGGGAACCTAGCGTATGATCTGACAGACAATATGTTGCAAAGTGATTAACTAATATTTATAGTATTAACATTATGCGTTAGGGTAATAGAAAAACTAACATTTGACAAATAGCTGGACAAGCCTTTTTCACACAATGGCTTTAGATAGTCCTTTGGGGGCTGGTCTTCTGTAGAATTACTATGGGTCAGCAAAGAAGCCTCTCATGAATGTATCTTTTGGTGGGCAGGCAATGATCTTTTATGCAGGAAATTGGAATTCATGATGTTCTGGATCCAGTCGATGCACCCAACACATGTTCTTGCATGAAAAGAAAATCACATGTAAAAGATATAGTCCGGACCATCTCACGCTGTTCGGATGGTCGTACTGTACAAATTGTTGCATTTCACATTATAATAGTCGGACATCTCACATGTTTCGAGGTCCGTACTATATACAATTGTTGGCATTTCACATTATATAGTCCGGACATCCTCACCATGTTCGACGGTCCGAACTGCACAAATTGCCATCTTCACATTATATAGTCGGACTCTCAAGCGTTCGATGGTCCGTTGCGCTATATCAATTGTTGCCATTTCACATTATATCGTCGACATCACCCTGTTGGACGGTCCGTACTGTCAAATTTTTGCCATTTCACATTTATGTCAGACCATCTCACACTGTTTCAGACGGTCCGAAACCGTACAAATTGCATTTCACATTACCTAGTTCGGAGCATCTCAAGATGTTCGACGGTCGCACTGTACAAAATTGTTGCCAATTTCTACATTTATAATCAGATCCATCTACACAATGTTCGGACGCGGCCTCTTCAGTACGTATCGGGAAGAAACATCAATCTTGGCGTTCTATGTGGTGAAGCATAATACGTCGGAACTAACAGCGTACTCTCCAGGTTCACAGATATATTATTGGGAATTTCGACCCATCGAGATGTAAAACCTAGAAATTTCAACCAATTTTGGATCGAATTACAATTTCAAAATTAAATTTCTCAAAAGCATTGGAATTACTCGAGATCGAATTTCAGACGGTTCAAAATTTACGATTTTGGATACGTTTTGTCAGATTGTAAACCCTCAAATCTCGATTTTGCGGTATCCGTTGCCTCTTTCGTACGTTTTGTTTCGAAGAAGAATCTTTCATTAGATAAACAAGACTGTAAACATTGGAGAAATTGTACGATCCATATGAACAAACGTACAGTCTATACGTGTAAAAAACCTATTCAGCCTTATCATCATATGTAGTGTTTTCAGGAAAAATAAAATACTGTGTATTTTATTTTCAGGGAAAATAAGGAGAATATATCCTATAAGATTTAAGCTTTTGTAGCACACCGTATATCAATAATAACAAATATCAACAAAAATTTCTAGAAAAATTTGTAAATGTACTTTCAATAGTATTCAAACTTCAATTTCATTATATTTTAGTTGTAAAAAATCCTAACGTTTAAGAGTATAATTTGAATTTGAAGATAAGACTTTATATTAGGTATATGTATATTGGAAGTACATGTATATCTTTTTTTTTAGAATTTTTATGATATTTGTTAGTGTTGTGCAAGGAGGAAAACTTGTGTGTATTAGGATTCATGTCCAAATAAGAGCATTTTGTATTGGTCCTTAAAAGTGAAATTCATCTCTATTTTGCTCTGTAATGTTCTTCTTCTGAAAGAAAGCATATAATAGCAGCTAAAAAGAGTGGTGTCAGTTTGCAAATATGGGTAATGAGGATAAACCTGATATCCTCTAGAATATAGTGGATATCGCGCTTTCAATTCTTGTTTTGATATCCTGATATTCTTATCTTACTCCATCATATTACTACTATGTATTATATGCATCATATTTTAGTTATATTGGGCAGGGCATGCATGACAGGTTTCAGTTCAGGTTTCTAACCAATGGGACCAAACTTTCAGGGCAGTTCATTATGCATGTCTGGGAACAGTAATACATGGCAATGATGCACCAGAAGACATTAAGGAGGTACAAATGTGGACCAGTAAATGCAACAAAAGAAAATGGAAAGTAATTATCTTTGTAACTACAAGATATGATGCCACATCAGAATATCGAAAGATCCAAACTGGTCAAGACATTGGCATTGTGTGAGAAAGCATAGCTTGAGTAGCCCGTGCACAAATGTGGATACATAGACAAGAGCGTCAGATTTTTGGCTCTTTCAATTTGTGAATGAGAATAAGCCACAGCATGCGCATCAACGAAGCAGTGTACTTCGTTGATTAGCGGTCGGCGGGTTAATTCCGCCGTTCTCTGATTTCTTCTTCCAGGTGCTGGAGACGTATGAGGTGCAGATGTTGCACTTGACCCCAATGCCGTGATGGTGCTGGGGTTTTCGCACATATTGTGTGAAATGTTTGGTGGGCGTCATGCCTCGGTGGACTTTTCCGCGCTACTTCACCATGAAGAGCGCGTCGAAGAACAAGGCCACCGACCTGCCTGAGCGGGTAGGCTGCGTATACTTCCACGGCCGCCCCGGCGTCGAGTTCATCCCGATGGTGCTAAAGAATAAATGGGATTTGTGGCGCCAGAACTAGGTCTACATCGGCGTCGACGCCAACGACCGGCTTCGGCTCCCGGCCGCGGCGGCCCAGAAGGCGAGAAGCTGCGAGTCACCGCGAAGACGCGCGGTTCGCGCCAGTGTTGGCGTGCATCGCTGACCTGGTGGCCGGGGTTGGACGCATACATGGCATCGGGATTTCCTCAACCGGCGACTGGCGCCGCTCAGCCGAAGGTCCCGGCCATGTTGGTGTACACCGGGCCCAAGGACATCACCAGGACCACCCCGACAACCTCAGCGGGGCGGCGATGGGCCTGCTGATGGCGTCGGTGCTGAAGGAGGGGCGCGGCGGATCGCGCGCTCCCGGCGGCGTGACGCGCTTTGCACTGACCGCGGGCGGGGCGAGGATCAGAAGGCCCTCCGCGATTCGACGCCGTGGGCATCGTCGTCTCGCAGGTCACCCCCAAGATCGTCGAGGTACTCGACGCTCGGGGGGGAGAAGATGTGCGACCGAAGAGCCGGTACTGTTGAAGAAGGAGGGGAAGTGGTCCGTGGGTCCCGATTAGGATTCGCGGCGTCAAAAAGAGTGAGACTGCGCTCCGGCGGCCGTTGTCCCAGCCACTACTCCCTGGGCCACACGGATCGCGGGCTGACCGGGGCCATTGTGGCGGTCCCCGACGTGGGGGCGATAAGACGCCTCGGGCACGGGGGGCGACGTTGAGCAGGCGCCGGGAGCACCCGAAGCTCTGTCCGGCCCGGCCCTGGGCGCGTCTCTAGAGGCGGGACTCGCGGTGGCGACAGGCCACTTTTGGGGCCAAGCTGTGGAGCTTCAAGGGCCGGGCTAAGTAAGCGCCTCAACTCTATTCGCCTTCTCGCTCAGCACGTTTCCCTTGTGTTTCCCGCTAGCTCTTATCTGTCGGTCGGCCTTACAGGAAGAGCCAGGGGCCGACCGATGGCGCGCGCCCGCGGAGGCGGCACTAGGGACGTGCCGATGGCGTCGCCGCGTCCCGCCGCGCCCCGCCATCGCGGGTGCGGTGGTGGATATGGAGGCCGCGGTGGCCACGCCGGGCGGGCTCGCGGACCGACTGTGGGTCCCCGCTGCGGGGGGAGAAGGGGACGCCAGGCCCCGCCGTGTCCCACGAGGGGGAGCGGGCCTGGTCCTTTTTGCTGCGCCGCGACCAGGCGGGCGCGCGGGCCTGAGACGCTGCACGCCGCGCTGGGGCAACTAGTTGTCGCCGCCGCGAAGTACAGGTGGCGGCCGTCTCGAGCAGCGGCGAGTCCGCTTGGCTCCGGGCGGAGCTCAAGAGCAGGCAGGCAGCGATTGCGGTGGCAGCGGAGGGGCTCACTGTCAGTACGGTTGCCACCGAAATCCTCGTGGCGACCCGCTGGCAGGAAATCGAGGCGGCGGAGGGGTGCATCGCCCAAGTGGAGGCCGCCGCCAAGGTCGCCGCCGACGAGACCTCCCGCGCCCGTCCGAGGTGGAGGCGCGGGAAAAAGAGATGACCTCCCGGGAGGACCGTCTCCGGGGCAAGGAAGCCGATCTCGCGGCCCGGGAGCGTGAGGTCCACGCGTGGGAGGAAGCCGCAGCGATCAGCGAGGAGGCCGCCAAGCTTTCCAGCGCCATGGCCCAGGACGGCGTGAGGCGCCTCCAGGGCCAGGAGAAAAGGCTGGCGTCTTGGGAAGAGAGCCTCGCAGGACGGGAGGCCGACCACGACGCGAGGCGGAGCAGGTGAAGATGCTAGCCGCCGAGCTCGATGCCAAGTCGAGGCCCTCGGGAGCGAGAAGTCTGGAGGACAAGGCCCTGGCGGACGCGGAGATGGAGAAAAGCAGGTATCTGAGGCTGGAGCGCCAGGGCGGCTCCCCGCTATTGACAAGTGCGGCCAGCTCAGCCGAGAAGCTGGCCAGGGCGGAGAAACGGCTGAGGTTGGCGCACACTAGCCTCGCCCTCCGGAAAGGAGCTCGATGGCGAGATCACAACCTGCCTGGGCCAGTATGGTTCCAGGTCCAGAGGTGCCTCAAGCGCAACGGGTCTGGGCGCCCCCGCAGAAGACCGATCTGCCCGCCAGGGCCGGATCGGGGGGCTGGTGGAGTTCGGCGAATTGGTGGACGCGCTGGACACGCTCACCCAGCGAATTCATGAAGTTTTGGAGAAGGAGGGAACAGAACTCGCCACGCAGGTGCAGAGTACGTCCTCGGTGCTACCCGGGCTCGGAACGCGGATTTTCTCCTAGCCCCGCACTCGAGGGGTTCCGGCCAAGGGGGAGGAGGATGCACGGAAAGCCGTGGGGCGATCCGCTGCAATGGTAGCAGGTTCTTCGACCGCGGCGAGCGCCCCGAGGAGCCGATGACTGACGAGGAATCCGAAGAAGACGGCAGTTCCCTTCGAAAACCGCCGGGGTCCGGCCGAGAAGATGAGTGAGCCCCCCCCCCCCCCGGATGGCAACATCTCCCGGCCTGCGTCATGCTTGCGCTCCAATTTGCCTATCTTGTACAAGGAAAAACCATTTGTATATGTATGTAATGATGTTTATATTTTTCACACCTTGGATTATTGTGTTGCCCGCTCCGGAAACTCAGCCAGGTGATTCGGACGGTCCGATCTGTGGGGGACGGTCCGATCTTAGGCATTCGGTCCGTCCGACTTGGGGTGACCGGTTAGACCGGTCACCGGTCCAGATCCCGCTCCCCCACACGGGGGACGGCTGGGGTTGCCCCTGGGACGGTTAGGTCCGTCTACGACCCGTGGCCCTCCACGTCCCGGGCGCTACTGGCCCCGGGGCGCTGCATAGGTTAGGTAAGGCCAAAGCGTTAAGCTCGTGCCCTTTGACTCGCCGGGAGCCTCTCGGGGACTGACCTCGACCGGGCGCGGGGTCGCTAGGTAGCGAAGCACTCGGCGCCTTGGCGGTGGCCGGGGAGGAGCTGTCCGGCCGGGCACCACTGCCCGCCC
This sequence comes from Oryza meyeriana var. granulata, assembly GCA_003991445.1. Classification (NCBI taxonomy): domain Eukaryota; kingdom Viridiplantae; phylum Streptophyta; class Magnoliopsida; order Poales; family Poaceae; genus Oryza; species Oryza meyeriana. The sequence goes on along the minus strand of RYFJ01001674.1, from coordinate 13,112 downwards.
CGGGAATCTAAGCTGGCCCGATGGGGGGCGCTGCCCAAGACCCCGGGGCATCGACAGTGTCCGGGGCGCGGTCCACGACCCAGCCATCAGGCCACGGCAACCGGGGCAGCATTGACCCAGCAGCCCATGTGCGCGGCTTCGGCCAAGTTCCGCTTGCGCCCGGGGCCGAGGGGAGCGAAACGCGTGGCCATACAAACGAAGGAAGGATAGATAGCCGAGCGAAGCATAAAGTTGAGTAAGATGCGTATCTGGATGTTGGAAAGTGTGGTGCAGCTGCGCGGGCACGACCTCGGGGCCAGGAGCACCGCGAGCTCTAGGCTGGGCACGAGGACCGTCCGGAGATGGGACACCTCGGGCCCCTGTCCCGGGGACCTTCCCTAGGCACGCTTGCTCGGCCCCGGTCTGGAGGACCTTCCGGGTGCTGAGCCGAGCACCCTACTTAAGTCTGCCGGGGAAGATCTAGTCGCACACGATGAACTGTGAGAGTACTTGGCTTGTCTCCTTGTCCATTCCATGCTATGAACCGTGGGGTCGACCACCTCCGAAGGCGTCCTCAGGTCGCGATCGTGCAGAGGAAAGGATTACGCATAAGCATTTCGCCCCAACCTCCGGAAAGAACCGACCCCGAAACTAGCAGGCAGGGCATCGGAGCCGCAGGGACACGGGCGCCTCCCGGAGGGCGCCATCAGGTCCCGCGAGGTCGACAACACCCTGGACCTAGTACGTCGGGGCACGATTACTCGTCGGTAAGGGACGGATGATAATGCGCAAACCCCAACCGCCGCACGGGGCGCGGCCGGATATGCCTCCAAGGGATGGGACCACCCACCGAACACACAGAAAAGGACAAAGACAACACCAGGAGGATATTAAAGCTGTTTATAGAAGTGTCACATGGTGCCCTGGCCAAGTTTTGGAGGAAAGGACGATATTTTTATTGTCGATGTTTTACACCGGCAATAAATATATGGGGCTAGTCGGCGGATGGAAACTCGGTGGATTGCAAAGGAACACAGGGAGATTTTATACTGGTTCAGGCCCTCGTTGTGAGGTAATACCCTACGTCCAGTTTATATGTATTCCTTTGAGGAATTATGGTGGCGATTCTGATGAACCGTATGGCCGTGAGCTTATGAGTGCTCGTGCCCTCAGGGGGCGCCCTGCCTCCCCTTATATACTGGGGGACAGGGTTACAAGGTAGGAGTCCCCGTCGGATTACAACTAGGAGATCTCCCCTTAGAGATATAACGCACCCGACTAGGACTGTATATTCCTTTCTATACAAGGCGAAGTCTGCCGAATCTAGCTATATCTCTAATTACAAGGCTAGGCCCATCCTCTATCCGAGTGGCCCATATGCTTGTCATGAGGTACCCGGGGCCCATGGCCCACAGTAGCCCCCGAGACTTCATAGTTGAGTCACAGCTGATGCCAAGTGCTCATCCTCCACGGTGAAGTCTTCCCGAGTGGCATTGCTCCGAGTGCTCTTTGTCTGAGTGGCTGGCTTCCCGAGTCCTGCTTCATGTCAGCTGGCAGCGAGGCTATGAAGGGCTCCATGTAGATGTTGGAATAGTGTGCGCGAATAGGCGCACCTATTAGGTGTAGCCCCGACTTTGTGCTTAATTGTGAAAACAATTAAACATAAAGTCAAAGATCTTTAACCTTGAAGTCTTTCCCGAGTAGATTACTACTGGTATATGAGACTCTTCGGTATCATGTCAACCGGAATATGATTTATAGTCTTGCCGAGTAGGAACTACTCGTATGTGGGACTCTTCGACTTCATGTCAGTCGGAATGTAGGTTTGTAGTCTTGCCGAGTAGGATTACTCGTATATGGGACTCTTCAGCGTCATGTCAGCTGGAAAGGGGATGTTTATAGTCTTTCCCGAGTAGTATACTACTCGAAAATCAGACTCGTCGGCATCATGTCAGCGGAATGATTATTTATAGTCTTTCCCAAGTAATATACTACCGAAATTAGACTCATCAGCTTCATGTCAGCTTTGGAAAGGTGTTTATAGTTCTTTCCGAGTGGCGTCCATTCGGAAGTTAGACTCTTCAGCTCGTCAGCTGGAAGATTGTTTATAGTCTTTCCCGAGTAGTATACTACTCGAAGTTAGACTCATCCGCGTCAGTGTCAGCGTCGATGTCGGCTAAGATAGTGCTGCTCATGGCAACTGGTGGCCACGCATGTAGCCGAGTACCACTGTATGAAAATAAATCCATACGTGTTAGGTGTACTCGAGAGAGATACCTGCATCCAATTTAATGAAGACCAGCTTGTGATCCTTGTAAGGATGTATCCTCGAGACCTGGTGGATAAGACAGATACCCAAACATATATGTTTAGCAATAAGGCTCTCATGAAGCATATCTGTTTACCTCATCGGTTCCTGTGGGTAGCACCAGCGCTATAGATTTCAACTCAGCCTGCGGGCGGCCCATATGGAGCATGCTACTGTAGGAACTCATATCTTGGTGGCTGCTACCAAATAAGCCGGCCTGAGCGACCTATCCAGGCATAGCTCTAGAGAATATCATCCATCGCATGTCAGGATGAGTTTTTTGGTGTTGGTAACCGCAATCAGCTAGAGAAATCCTTATTCGCAAGCGCTTTCGACTTACGTTCTGGATGCAAACTGGTTGCCACGTAGCCTGAGTAGGTATGAATGCAGGATCTGCTTGCCCTCCTCAGGTGTGACACAGTGCATGAGAACTCCGATGCACTTTGACGATATAAGTCTTCTCTGACTTGGGTAAAGCCGAACAAGGTATCCGAACCTTGCATTAGCAAAGGGTTTCGGCTGGCGACCCTCATGGGGCGTACCCTATCCAACAGAATTATAGCCAAGCTAGGCCCGAACCTTGCATTAGCATAGGATTCGCTAGCGACCCTCATGGGGCGTACCCAACCTGACAGAACCATGACCAAATAAGGTACCCGACCTAGCATTAGCGTGGATTCGGCTGGCGACCCTCATGGGCGTACCCTATTTAGCCGAGTGGTATACAGCCCCGACTGGCGCCGGGGCCGATTGTTGGCTCGCATGGAGCGTAGTCGGGAAGATGACGTCCGACTGGCGCAAGTACTCGGTGAGTAGCCCTCATGGAGCATCCGAGTGTATTTTGGCAGACTTGTCCAGCCCCGAGCGTAGGAGATGGGCTCGTAGCCCTGAGTTCCTGTCACGCGTATCCGGAGCTGGCCTGCAATATAAGATATCGGATGAGTAGCATCTGATGATGAAAACAATCATCCGAATTAAATGTATTTTACAATATATGTAAATACGTGTTCTTCCTCTTTTGATATTAATTTCCTCGAGTAGTTGACCCCTTACGTTTAAGCACTCTGCCCGACTAGTCATAGCCCCCTAGCGTCGGGAGTTGGCTCATGGCTCTTCCCAGCACGCGTTTTGGGTGACTTGAGTTCGTCTTACATGGAGCAGAGTTTCACGGATCGAGATTTATGCTACTCGAGTACTTTTGTAATCATTTAAGAGCAAAAACGGAAAAAAGTAAATGCGCAGCTTGTACACCTATTAGGTGTAGCGGCTGTGGCACTAGCAAGGCCGAGTAAGGAGATTTATCAGAAAGCGACTTAGCTGTTCGGTATTTGGAGTGGGGGATGCCATCCTTGCGTGTTTGAGCTTTGAGCCCCCGAGCATGTCGCTTGTTGTTCTGATAATCTTCAGTTGTTGAAGGTCGAAGGCGGTTGTGACCGACTGCCACAATAGAGCCGTCTGACTTGCGTTTGCGATTCCCAGCTTTAGTCAGGACCGCGTCGTCGGTGTCGTCCGCTTCTTCTGTCAGGTGACTTTTTGTCATCAAGGGCCTCGCAACAGCGTGAGCCGAGTCGGCGTACTTGTTTGCCATGTCGAATAGGGCCTTGACAGAGTTGGGAGGCTTCCGAGTGAATTTGTCGATGAACGAGGTGTCTTCTGACTCCTTTTCGAAGGCGGCGATGATGACCTCGTCCTTGATCTTCGGGATTGAGTTCCTCCTCTCAGAAAACCTCTTGATGAAGTCACGAAGAGACTCGTTCTTCCTTTGGAGCCAACTGATATAGGTCGTACTCGAAGATGGCCTCTCGTATGTTCCCTGGAAGTTGGTGATGAACCGTTCCCGGAGTTCTCTCCCCAGAGCGATTGATCGCTTTGGGAGTCCTGTTAGCCATGTCCTTCGCTGAGTCGGCTAAAGCGACTGGGAGGTAGTTAGCCATGACTTTGTGATTTCCTCCAGCTGCTCGGATCGCCAGAGTGTAGACCGTGAGCCAGGACTCGGGATTGGTCTTGCCGTCGTATTTGTCGATGCCTGTAGGCTTGAAACCCGGCGGCCAGTCGACCTGTTGTAGCTCCTGGGTGAAGGCTGGTATGCCTCCATCGTCATGAGGACTCCGACCCCGACTGACGGCGGCGAAACCGCTCGTGATGGAGGCCGAAATGCTCGTTTCGTTCTTCCAGTTGGCGTTGCTCGTCTTCTTCTCGTTCGCGGCGCCGACATTGGTGTCCTGCCGAAGATCATGCCATAGTTGGCCTCGGAGATCCCGTTGTCCCGACGGTCACTTCGACGTTGTTGTTTGGGTCCGAGTGACGTCTGACGTGCCGCCGTATGCAGCTGACTGGAGCAGAGCCGCGGCGTCGCTTTGAGGTAGACGAGACTGCCGTTGGGAATGTCGACCGATTGGTCGGTATGAGGGTATCGCCGACTGCTGGTGCTGCTGACATGCAGCAGCGGTAAGCATGGCTTTTATCCTTGCGATCGTCGGGGTGGCCTGGTGATCAGGCCCAAGTTGGACCGTGTCCAGTAGGGTTGCGGCGGCCACGATGTTCTGTTGTGGCGTGACGAAGACGTCGTGGTCGCCGACATCGGTTTGGAGGGCTTGTTGCTGAGCAGTCCGCCCGGCTCTGCGCAGATCGTCGTTGCGGGCGCGCAGGCGTCTTGCTTCTTCCTCTTGTTGTTCTCGCAGTCGGCTGGCCTCCTCCTCTTGTGGCTCGTGTCGTCGGCACGATTCCTGAATAGGAGTCGAGCCTTTGGATGCCATGAAAATTTCTCGTGGCGGAGTGAAGCTTGCCGAGCTGGTATCCGACTTAGAGTCGTAGTCCGACTGGAAGTCGGAGTCCGACTGAGAGTCGTAGTCGGAATAGTTGATGGGGGTGATTACCACTCGACCTCCCTAGACCCGATCTCGAGCGGCTCGGGGCCGTTATCCGAGTCGAACTCCAGGGGATCGGGTTTGCCGCGTCGGACGTAGTTGTAGATATCCGCGGCGTCGCCGAGTCCGAACGGGGAAATTGACGATTCTCTTCTTCTCGGCCCGATCTCGGCCGGCTCTAAACCGAGTCCGAGTCGAACACTGAAAGGAAGAGTTGTCCCTGGCTCGGGCGTATTGGAGATCGCCGGCAGCATGTCATCGAAGATTGCCGCAGCGTCGTGTGGCCGACTGGCGCGGAGTCGGCTGGTTCCTCGACCGGTTGGATCGTCCGTTCGGCCAAGGTGAGATTGCCGATCTGGTCGATGACGTCGAGGCTTCTGAATGCGTGATTGTATCTCCGGGGAGAGTTTCCGCGTCGACTTGGTTGCTGGATCCATCGAGCTTGTAGATCGCGCCGAACCCCTACCTGGCGCCAACTGTCGATGTTTTACACGGCAATAATATAATGGGGCTAGTCGGCGGATGGAAACTCGGTGATTGCAAAGGAACACAAGGAGATTTTATACTGTTCAGGCCTCGTTGTGAGGTAATACCCTACGTCCAGTTTATATGTATTCCTTTGAGGATTTGTGCGATTCTGTGAACCGTAACTTATCCTGCCTCAGGGGGCCCCTGCCTCCCTTATATACTGGGGGACAGGGTTACAAGGTAGGAGTCCCCGTCGGATTACGACTAGGAGATCTCCCCTTAGAGATATAACGCACCTAGGACTGTATATTCCTTTCTATACAAGGCGAAGTCTGCCGAATCTGCTATATCTCTAATTACAAGGCTAGCCCATCCTCCTCTAGTGGCCCATATGCTTGTCATGAGGTACCCGGCCCATGGCTCCCAAGGAGACCATATTGGGGCCCGGCCAGCGTGATGGGGCCACGCTGGCAGCTCCAACTTACATGTTTATGGATAAAACTTGCGAAGGTGCTCGATGTTCCAGGATTGGGAAGGGGTCCCATCTTCCTGGCCCAGTCTTACCAGCCCGGTCGGGAGACACCGATCACCAGGAAGGGGCCTTCCCACATGGGGGAAAGTTTATTCTTTCCGGCACGTTAAGACACGGCGGAGACTAGGTCCCCGACCTGGAGTGATCGGGGCCGAACCTTGCGCTGGTGATAGCGCTTGAGCTCTGCTGGTAACGGCGACTCGGAGCGAGGCGCGCCATCGTCGTTCCTCGAGAAAGTCGAGGTTGTCGAGCTGCATGTTGTCGTGGCGGCGTTGTCGCTGTAGCGCTGTACCCGGGGGAGCCGAAGGTGAGTTCTGACGGCAGAACGGCCTCGGCCCCATACACCAGGAAGAACGGGGTCTCCCCAGTCGCCCGGTTTGGGTGGTACGATTTGCCCACAAGATGCTGGGAGCTCGTGATCCACTTGGTTTAGGTCGTTGTAGGACATTGTCTTGAGGCCGCGCATGATCTCGGCGTTCGCCGCTCGGCCTGCCCATGCTGGAAGGGTGGGCAGGGAGGCGAAGCAGAGCTTGATGCCGACGTTGGAGCAGTATTCGCCGAAGAGCTCGCTAGTGAACTGCGTGCCGTTGTCGGTGATAATGCGGTTGGGGATTCCGAAGCGCTGTGATTCCCCGGATAAACTTGAGCGCGAGTGCTTGTCGATGTCGATAGGAACGCTTCCGGCCACTTCGTGAACTTGTCGATGGCGACATACAGATGCGATAGCCCCCGACTGCCCGGGAAGGGCCGAGGATATCGAGCCCCCAGACCACGAAGGGCCAAGACAGGGGATCACCTGGAGTGCTTGCGCCAGCAGGTGCTCTGTTTGGCATGAAACTGGCACGCGCGGCAGCGCTGGACGAGGTCGAACGCGTCCTGCAAAGCTGTAGGCCAATAAAATGCTTGCCGGAAAGCCTTACCGACCAGGGATGAAATGCGGCGTGACTGCCCATCCCCTTCGTGGATGTCGCCGAGGATCTCGATGCCGGAATCGCGCGGGATGCACTTGAGTAGGACGCCGTTGGCCAGGCCGTAGGAGGTCCCATCTACCATAACGTACGCTTAGACAAGCGCGCCACTCTTTGGCTTCCGTGTCATCTTCGGGAGGTGTGCTCGGAGAAGATATGCCCGATCTCGCCCATCCAGGAAGGCGCACTGGTCCGCCGCAAGGACCAAGTCCTGCGATTGGGCGTGCGTGTCCGGCTCGGGCCTGGGCTCGGGGTGGCCCCCAGAATCCCGACGAGGCTGCCGAAGGGGCCTCGAGGGCTTCCTGAAAAACTCCCGGGCCGGTGCCCGAGAGGACGCCAGTTTTGAGAGCTCGTCGGCGCGAGGTTTGACTGCGAGGACGTGGCGAAGCCTGAGGTCGTCGAAGCGGTGCTCGAGCCTCCGCACTTCGTCCAATACGCGGCCAACTGGGGGTCCTAGAGTTTGGTACTCCCGGGACACCTGGTTGATGATAAGCCGGAGTCGCCTGCGCGCACAACCGTCGGACCCCGAGGGCTATGCTGCCCGGAGGCCGGCGAGAAGGCCCTATACTCGGCCATATTTGTGGCTCCGAAGTTGAGGTGGACAATGAAGCGGAACTCGTCCCCAGTAGGAGACACGAGGATGACCCGGCCCCGGCGCTGGGGAGAGAAGCCTGTCGGCGCAGGAGCCGTTGAAGTTCATTGTCCAGTGGAGGCGCTGATCGGCGAGCCAGCTCGGGGCCGGGAACCGGCGTCAAGGCATAGGGTCCGGCTCGGCCCCGGCATCCACTCCTGAAAATCCGCCAGGACTTGGCTTTTGATGGCGTGGCGCGCTTGGAAATGAGGTCGAATTCAGCGAGCTCGACCGCCCACTTGCGACACGGCCTGTTCCCTCCGGTTATGCAATATCTGCCCAAGCGGAAGAGGTGATTACCGATACCTGTGTGCCTGGAAGTAGTGGCGAAGCTTCCTGGAAGCGATGAGAACCGCGTAGAGCATCTTCTGCGCCTGGGAGATTACGCATGATTTGGCGTCACGGAGTACCTCGCTGACGAATGTACACCGGCTTCTGTTGCGTGTTCCCCGATCTTGGCCCGACGGGGGCCGATGGCCCGGCTCAACTCCCCGGAAGGGAGCGAGCTCTCGCTGGCCGGCGAGGACATGTAGATGCGGGGCCCGGGGGCCCCGCTGGAATGCGGTTTTGTTGTGGTGCCGGGATCCGGAGGCCGGGCATTGGGATGTGTCGGGACGACTTCCCCAAACTCGCTCTCGCCAAGGCGATGCTGTCCCCCCCGGGTACTTGGCCCATCTGGGCGATAGTGTTGAGGTTATCCGGGCCACTTCCTAGGCACGCACTCGCCTATGCGAGGCTGCCTGGTCGGTCCGCGGTGTCGGGCTCGAGGAGCGGATTCTAGGACATGGCCCCAAACCTGTGCCCTGGCTCGAATATGTGCCCGGCCGAGGCCCCGGACTGAAATGTGGGTTTGATAAGATTGCCGGGATCCGGGGCCCAGGCTTGGATGTGGGAGGTATCGGGCGACTCCCCAGACCTGCTCCGTGAAGCATCGGTCCGGGTACTCGCCGCCCCGTCGGTAAGGGGCGTCGACGACGAGCCCGCGCTCACCACCTGCGGGGTTGCCGCAATGTAGAAGCACAAGAGGGCCTCTGTCCTGGGTGGCCACGAGGACAGGGGCGTAGTCAGGTACCTTGAGCTGTCAAGGCTTGTTCGCGCCTCGCGGTCAGGTGAACGCTCGGTTTTCTTGAGAAAGCTTGAAACAGGGAGGGGCGATCCCCACCAGCCTGGAGATGAACGGCTAGCCTAATCGCAAAGGCCATGCATCCGGTCAGCTTCTGGCTCCCGAAGCCTCGTCGGGGGGCGCATGCAGTCGATTGCGCTATCTTCTCCGGGTTCGCCTCAATGCGCGGCGCGGGACACGGTAACCCTGAAGTTTCCCGGCCGGGACCTCGAAGATACAACTTTTCCGGGTTCACTTCACCTCGTGCATCGAGGTGCTAACGTCGTCGGCCAAGTCGTGAAGCAGGGTGAAACGGTCATGCTGACTTCAGGGACCAAATCGTCGACGTAGGTCCCTCCATGTGTGCGATCCTACTGCGATCAATTTACGTGGACAGCACGCTGGAAGTTGAACAAGCATTTTTCAACCTAAAAGGCAGCACATAACTCAAAAAGCCCCTGGGGGTGATGAAGGAGGCTTTCCTCATCCCTCTCTCATGCGGATCTGATGGATCCTGCATAAGCATCAGAAGAACACAAGAGGTTGCACCCCGCGGTGGGAGTCGACTATCTAGTCTATGCAGCAGAAGGGAATGGATCTTTGGGCAGCTTTGTTGAGGTCGGTGTAGTCTATGGCACAATCGCAGCTTTCCGTGATTTGGGGACGACGACTAGGTTGGCCAGCCACTACTGGGTGGACGACTTCGCGGATAAGCGGCATCGAGAATTTGTGTTCTCCTCACCCGGACGAAGGCTTGCGCGTCCAGGGCCGTGTCGTCTTTTAAGCTGCACCGGCCGAGCCCGCGGGATGCCAAGCGATGCCTCAAAGTCACCCCCCTGGGGACCCCGGGCATGTCGACGGTGCTAGGCGAAGACATCGGTGTTTGCCCGACAGAAGCATGAGCGCGCTTTCCTATTTTGTCGTCCAGCGAACCGCCAACTTGACGGTCCGGGACGGGTCAATCGCTGAGGAGACCTCCTTGACTAAGCTCTGCGTCGGTGCGATGAGATGCGGCTTGGGGGCGACGCAGCGAAGGCCCCCGCCGCTCCGCCGTGTCAAGAGCTGCGGGGGCAAGTCGGCCGCGCTGCTCGGCGCACGAGAGGGGGCTGCCTTTCACGTCCCCGAGGACTGTATCGAAATGTGCCCGAGGGCCCGGGAGCTTCATGGTTCGGGTACGCGTAGTGCTACCGCAGAACTTCACCAACGCGGGGCGCCCGAGGACCGCGTGTACGGGAGGTTTGCAACTCGCAACGTCGCAAAACGACGTGCTCGGTGCAGAAGTTGCCGTGGTCACCGAAGGTGATGGCAATGAGACTGGCTGAGAGGCCAAGTGAGGCCCTTATCGTAATCCAATGATGGGCAACGAGGCGTGCACAAGATTTCGTCCCGGCCTTGATCTTCTCAAAAACCTCGGAAAGGATGTGAGGGCGGCCGCCCCGTCGATGAGGACGTGGCCCCACACTCACGTTGCCATGATGGTGGGGGAGACCGCCAGGGCGAACTGCCCCTCCCAGGTACCCGGCCGGATGGTCCCGGGTGGCGAAGTATGGAATGTTCGAGCCACAACTTACCTCTGGACGCCGCTGGGCCGGGGTCACTGCCAATAGCTCGCACTTCATGGCCTTGAAAGCCACGCGCGAGGAGTGCAAGCGTGTGCCCCACCGTCGAGGGTGGCGAGGAACATTCTCGGGTTCTTGGACTCGAGAGGCTGCTCCGAATCAGCAGCTTGGCTAGCTGCCCGCCCTGCTTCTGAACTCTTTGGTTGCGCACGGCAAGTTCATGGACGGCGCGACACTCCGTGAGGTCGTGGCGGTCCGTCTCGTGGACGGAGCACAGCGTCGCGCGGCGCGCGAGCCGGTGCGGTGGCGCATGCGTGCCTTCTGCCGCTTGCCGCCCGTAGTCGTCTTGCAGGCGACACTGCCTGGGCCGCGGATGCCGCCAAGTGCGAAGTTTCTCCGGCGACCTCCTTGCCCTTCTGGCGCTTCGCTCTGTCCCGCGTGCCCGCGGAAACGTGAGTCGCGCGCCGCCTTCTCCAGGGCCCTCGTCGGGGCCTCAGGGCGCGCTTGTCTCACGCGCGGGCCTCCTCCTTCGGGCACAGAGTGGCAGACTGAATAGCTCGGTGCCTGTTTTGGAACACGTTGCGGGCCCAACTTTTGCGAGCAGCGCTGGTCGTGCACCCCGAGCGGAACGCAGGATAAACCGCGCGGAGGGCATGTGGAGGATGTGTTGCGCACCTGGCTGAAGCGGCTGCAGAAAGTGCCTCAGCGCTCACCCTACTCTGACGTAGGGTGGGAGGTCCGCTTCGTTCCTAGGGCGTTGGAGAGGTGCCCTGGAGTTGCCACAAACTGGTGGGCAAAGGTTCTCCACGAGTAGATGGACCCTCGGGAGGTTCATCAGCCAGACGCGAGCCTGGCTTGAGGGCGACGGGGAAGAGTTCGCCATCACCGCTCGTCTCCGCCCGTCGCCCTGGATGGCGGTGTGTATCTCAACAACTCCGTGGGTCCACGGAGCCATCGTATTTCTCCGGCAGGTTGGGCCGTGAACTTGGCCGGCAACGCAACCTGCCGAGGCCAGGGAGACGGCCAGGCAACCCGAGGCGCCGGTAGTGGGCAAGCTCGGCAATGGACGACAGCGTCCCGTCGGCGGGTTGAGCTGGAGGCCTGGGCCTCGGAAGCTTGTCGGCGTCCGGCAGCCGCTCACTGCCTGCAGCCGTCAAAGTGACCCGGCGTTCGTGAGCCCCGCACCAGTTTCAGCCGATTGCGGAGGTCGCCGCGCCCTGTTGGTCCAGGCCCGGGGCGTGAGGCGCTTCGCCCCGGCTTGTTTATTCTGTTTCGGGGCGGTAGGCCGGCTGCGCTAGAAGTCGCGCGGTCGGCGCTGCCGGCCCCTGCATGGCGCCGTCGGGACCCGACGAGGGTATCCGCGCTCCCCACCAGGTCAGCGACCTCGTTTGACCACGCCGCTCCCTGGGCCTCCTCCCCCTAAGGCCGGGGTGCGCAGGAGGGCTATTCACCGCCAGAGGGCTCCCTGCGGCGTCGCTGACTGAAAGTTGCGAGTAACGGCGCGTCGTGGTACGGCGGTCCATCACGCCTCATAGATGAAGGCCGTGGCAGACCAAGCGGGGCACTTACCGGCCCCCTCCGAGGGAAGCGGGCCGAGGCCCGCAACGGCCAGGTCGCCGCGGAAAGAGCCTAGGCCCGCCGAGCACCGCGCCGCGCGCCCCAGGAAGATGAGGGGAACGTGCGATTCACCACATGCTAATGTCGCCCGGCGGGGTGAAGACCAGCTCCTCGCGGAGTCCTCGTGGACGATGGCCTCCTACCATGGAGGGCCGGTGGTCAGGGATCGCCGCGTGTCACCTGAGGAAGAAAAAACCCCCTACCTGGCGCGCCAGCCGTGCGGAGGAATGAAACTCCAACCGCGGGAGTCAGGAAGACCCCCCTTTGAGATTCGGGCGCAGGGGGGCTGTTCCGTCAAGACGAATGCGGCATCCGCAAGGACGATCTGTGCTGGCCGGGACCCGGGCTGAGAGATCGGTTCGGACCGTCCGTTCCTAGGATCGGACCCATCCGAATCCGACAATACAAGGAAGAGAGACAGGAGGCGTAGACAGGTTCGAGCCGCTCGGGGAGCGTAATACCCTACTGTGTGTAAGCTATGTTGGAGGTGAATGTGAGTTTGGTTTTACAACAGGATTTACTAAGGGGAGCTCGGACACCCTTGCCCTGACGGGAATATGGAGCTAGGCTTTAATACAGAAAAAGGTTCTAACTCTCCACCCTGCCAACTTCCGAACCCTAGCGAACCCCCCCCGTTTGGCAAGGATCCTCCTTTTATAGGTAAGGGGGTCCACAGTGCCCACCAGAACGGAGGAAGCTGGTATGATGTGTCATGTTGCGGCACGTCCGCCTGCCGAGCCCAGCCCGTAGTTGGTGTAGCACCGGGTAGGTCGTCTGGTGGCGCGGCCGTTGCAAGCAGCTAAGAGCTTGTGGATGACAGGGCGTACTGTGGCTGCAGAGCGTAGAAAAGAAGCTCACGCGTCAAAATGTCTTCTGACTGTACAGGAGCTGAGCGGCTTTGCTTGGCGTCTCCAGCGGGCGACACGCCCGCTCACCTCGCCGTCAGCCTTGCCATTAATGCGTGTTTGGCGACGACCCGCTCGGTCCCTCGCCCGTGCGCCGCACGCATGGGCGCCGGGCTGCAGCCCCATAACCCAGAGAGCACCGGAATTGCCCCATTCGCCGTTACCCGACAAGCAAC